>JAJEJH010000097.1:0-553387 GCA_026122585.1 Anacardium occidentale | reverse complement strand
ATAATTTTTAATATATTTAAATATTATTTTAAATTTTTTTATAATTTTTAATATATTTTTATTAATAAGTGCATTTTGGTCATTTCATCCAACGGGTTAATGAAATTGGACGGAAAATTGGATGAAGGGTGGGACTTTGGGCTTTTAAACTTAAGCGGGCGGGAATTTGTCCCCGCCTCAAACTATGGGTGGGAAAATGTCCTTTGGCCTTTCATTGAAGGCGTGCTCCTTGTTATCTTTAATATTCCTCTTTACCTAAGCTAGATGATGCAGAGTCCACTCTACACAAAGAAACTTTATCTCTAGCTTGCACTACCCTAGGCTCAGCCCCGCTGGGCTAAAAAACTTACACAAAAATCTTAAACAATTTAAAGGGTTCCTAGTTCTAACATGGTATTATCAAAAATTTATTCAACAATATGCAGCCAAGGCAATCTTGTTGACAAATTTCCTCAAAAAGGATTCATTCAGATGGTCGAAAACAACCACAAAAGCTTTTAAACAACTAAAGCTGACCATGACTCAAAACCCTTGTTCTAACTTTGCTTGAGATTGATGCTTCAGGGATTAGCATTGGAGTTGGTCTTATGGGATGGGGTCATCTGATTGCCCACTTTAGCAAGAAATTATGTCTGCAAGTGCAAGTAGCTTCAACCTACATAAGAGAATTATATTTTGTGGTGGAAATAGCAGGTTCATTTACAGAAGTCCTTGGGCTTTCATTTTCGCATTGAATAAAGCCTGGCATAACCAATTTCGCTGCTGATGCCCTGTCCCGTTCCATTGAAGATGAACATTAATAATACTGGTTCTTTCCTCCTTGATCTTTACACCTTCGTTTGACCTTTTGAAATGTTCCACATCTCTACCTGCATGCCGATTATAACCTTTATCCATGCCCCACCTGGTGTGGGGAAGAATTGTCCATGGACTTGGAGGACCATGTTTGCTCTATGCT
The DNA here is from genome assembly GCA_026122585.1 of Anacardium occidentale. Taxonomy (NCBI): domain Eukaryota; kingdom Viridiplantae; phylum Streptophyta; class Magnoliopsida; order Sapindales; family Anacardiaceae; genus Anacardium; species Anacardium occidentale. The sequence continues at coordinate 552,429 of JAJEJH010000097.1, read as the reverse complement.
CAAAATGAGCACCGCATGCCATCCTCAATCCAACGGACAGGCCAAGGTGGCCAATCCACCTTCTTTTCCTCTCTATGCCTCGCTGTCAAAAATTCCACAACGTCCTGCAATCATATCACCATATGTCAGTAGCTCTTCGTTAGAATCAGAAACCGAGCAAGCGGCTTTATGTTCCGTTTCGCGTCTTGGCAGCAGTGGGGCGAGTTGCTTGCAGCTTGTAATTTTCCAAGGGAAGCCACATTCACAGTGCTTCCGGTTTTGTTCCTCTGGGCTCCATTTGAATTTGTCTAAGGAAAATCAAATTTAAATTTACCTTGATTTAAATTATCAAATATTTTAAATATTTAAATATCATTATTTTAATATATATAAATCCAAATAACAGTTATTTTGAAATATAATAATTAAAATAAAACCTTTTTTTAATAAAACGATATCGTGAATATTAAAATATCTAATCTAGATCCAAGTTCACAATAACAAATTCGAATTTGATTTTTATGTTTAAGCACGGTTCAAACTTACGAAAAACACTTATTTTAAACGTATTTAAATCAAATTTGAACTCAATCCCTGACATTGTGACATGAACGTGGAAGTGTGTAATCTGGCTTCAAACATTTTAAAACCTAAATAAATTAGACCAGTAGGTTTCTCTTACATTAAACTCCACCAAAACGACACCACATTGTGAGAAAAACGACGTGACACGACGCTGACTCTGTTTCATTTCTCTTCTTCTTCAACCCCTTAAACCTCCAAACAAACCATCAATAAGTTTCTACTCAAACAGAAAAATCATAGAATCAGGCAAACAATTATCTACTCTGATTGCATTTTACTCAAAAATTTTGAAAAATCATTAAAGAAAGAATTAAAAGAAGGTTGAGACGATGTCGTGGTTGAGGAATGCCGTGAACAAAGCGGTGGAGGTCGGGAACAAGAACAACCTGACACGCACTGTAAGGAACTACGCCGACTCCATCGTTCAACAGGCAGGCCAAGCTGTCGTTGAAGGAGCCAAAATCTTGCAAGATCGAATTGTAATGTCATTTTGGTCGTTTCAGTTTTCGCTTTTGACTCTAGTTTCAATTTAGGGTTTTTGTTTCTTATCTTTTGCAATGATCAATTAAATTTGATTTTGTTGGGAAATATAGAATGTACTAGCTGGAAGCTCTTAAATACTGCATTAAGGGTTTTTATTAGGTTATTTAATTACCATATATACTGGGAGTTATTTGATGATAATTATATTGTTTATTTATACTTTGAATATTAATTTTTTATATATTTTATGATGTGCCTGATAAAGTTAGATAATCTATGTTTTGGGAACTTTAAAGTTGCCATTTGTGTTTCAGGGGAATTATGTTACTGTAGTTGATGCTACTGGAATGACGCCAAAATTTGCTGTTATAGTTTAAAATTTGGTTGTTCCATGTTGCCAAAACCATAACTGTAATCTTAGTAGTCCTGGGGAAGGACCACTGTTTGAATTCAGTGTTTATTTAATTAATTTTTTAAATTTGAGTCAGGTGTGTAACTTGTTTAAGCTGTATGCTAATGAAGGGAGCACGGAATTTCAGAAGTGTAAAGCAAACCATCAAAAGATTGGAGGAAGCTGCAATCTAATGTAGGGGCCCGGAAAGAGTAATGTTATTAAGAAGATGGTTGTTTGTGCTTAAAGAGGTTGAAAGATCATCAGGCTCTGTATCCGAGGATAAAGAAACAGTGCATGAACCTCATGGAACAGATCAAGGAAAAGAGAGTCCCAGAAAATCAGCTATGGTGAGCTTAATTAGTTCTAAATACCATGCATTGGTAATGTTTAAATGAGCATTTCCTTTCTTGTTCCCCTTTTTCTGTTTTGATTTTTCTTATATGTGTTTGTGGGAAGTGTATTTTATATGCCATGTCTCCTTTGTCCCTCTTAAAGTATGAATTTGTGGACATAGACATGAGTGGGTTAATATTAATGCGAGCAGGTTGAGAAGCTGAAGGTTTTGTCAGAATCTCTAGCTAACTCTACCGTAAAAGCTGAAAAGCGCATTTCAGATCACAGGTATCTTTTTTGTGCTTTGTTATGTCTAAAGCATCGTTAACTTCCACATTCTGCCCAATTAGCTGGAGTGTGAAGCAAATTAATTGAAATTCATGCCTGCTGTAGTGTGACCGATGATAGCATATAGTAATTTACTTTAAATTTTCTAGAGGATGATAACCCTAATTTTTCCATCGTGTTCATGATGCCATGATATATTATTCTGGAAATATGAAAGTCTATCTTCTTGGTTTAATTCTGTAGTTAATTTTTTTATTACAGCCTCCTTTTCTTTTCCTTTTTGGCTTTAGGTTTTTCGTAAAATTAAGTCATAAGTTCTTGAAACATCAGTTCTCAGTCTGACTCTACAACAATATAAATGGTTGCTCAGAGGGAATTTTTCCTGGAATGGTTGGCTTGTTTAGAAGCAGAGGTGGGGTTGTTTTGAGTGTGATATGTTCTTCTCAATGAGGAGACGCTTGTGGCAAAGAAAATGGTGAATGTTATTGTAAGATAAAGCTTCTGACTTATATCCCTTCTTGATGCTGGCTATGGGCTTGTGAGAGTAGGTTGACCCTTCAGAATTTCTTGATATATTTGAGCAATTTAAGCAAATGACTGTCTTGATTATATTTGGATATCTACTTTCAGCTTGTTTATCTTTGCCATGAAAAAGGTTAGATTGGATATAAAAATAATCAGTAACAAGGTGTCTTACAAAAATAATCAATAAAATGGTGTCTTACATGATCTCTAAAGATGTTTGAGTCTATGTCCAAATAATCTCATTATTATAGCAAGATGATTTTGTAATAAGGGTTCATTACTTAATCTATGATTGGCAGAGTACAAAAAGAGGAGGCACTAAAGATTCATGTGGTTAAAGCTAGTAAAGCTAGTGAAAAAGAAAAGGTAATGTCCTTGTGTGTTGATTTTCTTTTGATCTTTTCTTCTCAGTAACTGCTGAACTGCCTCTGCATTGTACACATTTATTATCATATGATGCATACTTTATGGTAGGTATTTCAAATGTGTTTGTTGAAAGTTCTACTGAATAGTTGATTAGATAGTTCAATTTAAAACAAAACTTGTTCTATGAGCCTAAGAAATGGAAAGAGAAGAAAATTAATGATTTTTTTTTCTTTCTTCTGGATTGCCTTCTCATTTCTGCAATCATTTCATGGATGTCTCTCTTCTAACTTGAACAGTTAGTTACATCGTGCTTTACTGGTTTTGATGAACTGGCAGAGAACTGCTATGGCTGAAATCTTTTTTCCTTCAGAAAACTGATCTAAAAATTTTCTTTTGCCATACTTTCTGTTCAGTTATTGTACCAATTTTTTATTGTCTTCCATTTTCTTGCTTAATGGTACTGCACAATCATGTATAAATTATGGAGTCTTATATAAAGTGATTATGCCTGTTTACTGATACCATGTGTAGTTTTCATCAAGTTTCAAGTCAATTGTATGTGATTTACTATGTTAAGGGGGGAAGTTGAGTTTTATTTTAATGTTTGATTTTAGGGATTAGCAGCTGAGATTGTAGAACTTGAAAAAGAGAGAGATCATCTTGAAGCTGAACTAAAAAAGGTCTCTCTTTCTCTCTTTTCTCTTTTTCACAGTTATTTGTGATTATGCAGGCTATATGTTAAGGGTGCATGTTGCTTTTCAGAAAATACAAATGTTGTGTCATCTCTCATTGATTTTCTTTGTGCTGTGTTGTAAATTTACTAATGTTGCAATATGGTACCTGTGACATAAACAGTTTCATCTCATTCTACTAGATTTATGTTTTCTTTGTCACCAGCTTCATGAAATGCAGTGAACAGATGCTCTAAAATGCTTTTGTTTTAATAGTTTTTAGGTGCATACTGTTGTTGCAAAACCATCTGAATGATGTAAATCTTATATTCTGTAAGGGCCTTAAGATGTTCATTTAGTTGATGATTCCTGTGCACAATGAATATAACTTAGCTGAAGTATATGGATTTTGTAACCTTCCATTTCAGCTCCAAAGATGTTTGAAACTATATTGTAGGGGGACTGCTTAAGTGATCTTGTAGTTCATGAGCCTCCACTGTAGGTGAATCTGTTTACTTAGTTCATTCGTTGTGAACAGTTTAAGATTCATCTATATGGTGTAGGTTAATATTGCTTTGGCTGCTGCTCGAGCACGCCTTCGCAATGCCAAGGAAGAGAGGGAACAATTTGATGAAGCTAACAATCAGATTGTTGACCACTTGAATACAAAGGTTGATACTTCTCTTGGGATTTCTTTTGAAATTCTAATAAGTTAATGTTTGGAAGTTACTCCACAGTTTTCTACCCCTCTCATCAGTCAAATATCTGAATAATCATATTTTAATTTTTTTTGTTCTTTGTAGGAAAATGAGCTTGTGAAATCCATTGCTGCATGTAGGGTAGAAGCAGATGTACTCAATGCATGGATTAATTTTTTGGAAGACATGTGGGTTCTCCAATGCTCTTATGCAGAAATTAAGGATAAGCAGGTCAAGTATGTACTTTGATCATATTGTCAAATTTATGTAACTTCGCAGGATGAACATTGCGAGATATGCTCTTATTCTTTCTTGTCTGCTTTATGTCACTACTCTAAATTACTTACTTTTTGGTTGATACTTCTGCTGTTTTACGCTTCAAGTGATGAGTTGGTCAAGCATGAGGACTATACTGTGAAGTTTGTCATTTCCCTCCTCTCTGCTTGCAAGGTATTGATTACTTCTTTCTAAAGAATTTTTATCCAGAAATTGCACCTCCTTTTATTCTTTAACTCTCCCTCTCTCTCTCTCTCCCACATTGTCATTTTTGGTTGTAACCATGTGCATTTATGAAGAAAGAGTTGGGGCCTTCTGTTGTTCGCATTGGAAAATTTGTAGAGAACCTAAGGAGTCTGAGACGGGTAATGACATCCTGTTTGCACTGAAATGGTTCTCACATATTTATGAAGTTATTTAGTTGCTTTTCTACCTGTTTAAGTAGGTCTGAGAAGGGATCTGGGACGCATATTGAGGATTCAAAGGAACTGAACCCTAGGAAAAATCTTGACGAGGAATACCTAAACTATGAATCCCAGGTAGAAATATGTGTTTTTAGTCCTTACATTCAAATGTGTGTATAAGAGTTTGTTTTTTATAATATCGTGATTTGTTATTTTGTTTGGAACACCACATCCTTTTTCTTTCAGCAATGACTAGGCTTACTATCATTTCACCATCTCAAATTCATTAATGGGTATTTCCATCAAGATCAATTTGAAAGTTTTTCTTATTTTTAATTTCTTCCATGGTTTTCTATCTCTTCTTTAACATTTTTTGGGGAAAAAATTTGTATACTATTTTAAATACAAAAGAATTTGAATTTAAAATATATAGGTATTTTTTTCATTTGTTACTGGCTTAGAAATGTCTGCTGGCTTTTATGTTTTCTGTGTTTGTGGATTTGTTGCTTTCTTTCAGGTCATAACCACCTTCAGTGTGGTAGATAACATGAAAGAGCAATTTTATGCTCATTGGGGAACAAATTCCAGGTCTGATTTTCTGGTTGTGTCCATTTCTTTGTTTCTTATACATGGTTGTTTGATTTATACCATATGACTGGGATTCTCACAACCTTCCCTTTCGTGATCCAGGAAAGATGATGGTAGGTTGAAAGAGCTATTTGATGATATTGAGAAGTTGCGACAGGAATTTGAATCTATTGAGAGACCAAATCTGGAATTGGAGAATCCTGTCCCAAAGGCTGATGCTCCATCCAATGAGACACCACTGAGAAGTCCTTCCAATACCCCTGCACAGAGAACCACTACTGTAAAACCTAAGCTTAATGAGCATCCAGAGAAAATTGCCATCATGGCAGAACAGTTGCTGGACCCTGAAGCCGAGTTGGCAAGGTTGGAGTCTGAGTTTGGGAAGGTTGGTCAAGACTACTCAGGAGAAGAAATTGGTGACTGGGAGTTTGATGAGCTTGAAAGGGAGTTTAAATAAGAAGGTTCAACAGCAAGCAAATAGCTCAAATTCACACGGTCAAATTAGTGATCCTTAATATCAAAGTCTAATAACCAAAGCATGCGTAAAGATGATATAAATTTGTATCTGACCTCTCCAAGAGCTGCATCTTAGATCACAGGCTTTTATGTAACTTGTATGTAACAGTTCAAGAAATGTTGATTTATTGATTCTTCTGTAAAATCGCAAAGTTGTATGCTGCAATGTGGAATTTATGAAACAAATGAATGGAAGTGCTTTATATGGATGCAGATGCCAAGTCTTTACAGTTTGATTGACATTTCCTTTGCTTCAATCACAGGCATGCCTTCTTGTTAGGAGGAGTTGGGATTGTGATTATTTGGCACAAATTTCACCTATTCTTTGCTTGGAAGTGGAGGATGAGTTGCTGATCCTGAAGGGGATCCTCATGCCTCCTTGCAAAAGAATGAAGGAACCAAGTACAGAATTTCTGGTTCAGATTTTGGTGAATGTCTGGTGATTGAGAATCCAAGGAGAAATTGTCAGACTTAATAAAGTGGTTTCCTGATATGGAAGTTGAAATTGGATTTATCTTTGAAGGAGCGTCATCATTATGCAGTGGCTCTTCTGCATTCAACACAAGGGCACAGAAACTAGTGGACTGGGAGCCTCCAGCCTATCTATAATCTCTTCAAAAGGCAGCTTTCTGAAAAATGACTTACCAAAAGGTTTTTGCTCAAAGCTGTTTATCAGCTGTTGCCATTTCTGCTTTTGTCAATCGCTGGTGGGCTTCTTGGCAAAGCCGCCCAAGAATTTTCTTGCTTGTTGATTCTTCAACTAGTGGAAGAACTTGATTTAGTGGGTGGTGGGTCATTAGATTGAAACATTTATGTTTATCCTTTGATTGTATAACAAGAAGTGGAATCGGTTTTATCCTGATTTATGAGGTCTTTGGTCTTGGCTTGGATTTGACCTCTTTCGTTCGATGACCCTCCAAATTCGCCCTCTTGTTTATGATATTTAATCTTTCACCAATTAAACCAATTTCCGGAGTCATAATTGTAAATATGAATGTATATTCTATTTGCTTTTCATTGGCCAATTGTGTACCACTTATTAAAAACTTTAGTAGCTTTCTCTACTTCCTTCACTCAATATTTATATTTCATTATTCTACCAAGTTTCCAACAAATGAAACTGATCCTTATCCATTACATATTGAAACTGGGATCATGCATGGATGTACAAATGAACATATATACCTTGAACATGGCTAAAAATACTTGTTAGAAGAGACAGAGTTTGATGTGTTTTTTTATGCTTGTTTTAGAATTTACAAAGCTGTTTTTGGGTTTTTGCAATAGTAATTAGAAAAAAAAAAGAAGGGAATCAAGAACTTGAAATTTTATAAACACAGGGAGTGTAGGTTTGTAGACATTCCATTCACAATTCCCTAAAACCCACCAGTAAGTGTTGGAGCATGAGATGTTTTCAAATGAAATCAACAACTCAGCCATTTACCTCTCATCATTTCTTCTAATCATGTCTTTTCTAGTATAAACCAAGAAATTAAAATATGCAAGTTAAAAAGATTAAACAAGAATCATAAAAGAAACAACTAAAGATGAACTTCATATTCATCAGTTCAATCAAGAAAATCATAGGGATCTCAACAAACAAATCATCCAAAGATAATGAACCATATTAATGATGATGGTAATGAAGTTTTAGCTGTTATCATTATAATTCTTCATTGATTATAATCAAAATTAATCAAGGGATTTCTTCTGGTCCCAAGTTATTCAAGTCTTAATGATGTATGTAGTAGTGAATAATCTACTTTCCTAAACTTTTTATCAAGAAAGAAAAAGAGATGGGCTGGTACAATCTAATATTTTGTTACATGAAAAGCAATGAAAAATGAACCAAAATTATTTCAAGTCTCAAGAAAAATAATCAGAAATGGGACACTGCTGGGCCATTTGGAAAATTTTCCCATAATGTTACGTGTTTTATATTCAGAAGCATTCAACATTCTGACAATAACAAGGTGCTCTTCCCTTCATTTCTTTTATCGCAAACCTCCATATAGGAGAAACAATCTTCTCAACATCGAGTTTTTGAAATGGCTGTGAACCTTTCATCTTTTGAAAATGCAGATGATGATTACATTGACATGGAAGTGAGCTCATACTCCAATTCCTTTAGCAACTCCATGGCCATGAACTCTCCTCATCCAAGGGAGTTTGAGTTCCAGATGTCTTCAACATGTCTTGGGAGGGAACTTTCAACTTCTCCTGCTGATGAGCTTTTTCACAAAGGAAAACTCCTCCCTCTTCACCTTCCACCACGTCTGCAAATGGTGGAAAAACTCCTTCAGAACACAAATTGTGTTTATGAAATCACCAAAGATGCATTTGATCAAGATCTCTATAGCACTCCTTTGGCAACTACCCTTACCACACCAACTCCAGCTAGTACCCCATTTGAGTCCTGCAATATTTCCCCCTCTGAATCTTGTCAAGTTAGTCAAGAGCTGAATCCAAACGAGTACTTCTCCGAGTACTCAACCGAAAAAGCTTGTGGTTTTATTCATGAAGGTCAGAAGAAGTCCTGGACTAAAAAGCTGAAGCTGATCAAACAATCTACAATTGTTTCAAAGTTGAAGGGCTGCAGCGCTTATTTCAAGTCTTTGTTTGGTAAATCCGGTTGCTCTGATGAGTCCTGTACGGCTGCCACAACAGTTTCAAGTGAAGGACAGGTTTCAAAGGCTAAGGAGTGTTTAAATAATTCTGTGAATGTGGCAAAGAGAAATCCATTCGGACAAATTCAGAAGGGTAAATACCAAACTTCCGGTGGTCTAAGAAGAAGATTTGAAAAAGAAAAGCTTACTGAAGATGAAAATTGCCATAGGAGATCATTCTCAATGGTTATCAAACGGCATTCGACAAACAAGTCCTCATCCTCTTCATCATCATCTGGCTCTTCTTCATCTTCAAGCTCTAACGACTCTAACGGGTTCAATGACCTCCAATTTCTCAAAAGAAGTAGCAGCAGTGCTTATTCAGAGTTTGAGAACTCTATTCAGGGAGCAATTGCCCATTGCAAACAGTCTCAGCAGCTATTCCTTTCCGGAAAGACTTTAAGCGAAGTTGGGTTTCATTCATTTTCAACTACCAGGATCACAGTTTGTGATGATCAGGAATGACCAGATCTTGGCAGGGACTAAAACAGGAACAATGTTCAAAATCTTTTACTTATGCGCTCTAAATTTCTTCTTTCATAATTTTGATTATGCACATGCTTTGATTCAGAGCAATATATATATATATATATATATATATATATATCCATAATGTCCTGGATTGTTAGACCTCATCATCCTGCAGAAGTTTTTGAAAATGCCCAATAAAAGTTCTTTTTCTTTTACTAGCATAATGAGTGCTTATGAATGAAAGGACAGTCTAGAAGTAACTTAAACTTTCAAATCAAAAATTTATCAGTCAAACAAGAAACCGTGATTCCAACTATACATTATAAAGTCACTGGGAATATTCTTCACACTTATCCTTTTCTGCCAGAAGCAAACTCTTTTGGCTGATCTGAAATTTGGTATCAATAATGGAAGTATATTTTACTGTCTAATTGGAACTTGTTTAAGATTGTTGTCTATATTCCCTTTTATCTGATAACCATGAAATTGAACCAGGGCCCTCTGGTACATGCAGATTTGCACTATTGAATCAAGAAATAAAATAATGTGCAAAATGAAATCTTCAAATGCAGACAAACAGCCTTTCAGGTAGTTGCTTTTTCTTTCTATATATTAGATTTTGCTAGTGGGTGTAACTCAACCTTAAACTAAGAAACAATATCTGTCAGAATTTTGACAGGATTAGAAACCAAATTAAAAAGAAGAAAAGAAAGTAGGTAAAAGGTTAATTTGATTGTTGTTGAGCAACAAGGGGGAACTCATAAAAAAAAACCAAAAAAAAAAAAATTTTTTAATTTTTTTTCCCACCCAACTTCCATGGATGACTCATTCAAATATCAGCTGGAATACTCAATTGCATACTTAATACTTAGAATTTTCAGGTGGCCCCAGAATTTTGTATAATAAGACTAAAATGGGTTCAAAAATATCAGTTCATTTGATGCTCTTCTTAGCTTGCCATAGATGATCTGATGTAGATAAAAATGTGAGATAATTATATTTATCCTCCCCTGGGCTCTGTCCATTTTAGTCCAGATCCTATAAATTATTATGATAGACACTCATAGACACCCTGATTCTGATACACTCCAAGGTTAATAATGAGGGTAAAATTTTATTTATTGAAAATATTAAAATTTAAAAAATATTCTTATTTAATTTTATAAATTTCTCTTGATCTAGAACTATATATAAAAACTTATTTCATCAATTCATATTTGAAAGCTCGTTTACATTTTTTTATCCAAACGATTAGTAAAATATGTTACATAAACTTTTGTAAGTTTTTATATTTATTTTGTGTTAACTTCTTTTGGAGAAAGAAAGATTCTCATATTCTATTTGAAAGATATTTGTACCTAAGAATTGGGAATCTCATTTTTTTCTGATATCGGCGTCTGATTTTACAATCATTCAGTCATGTATACTTCTTAATGAAAATGATTAGGGTGGTGTTATTCTTCTGCTTGTAAGAGCTTTTTGCTTTGCTTAGAAGGAAAAATGAAACGATTTAATAATAATAGTTTAAGGACGCCCGCCACAGATGGTCCGAGTGCTTAAGGAATTAGTTTTTAGAAGATAAAGCATCATAAATCTAGAGTTTAAGTTTCCTTTTAACTGTATCAAAACTAAATCATTGATTTAAATGGCTGAAAGCTATATTTACGAACTGTGAATCTTAAGGTTTTCTTACTTAGCATGATCAGTATATTAACACATCTCATAAACACTCAGCAAGTCGGCCGAGATTAATGAGTAAGAAGTAGGTTTGATTAACCAACAGGCTGGAATGGAGTTGCCTTCTCTGAATAGTGGTAGAAGGAAAAACCTCATCTTGTGTATTTCCAATGTCATTGCAGAAGGAAAAACCTTGCAAGCAGAACAGTTATCTGGCTAACCATCCAGTTTTCTTTGGGCCGATTCCAATATGTACACAAACAAGCCTTATCTTACTTTGGAATTTTCTAATTTTGTTGTCGTCTGTTTGTCTCTTTCTTACTACTTTACTCCAATATGAGTTCCTGTTCCTTCACAACCATTTAGATTTGTATTTACATTAAACTCAAATAAATATCAGTGGCCAAATTGATTCCATATCATTACGAACCTTTTGTCGGGTTCTTTTTTTTTATTTTTTTCCCAAATAATAAGTACATCAGAGTCTGCTTGATGCCCTTACCAACTTGCACTTATTCCATGAGCCTAAATCATGCCTTATCGTTTAATTTATAAAGATGTTTTTTGTCTGCCTGTCCTGGATTATAATTAGATTGATTCTCAATATTATATGGGATTCGGATCAGCATTGATCATTATCAAGTGGAAGAGTATATAATTTGTTCTCCAGTTATTGTTTCAATTCCTGTGTACACCCGTCTAGGTGGAGCCATTTCGCATACAGAAAAGCACTGGACCTCAAACTGGTCAGTTTTGCTGTCAATAGAGCACTGTCTTACGTATTTTTGAAAAATCCATCACCAGGAAGTGACCCTTTCCTGGCCACCCATTTATCAAATTGGCTATCTTCCATTTAGACAATAAGAGTACTGCAGAAATTTTGTTACAAAAATTGCATACAATTACTGTGCGTGTAGTTTCAGAAACATATAATCAAATTACAAATATTTGTTCCAAAGCAATTCCAGGGACAAGTCCGAGTATCAGCTTCATCTATGTACTAGTTGATACTGGTAGCTACAATGGAAACAGATGAAGAATCACAAGATTATTATCAATAATGCATCAGGATTCAGAAACAGGACTACAACGGCTACAAACTTCTTCTTTCCCACCTGGGAATGTGTAGCTTTCCCAAGTATACCTTTCTCCTTTGTCAGCCAAAGGAGATGGCAAATAGTACATCAGATGAAGCACACTGAAAAGTTGGCCATATCAGAAAGATTATGCTTAATATGAACTTCTATATTATTAAGCAAGTGATGCCTGAACACCTTTTTCATACTTGTTTAATTACATCTATTCTCCACAACCATAAATATTCCCAAATGTTACTAGTCCACACTCAAAGAGCATAAATTCGATCAATTTCAGAATTGGAGAAGTCAGAGTGTGGCCATGAGCTGGATCCACTTCTCAATCTTGCAGTTTTCTTCCTTTGTCGATTCCTCTTAGATTTCACTACATAGTAAGTCATGGTGCCAAGAACCCCAGCCATTATCAATCCCCCAACAACTGTCACCAAAATCGCTGCCCATTCATGTCGCCGGCCAACCACTATGTATGAAGAGGCCATAAATGCCACGGAGGTGCAAACAGAAGCCAACCACATCAACTTGTTGATCACCTCCACCACCCGTCTCTCTGCTTTCGTCTCACCTCGAACTAGAGTAATTTGGACAACGACAACAGCCAAAGATGTAAAGAGTGCAATCGCATTGAAAATGAAAAAGATCTTGAAAGAGGCACGGTAAACCACTACAGCCATTCCATTATCATGATCCCCACCGGGCACAGTGAATATAGCTGCAAAAGCAACCGTGGCAAATAATACAGCCACCACAGTCACTGAATTAGTGGCATTGTTGATCCCTTCCCGATGGAGCTTCCTGAGCTCTTTAGAAATATTACTAACATTTTTGTTGGTTCTTCTAGTTTGTTCTAACTGAGTGTGAACATCTTTCTTGATCTGAGTCACAGTTTTCCTCAATTCATCCCTGGGCTGATTCAGTTCATTAGCTCTGACAGCACCATAGCGAGAGAGGCAGTCCTTTATTTCTGAGGCTTCTTCAGATGGGGGAAGCTCTTCAGCAATGTCAAGAGCTGTTTTGTGGTCTCTGGTTAGTGCATTAACATTGGTGTCAGGAAGGGATAACAGCTCACTCACGATCTGCATGGAAAACAGGAAGTTCAATAACAAAGGTGGTTTTAATCTAAATTGCTAGGGATGCTTCCATATATTAATGGATTCATGGACCTGTAAAACTGAGACCTAACAACAGTGTTCTTCCACACATCCTGTATCTGCCAGAAAAAGTTCTAGTCACACAAATCCAATTTGATACATTCAGGTGAAAAAAAAAAATTTAATCCTTTTAGCCAATTAATTCAATTACACGTGCTCATACAACTCTAATTTCAAGTTACATCATGCTCCCTTAATTAGATACGACAATTATAAAACATTCAGAAGGGATGCAGAAAATGGACCTCTGAAAGAACACAATCTAAAGATAAGCATGCAGCATCAACTACAGACACCACTTCTAGTTTTAAAACAAAAGAAAAACAAAATATATACCTCTGCTCGCTTTTTTCTGGTGGCTACATGTAATGCAGTGTTACCAAACTTGTCTGGAAGCATTACAATAGCAGCATCAGCCTCAAGAAGCAGTTTCACCACCTCACAGCTTTGCCCTTTTACAGCCATGTGAAGTGCGGTCTGCCCTTTCTTGTCAGTCCTTCGAGCCAATTGTGCATCTTTGCTGAGTAATGCTCTCACTATTTCTACATGACCTGGTCTGGCAGCTAGATGTAATGCATTTTTCCCATTGGATCTAGCTATTTCTAATAAGCTGCTATCCTTTGACAGCAATTCATTGACCACAGTTGCATGTCCTCTTGTAGCTGCAGATATAAGCGGCGTTGCATTTGATGGGCCAAATGTTCGGCTTAAGCTGGGATCATGATCTAGTAACACTTGGACAATTGCTGCACTCAAAAGAAAAATTATTAGTATAAGCCTCAGTCCTGTAAGAAGATAAAGTTTTGCAACTAGTAATGTTTCTCACATACGTAGAGAAAAGCATCACCTCAGTTTTTGAAAAAGAACCAAGGACAACAAGAACGAACTCTTAATCTAAACTCCGCTAGTAGAAGACAGTAGAAAGCCACCTTCACACATTTTCTAATCTTTAATTATAATCTGATCTCCACAATGAGTAAATATATTAACTCATAACTTCGAATTGTACCATAGCGATTAGCAACCTCTCCATTAATAATTGTATTTGAAGAGATATCTGCCATGAATTTTCATAACAGAATAACAATCTATCCTCCATCAACCATTAAGCTACTCATCATAATTGATTTGCAAATATCTGTTTTGAAGTTTACAAAATGAAAACCAGCTACCACCTTATTGTTTAGGATACTAAACTCCTTATGACAAAATCAAAGCTCCAGGAACAATTAAACCTTTCAACTTTATCCAATTTTAGAATACTATAACTTGCCATAATAAAATAAAAACATGGAATAAACAGAATTACCATGATGCCCTTGGATCGCAGCAATATGCAAGGGGTCAAGCATTGACTTATTCTTCCTTGTAAGACCCTCTTTGGTTGAATACTTTAATAACTCCTTCACAACTTCTATACGCCCTTTATCAGCAGCTGTAAACAGTGCAGTTTCACCTAACTCATTCACCTCATTCACGACTGAGGCCCTTATCTCTGCAACTTCAGCATCAAAATCAGCCCCACTAAAGGTCCCCACCATTTGGGAATCTATGTCAGCAAGAATCTGTTTAACTGCTCCCAAATCTCCACGCTGAGCTGCCAAATGCAGCTCGGTGTCATTGTGACGACCTGTTACTTGTTTCACATACTTCTTTTTTCCTGCTTGGTCTATGCTTTTCCCTGAGTTCGAAAGGACCAAAGCTGGTGCTGTTGCTGAAGAAGGTGAAGGGGATGGCGAAGGTGAAGGGGATTGTGTCTGTGAAGGCTCCCAAAGAGGGTTTTGACTCAACTGCGGAGTCACTTGTCCTTTTTCAAGATCTCTCCCAGCTCCTGAAAACAGTCATCACAATTGATAAAAAGGTAACAGAAAGTAACAGCTCAAGTTTGTTAATATTAATGACAATAATTTAATTTTGCTCAAGTTATTGTCCTCTTTTACCATAAAAATCAGAAAATTTCACTGGAGACCGATAATCCTACAATCAATCAATCTCTAGGCTTCTTTAGCTCAAAAGTAATCAAATCGATCATATAATCTTACAACCACTAAAACTTTTATTATGCCTCCAATCAAAATATAATCAATCATCAGACAAACAAGGGAAGCAAACACCCCCAAGTCTAATTGAAGAAAATTTCTCCTTCATACCATATACAGCAGAAAAAAAATTAAATTCTAGTTCAGAAAAGTTCAATTATATTATTTATTTATATTATCTTAGCTTAAAAACAGGAATGATAGATTCTTCACCTAGATTCACGTCAAATTACAATCAGAATACGTAAAAGAATCTGTAACAATAACGAAAATTTAAAAAAAAAAAACAGAAATTAAATTATGGGCATCGAGCCTTTACCTTCCTCAAAAGATGAAGTCATGGTTAAGCACTGAAACGCAATGAAAAACTAAAAAGAAAAGCAAGAGATCACTTAAGAGAGAGGAAGCTGAAAAGAATAGAGTGAAGAAAGAGAAAGGAAAGTGGGAGGAAGGAGGGGTGGTGGAAATTAAGCTGAGCAGTGAGTGATGAATGTCGAAAGGCGGAAAAGAGTATTTGGCCCATTTTTTGTTATTTATTTTTTTATTATTATTCCCTCCACGTCATTACTTGTAGACTTCATAATTTACTGGCCAGCAGCCAGATTTTTAGTTATTTAATGTGAAAATTATTACGTTTTAATCATGACTTATTGAGTACCAAATTGTGGCCATGTCGGACCAATACGTCAAAGGGCTCATACGAAAGCTTTGAACACAAGTCCAACATGATTTGATGGTCGGCTCCGTACGACATTATAAAAGAAAATTAAAAAATTAAATCTATTAAAATTAAAATTTAAAAATTTATTTTTTAATAATAATAAAAATATTTATTTAAAAGAACAATTTAATATATAAACACCCTTTTACATAGTTATCTATGTATACATATACTAAAATATTAATTTATTTTTAATTAAAAATTATAAAATTAATTTTAATTATATAATGACATATTATTTTAATTTATATACGGGCATTTGAAAGAATATATACGTAGTTTTATATTATTTATAATAAGTAAATTGAATTTATAAAATCTTTTATTTATAATAAATTTAAAAAATTATAAAAAATGCATATTTCAAATGTAAGATTTGTATCTTTTATGCAAAAAAAATACTTTATATATAAAAGTCTCGTATTTAAAATATACATTTTAATATTTTTTATAATTCTGACAAATAAAAACTCATATGAGATTGATTTTAGCAAGTTAATTTAATTATTATAAATAATATTATTTTTTAATTATAATTTAATTTTTAATATATTTTAAAAAATAAATTTTGTTGGTTAAGAATGTATTAAAAAATCAAATTATAATTATCAACTCATACTAAGATAAAAAGACAAATTTTGGATCATTAAATTCAAAAAATTTAAACTTTTAACTAAATATTAAAAAACTGAGTTTTTTTTTTTTTGTTATATTTTAATTAAATAAATACCCTTCTTAATAAAGTTAATAAAAATTATTTTAATTTTAGTTTTTGTAATTTATATTTATTTTTTCACCTTCTTGTTAGTCGATATTTGCATTGCGTCTTTATTAATAAATTCAAGTCAGAGATGAAAAGCTGAGTATTTTCCTCCAAAAGAAGACGTCATTTTGCAGAAGGATGCACCGACAGACTTCTACGTCCTCGTCATGGGGCTGCGTTAATTGCTGAGCTCTGGAAATTTTATCATTTAATATTTCTGCTCTCTCTCTCTTCTGAAAATGGGCCATTTGGTTTTGAATAAATGATTGGACCTACCGATGAGAAACTGTTAGAAGGGACGATCTTGATTTGTATGAAAAACCTAGACTGCGGCGAAGCTTAAACTACGTTTTGTTAGAGGCGTTCGCAGGGAACGCAACGCCTCTTCAAAAATTGGCGTATGCCGCTTTCAGCGGCGAGAACACGGTATTCTTTAGTAAAAGGCGAAAGAATAGTTCGCTATGTTCTCACCGCACGGCTCCGTGAGATTTTGACGAATGAACCTTGTCTTATATGTATATCTGGCTCTTGCAGTAGTTATTCTGTGTTACCGATGTGGGATCCTGGTCTCCAGAAAGTTTGCTTCCTCTCTCTCCGACTACTCCATACGCTCTGTATGGGCTGCACCGCCAAACGATCCCTTCCATTAACGGTTTTAAATTATGAATCTTACAGTGAAAAATGCTTCAAGGCACACATGTTATTGATGATGGCACCAAGTAACTTATCAAACAGAAACCCCGAAAATAGACCGGCCTTGATCTTATAGGGTGGTCAACAAATTAATGATATCGATATGAATGTTAATGGAGTCACCAAGAAATTGTACTGTCATGATCAATGCTTTCTGTTTCAGTAGGTGGCGATTAGCATGGGTCGCATCACATGAATTACGCAGGAGATTAATGGAGATCTTTTCAGGATACTAAGGGTCCTTTTCCGATTGTAGCCTTCACCAGAAGTCCCTTTCTTTGAGAAACTTATTCAATATGTTAAAAATAACAATCAAAATATGTTTGATTTCCACGAACAGAGATCAAAATTTGAGTTTATTGTGGCAGTAAATGCAGATTCAGAGAGTAGGGTTTCTAAATGGCCATCACCCGAGAAATCAGAAGATAAAAAAAAAAAAAACCACCAAATGTTGTAATATGGAAATCAGAAGATTTTGTTAAATTGGTCATTTTCCGAAATTGTTGTTGGAAAATGACAAAAAAAAAAATTCCATCAATTTTCGGGTATATGGCTTCTAATTATGAAACCTAATGAAGCTCAAGTACTCGTCGTGGATCCAACTGTACTTCTCCATGAAAGGGTTTACGACTGATTTCGGAGGATAGCGATCTATGCAATCTTCCCAGACGTTTGCGTCCTCCAAGTTCTTCATGACTTGCCAGACGCAGTTGTTGCACTTGAAACCAGCTCCAAGGCTCACCATCAGGATTTTATCGCCTTTGTTTAGCCTCTTTTTAGCTTCCATGTAGCCCAGAACATACCACAAACCACCGGCGGAGGTGTTTCCGAATCGGTGAAGTGCCATTCGAGATGGCTCCAAATCATATTCATCGATCCCTAGACTCTTTCCTATCCCGTCAATCACAGCTCTTCCTCCAGGGTGTAAACAGAAGTGATCAATTCCTGCTTTGAGATTCAAAGCTGTTCCCAATGTTTCGAAGATATTATGAGCGCCTTTGTTTTTTCTACGTCGAGTGAGAATTACATATCGAAGTAGCTCTCTCAGGGGGAGAACTTTGGGTACTAGAACCTGGAGGTTCATGGTGAAAGCTTCAGCAGCGGCTTTTGGTAGGCCCCTGGTGAGAAGGAAACCTCGGTAGCCGAGTTCATCTTCTTTTTGAAAGCAGCATCTATATGCTTCATCGTTTGCGCCGATATGAGTCCTCACTGAATGGTTTAACTTCATGATGCATTTGTGCTTTAACAATCTGTTGTTTGTTAGTAGAATGGAGCAGCCACCTGAGCGGAACAGACAATTCGAGAGCATCATGGATTTTTCTTTGCCGCAATACCAGTTTGGAGCAAGAGATTCCGAGCTAACGACAATGGCAAGGGCATTGGTATATGACTTGAATAACTGGTGAACAAGATCAACCGCTACCAGACTTGCACTGCAACCCATGCCGGATAAATTGAAAACCTTGAGATCATCCCTCATCTTGTATCGATTCATCACGCGAGCTGAGAGAGACGGAAGGCCAGGGAGCAGTGACACATTAACGACGAGAATGTCAACACTAGAGGGAGAAATTCCCGTCTTCTCAAAGAGGCGGTCAAGAGTATTAAACATAATATCATCCATCTCCGAAACAGCATCAATCAAAGAAGGCGATTCTTCTCTTCCCGCAATGACATTTTTGGGCGCATAAGTGTCCTCTCCGAGGCCTGAACTGACGATGGTTTGTAAGAGAAATCTGAATTCTTCCAAGCCTAAATTCTTGTTTCTGAACACAACTTTCGCGCTCGATCCAGTGTCGAGCTTGGCATCATCGGTAGCTTTGTAACACTCATAGGCCAGCATATAGCAACACTGGTTTCTCCTTTGAGAAACCAACTCACAGAGACGGAAAGCAAGGTATAAAAGAGGCAAAAAATACAGTAGTGCAATTAAAAACTCCATGGAAAGACACAGATCAGAAGGAGTGTTTTTAATTATACAAGAAACTGATGATGCTCGTCTATGTATCTATAATACATATTTATAACAACCATGCAATATTTTCTTCGGCGTTGGTTTAATAATTTTCTGCTTTATCATTTCTTTTACCCTATAATTACGTTCTCAGCTACTCTATATATGCTCAACCATATTTCTAATCTTATACAGCCTGTACTTTCTCGGTTGATAATTAATTTCAATCAAGGGCCCTATCATTTCTAGGAAACGTCTTGCTCCCATACGTCCTTGCATTGCATCAGAGAGAGATTTATGGCCATTGACCGTCCGAATCAACTGCATCGAAGATTTTCTAGCAAAACTCCTCGAGGGGGAGTACCGACTGACGCCAAGTAACATTTATTCCAGCTGCCCATAGAATTTAAAAGTCGTTGAAACTGGTTTTCGGTGATGAAACAGCTTGCTACTAGTAATGCAGCATTTGACATTCTAGTGTTTCACGGGATAAAAACTTCTTTATATATATGAGGCTAAATTACTTATTCCCACCCAAGGTTTCCCTAAATGATAATTCCCACCAAATTGCCTTCAAAAAGCCAAATACGCGCCCCTTAACCAAATCCCTTCCAATTTTTCTAACTTTTTTACTAAAATACCTTTTAATAAAAAATAATATGAAAATATATTAATATAAAATATTATTATCATTTTTAAAATTTAATAAAGATTTAAAAATAAAATAAAATTTTAAAAAAAACA
Source organism: Anacardium occidentale (assembly GCA_026122585.1). Lineage (NCBI taxonomy): Eukaryota > Viridiplantae > Streptophyta > Magnoliopsida > Sapindales > Anacardiaceae > Anacardium > Anacardium occidentale. The sequence continues at coordinate 532,350 of JAJEJH010000097.1, read as the reverse complement.
TCCATTACCGACGATGGTTGTTATTAACCTAATCAAGTGATTGAAAATAACTATCTGATTCCACTGACAGTCAAATCTAACAGCTTCAATGGTAGAGATTGTCAAATTTGGTCACCTTAATGGCAAAAACGATCAGATCTAATCATCTTTACCATTGAAACTATTAGATTTATCGTCAGAAGAACAAGGTGGTTGACTCAAATATGGCCAAAAACAATCAAAATGTTTGAAATTGGTTGTTTCCAATCATTTTCAATGGCAAAGATGATCATATCCAGTCACCAACAAAATTAGGAGGTTTTTTTCGATTATCTGGTTAGGTTAATAGTGATCACCGTCACTGGTAATGTTAATAGTAATAGTAACTACTTTTTTTTAATTTTTTATTAATTATTAATTATTATTATTTTTAATATTATATCAATATTATTTTATATTTTAATTATTTTATAAAATTAATTTTATTTTTATTTAAAAAGATAAAAATAATTTTATAATCAATTAATTTTTAATTTTAATAATTAATTTTATTAATAAATAAATATTTAATTTTTTTTTTTAAGTTTTTAAATGAGAATTTATCGTATAAGTGCATAAGTGCACTTTAGACGGAAATAAATTGTTTGGCCAATATATAAATAAATACCTTTTCTAAACAGTCTTTTTGGGTAATATTAACATTGATCATGACTTTCTTCCTCAATTATAGAATTCTCTGTACAATTATTTAATTTCCACCACTAGGCCTGCCATGTGACATCTACCGCAGAACCTACCCTAATAAATACATTGCCAAGTTGTACTGCAACTCCATCAACTATCACTCCAATTAATTCAAGCTCAGATTTACCCTAACAAAAAGTATCCAAAGAGAAAACATGAAGAAGAAGAAGAAGACGAAGAAGAAGAAGAAGAAGTTATATTTATATATACTCAGTTCAAGACTGGAAAGCACCCTCTTTCTTTAATTCTCTTTGATCATCAAAACAAAGTGAAACCCATGATTGTATATGGAGATGAATGTGGAATGTAAGTCCAAAAATGAGGACCTGATAATTGAAGAAGAATTATTAACAACTGGGTATTAAAGGTACCCTTACCATTTAATGATATAATTCACACATTTCTTTTGAGGCATATAATAATGAACCGTCCAATAAATTTGATATGATGGACCTTTATTAGTTGGTTCGATATATTTTCTAAGAGATTTTTCTGGCATTTATTATGTTGATTTCAGTTAACTGCTGACATTTATTATGACAATTTTACAAAGATTAATTTATCAATCAATTAGAAAATTATTCACGGCCTTTCTGACAATATTGGACTCTTTAAGGACCTAAAAAATAATTGTGTCATTAAGATATGCCAATTTTTAGGATGATAGGTCAATTAAGATAGAGAAGCCACGTGTCTCTAATTTTGAAGGTTTATGAAAATTAATTATAATTCTTAATTATATGTGCATATAATCATCCTACATCAGATTACATAAATTATCCATATATTTAGATTTAACTTTTGGTCGTTCTCCCATATGGTAAAAATCAATCTCTTTTACCTCTTATATAATTTTCAACTAAAATTTGAGTTTTTAAGATTCATATATTTGAAGATAAATATTTATGGTGCATTTTACAAAAAAAAAAAATTTTATATATCATTATTTTCACATTGTTCACATAATTAAATGTTTTTTTCTAAGTTTTAAATATTTTTTTTAAATTAGAGTTTTGAGGTTTTGAAGATTAATTTTATTGTAATTTTTATTATGAAAATTGTCTTTTTTTAATGAATTCATCAAAACTTAATAAATGTTATCACATAAAGACATGAATTTTATTGTCAATGTTTTATTGTACTTAGATTTTAGTGAAATCAGATAGAGAAGTAACTATTTCAACACGTGATTCAAAATCTTTATATGGTTCACAGTACTAGTAGATAATAATGGGGGTTTAGTGAATTTTTTTTTAAGTATGCGTGATATATATATATATATATATATATATAATTGCTAAAAATTCTGATATAATTATTTATTATATTTAATATATATTATAAAGTAATTGCACATTTGTCGAAAAGAGCGTCAAGAAAAATATGATAACTACTTTTAAATAGTTATTAAAAATTTATTTAACACTTAATATTTTAGACGTAAATGAATATTTAGTTAAAAAGAATATATATATATATATATATAATTGTTGTAAAATAACTTATTTTTAGTGCATTTATTTGTTTTCTTAAATTTTTGAATTTTATATGTATTATAAGAATGATATAATTTCAAAAGTACTTGAATAATATGATAATACTATATTATATAATAATGTCTAAAAAAATATGTATTTTTATTGCGAAAAAATCATATATACGTATGTCATATGCTAAACAACCAAAAAATACACATGTAAAAGTTATTGTTTCTTGTTGTTGAAGTATTTTTTGAAGAGCCCTTCTAATTCTATAATTTTCTCTTAGTGTTCCTTAACTTTACGTTCAAATTCTGTTGTTCCTTCTAACGAAGCTTCAAAAGCATGAAGTCGAAATAGACAAAATGTGAAAGGTACCATCATAAATGATAACAAGTAAGCAATGACAAAGGGACTTGGTCAAAACGATGCAACGAGAAAGGGATGGATTCTAAAGATTAAGTGATAAATGAATTGCTTATAAATTTCTACATAAGATTTGTTGGTTGTAAGGACCAATGAATGATTTAAGTTCGAAAAACATCTTTACATGTTTCCATTGCTAGTCAATACATTTTTAAACATGTGAATTATTCAATGAGAGTTTTAGGTGGAGTATTATTTTAGAAAATATATGTTTCTATGTTTTATACAAAATTTTAAAGTTCTAGACAAATATGTTTTTGTATCGTTGCATACTTTTTAGGTGTAAATATTATAAGTTCGTCACAAGGAGACACCGAAACAGTAATTGGTTAAAAAAAGTGTTACATTATTCTGGGTTGTAAAATTATGGAAGATGACATATAAATTCATCAATGATTCGATTAGTTAATTGTACGAGAAGACAAACCCTGCATAGAGGAAGATTAAGAAGACCCTTTATGCGATTATATATTTAATGAGGTTTTCATTGACCTTTTAGGTAATAGTGTCATGTATATCATCCGTCGATTTATATTCATATATAATAGTATGATAATCAATTATGACTAACACTTGTAAATTTGTCATTATAGGTTTAGATATATGAGATACTTAAAACCCTGAAAGACTAGAGAGAATTGATGTCACTAGCAATGGAACCCCAAAAGCTAAAATGGTGTATGAGAGATAATTTCATGATGGAATGATATTAAAAACATATTTAATAAAAATATTGTAAGTAACGTTACATTTGAGTAGTTTATATTTACTTTGCATTTCAATGATAAAGTTTTAACAAATGGACAACTATTAATAGACAAAATGTTAATACACGACTAGTAGCTATTCCTCTGGAGATGAGTGAATGATGAAATGCTAGCATCATCGACTACATGGACATGATCGAGAGTCGTCCTACATCTTTGCCTTTGCTTCCTACGAGCTAGCTATTGTCTTTGGACATGAGTGGTCCATTGGGTGACGATGATTTGCCACCCACTTTGATACAAACCTCACTTCGTTGACTCCAACTGCGAAGCTCGCTAATGAAATAGTAGCCTATAAGGGATTACATCGTATTATGGCCATTGATTTTATATAGGGATGTATCAACACTTGAGTCAAACGGATGAGCAAATGATACGTTAAAGGTTTTGGTGACAACTATTCTTAAGGCATTTAGTATAAATAAGGTAACATATGTGTCTACGTAAATTAAATGTTCATTAAAGAACTAATATTAACTCATTTTAGTAGATTTGATGAATTTTATTTGTTTTTGTATGAAGACACCAAAGTTGACTCGTGTGACAAAATTTCGTCGAGGCTCTAGCATGGTAAAATTTCCTTTAGACCTTTGCATGGTAAAATAATTGATAATGCCAAATACATTGAAAAATGTAAAATTTTCATTAGCCCCTCAAATATGTCACACATACTAGATTTGAATTAATTATGATAAAAAAGTGCATTTCAAACTTATAAAATCGAATCCCCACACCAAATAACGGAACACAATCATCATATAAATGAAACTTAGAGTTAATATTTATATAAATACTTGAACTCGAATTCGAATTTTAAAGTTGGAATGTGAGTAAATGTAAATGAGACTTTTTAGAACTTGTAATGACTAGTTGGGACGTTTGTTTTATAAAAGATATTAGAGATTTTATAAAATGAGGTGAAAATATTTTTTATTTTAAATTTGATTTTGACTGTATTTATTCGTATGATACTTTTAAGTGTTGGACAGTTTTATATACACCCATTTATATAGATTATTTTAACGAATTACCCTAACATGATTTTAAATTTTTTTTTTATTTAGATTAGGCCAAAAGACTTAATTTCACCCACGGTTTTTCTAAATGACAAGTTTCACCCATCAACTCTAGAAAAATCAAATACTCACTTGTTGATTAAAGTCCGCAATTAATTTTAATGATCAATCATCAAATTATAATAGTTAAAGAGATATTTTTGTTTTTATGAATAAAATTTAAAAAATAAAAATTAATTTTAAAAAAATAATTAAAATATAAAATAATATTAGTGTAATATTAATATAATAATAAGAAATTGAAAATTTTAATGAAAATATTAAAAATTAAAAAATTTGAAAAAAATTGTCACTGTTGATGACGCTGGCTGTCAAAAACAAATCAAGCTATCAGAAATAGTCATCTGGTACAATTCTGGCCACTTTTGCCATCAAGGATAATCGGAAAAAGAAGTTTTATATATGTCAACCGTTTTCAATAATTTCTTATGACGAAGATAGTAAAATCCAATCATCTTCATTATCGAGATAGTCAAATCTGATTGTCAACCGTATGAAGTGGTTATTTCTGATTATCTTATTAGGCTTTTGTAAGACATCCCAGAAGGGTATTACTGTTCACTGCTTAATAAAATAATAATAAATAAATAAAGAAAATATGGTCAATAATACCCGACCGAAATGCTTAACTGAACTAACATATCACAGCGGAAGACTTGTAGTACAACGTATACATACATATATACATGCCCAATTAAAACTGATTATATTAAAACATTCGCGGAAAAATATATACATGTGCATACAACAAACTGAAGTAAACTGGATCCCAGATAACAGCAGACTCCTCCTCCCAGCTCCCAACAACCTACCTGCAAGAGAAAGGAAAGTAGGGAGTGAGTCATAAAATCACTCAGTAAGCACTTCATATCCTCAGACCCTAAACCAACCATTCTCGAAGGATTGCCATCTCAACACAACTGAACAAGCTCAACTGAAAACATGAATTCGGATCCTCGGATCTGTTTCTGAAAACACTGTATGGCATGTCATGCTATGCATATGCATATGATGCATCATGTATCTTATTTGAGCTCAATTTACTGTTTACTATCCATTGGATAGGGTTTACTGTGCACGTTTTCATTTAAAACTTATTTTTCTCTTTTCTGCTTGATGTACAGGCGTACGTATCATGTGTACGGGCGTACATGCATGTGCACGGGACCGTGAGCAAGTCGTGCATGTGGTCGTGCGCGATTCTGTGATTTCTGAAAAATTTCTCATTTTGCCTTGATGTACGAGCGTACATGAGCCATGTACGGCCGTACATGCTGAAGAAAAGGCATAATGTACGGGCGTACGCTGCGGGTGTACGGGCGTACATCCTGCTCTGCACCTCCATGACTGTCGGGAATCAACTCGATTCCGGTCAAAAACACAACCCAAACTCAAATCAAGCATAAATCACATGCCAAACACTTCAAATAAGCATAATTAAACTTCCAGCAACTTCAAATCTCATGCAAATCATCCAACCCAATCTCCAAACATACATAAACATATATTCTCACTCATCACATGCAAATAAGCATCAATCATCAGCATAATCATCTCAAATCATCATCAACACGCAAGGAAAACATCACAAGCATGCTGGAAACACATCTCATGCATAAAGCAAGCATCAAACCGAATCAAAACACAAGGGAAAGAGGAAGGAAGCACCTACCTTTAGACATGCTTTCTCTCTCAAGAAGATCACAAGATCAAGCTGAATGGAAGATCAAGGAAGTTGCTCTCCACTTCTAGGGCGAATATCCTCTGAAATCAAAGCCAAATTTTGGGTGAAAATGGGTTTGGAAGCGGATAAGATCAACTTAAACTCAAGACAGTTGGAACTTATCGCATGCACGGGCGTACATCTGTCATGTACGGGCGTACATGGCAGGAAAATTACAAAAATGCCATTTTCCCGCGCTCGCATGCAAATCCACCCAAACGGATCCATGCACACACCCCAAACTCAAGAAAAACCTCACAAATCACCCCAAAAGCTCTCACAACCCTAGAAAACTCAGAAATCTCAAACTGACCCCGAATCTGGGATGTTACAGCTTTTTAGTTATCATCACTATCAACGATATTGCAAATAACGACATCAGTTTTTTATAATTTTTATTTTTTTTAAATTTGTATTATTATATTAATATTATATAATATTATTTTTTAAACAAATATATTTTAATCATCTCATAAAAATATTAAAAAATTTAAAAAATTAAATTTATAAATTGATGTTTAATTTTTTTTTAAAATTGATGGATAAAACTTTTTCATTAAGTGTTTTGGCATTTAACTTAAGAAACTTTTCTACCCCAAAAATTTATGCTGACGTGCCCGGTCGGTCCGCTGTAATGGTTTGACGATTTGATTTTGAACCGAGCGCAAATTCACAAAGACGAGATTGTCTTCTGAGCTACCGAAGAAAGAGAAGGCATGGGTTCGCTTCCGTACGGAGACGTGGAGAACTGTCTGAGAGCATTGGCTGGTCGGGCCGAGGGTTTCGGAAGATTCGCCATTGGCGGGCTGCACGGACCGCTCTACTTCGTCACAAATTTATCTGGTTATTCTCTCTCTCTCTCTCTCTCTCTCTCTCTCTCTAATTCTGAATACCTTAATTTTGCATAATTATGTTGTTGTTTTTTTTTTTTTTTTTTAAGATAGAGTTGTCACGATTCAAGTTAGGATTTTCATTGTTCAATTATCAAATGTCTCATTGTGATCCTTCTGTGGATTTTTTTTCCTTTTCTTGAAAGATCGGCGCCAAGAGTTTTTTAGTTTTTAATTTTTTAAGATACTTGTTAACATAATCTCTATTAAACAGTTTGAAAATGTAATGAGAAGTTATAAAATGGGCTGATCTAAGAATCTTATGATTCTGTGTTGTGATATTACTTTTTGATACCTGGAAGGGAGTGCTTTTCATCTTTTTCATTGCCTGTGGTTAACAAATTGATTAATTGATTTCATTTTTCTGTTTATAGATGATGGTCCAGGATCACTTCGTGAGGGATGCCGGAGAAAAGAACCATTATGGATTGTTTTTGAAGTTTCGGGTACAATTCATCTTTCGTCATACTTGAATGTATCATCTTATAAGACAATTGATGGTCGGGGCCAAAGGGTTAAGCTTTCAGGTAAAGGGTTGAGATTGAAGGAATGTGAACATATAATTGTATGCAATCTAGAGTTTGAAGGTGGTAGAGGACACGATGTTGATGGCATTCAAATAAAGCCGAAATCTAGACACATATGGATAGATCGATGTAGCCTTAGAGATTTTGATGATGGGCTCATTGATATCACAAGACAAAGCACCGATATTACAGTTTCTAGGTAGGTTTTTGCTTATTGGATGATAAGACCTAAATGCTGTTTTTAATACTAGGTTCTGATCTACTTGCTCAAAATTTGGTGGACCAGATGTTATTTTTCTCAACATGATAAGACAATGCTTATCGGAGCAGACCCTTCTCATGTCGAAGATAGATGCATACGAGTGACCATTCACCATTGTTTTTTTGATGGGACAAGGCAAAGACATCCTCGCCTTAGATTCGGGAAGGTTCATCTATACAATAATTACACCAGAAATTGGGGCATTTATGCAGTTTGTGCTAGTGTAGAATCCCAGGTAAATGATGGTTTTTTTTTTTTTAGTTAGATCTTTCTGTTAATTGTGTGAAATACTATTATCCTCTTAGCTTTATCTGATTTTGTTGTTTTATATATTCTGCCATTTTTGTTTTTATCAGATATACTCCCAATGCAACATATATGAAGCAGGACAGAAGAAGAAGACCTTTGAATACTATAGAGAGAAGGTAAAAATGACAATCTATTTATTGTGGTGGTTCCATTAAATAACATATAGAATAATCAAACCCTAAAAGCTTGGTCTAGTGGTAAAGGGTCTAGGTCACCCAAGGTGACTAAGGCTCGAGTTGTAATGAAACCAATAACTCCTGATTTTCCTGGTGTGTGACTGCGGGTTTAAATAGTCACAGGCTCCCGTGTTTATTCTGCCCAATCAGCTAGGGTTGAATGGATAGTATGGGTAGAGGTTCCTGAGTAACAAAAATAACACAAATAGAGTAATCAGGTACCTTTAATCAGCTGTAAAGAGATTTTTTTGAACAAAATATTAGTTTATCGTTTGTTGTACTGACCAGAATAAATTAATCTGACTTATTAGAGCAGCTTGTCCTCAACCAATTCAAGCATAAGCCATAAAACAAGGTTAGGCGTACTTTAGTACCAATTTAACAGATATTATGACCAGCACATCTAGTCCACCGTATGCCCATAAAAGTTTAAGTAGTTCAACTGTCTCAGTGGGAATGATTAGTAAGCATGGCTTCTAATTCCGTAATGGTGTCTCCTTGTTTTAGTAGAAAATAAATTCTGTGTTATGACATTCTTGCTGATATATTTTAGGAACAGATAGACTGGTACGGAGGATTTATGTGTTCCAACTTTGCTAGTTGGCCTTGAAATAATTTGACTTTTTGGGGACTAAATGAGGGAAACCTCTAACTTTTCTTCAAATGAGAAGCGCTAGGTATAGTAATCAATGAGAGATGCAATTTTATGGTATGAAAAACTCCAGATACCTTACCATAGTACCACAAGGGATGCACCATCTTACAAGTGGTCTTATTCTTACTGTGGTTATCGGATGTCAAATGTGTGGAGTTATTCTCTGGTTCCATCACCTTCTATTAAGAATAAAGCTAAGTAACCACCCCAAGAAGGCATGGTCACTTTTCCACTCCTGCATGGGAAGGGTGGGTTGGTCAGTGGGTGAGCCCCACTTTTATTAAGTGAGACCCACCCATAAATGAACCAATCCACCCTTGCCACCCAAGGGTGGCTGCATAGCATTTGTCTTCCATTAATTATTTGTGTCAGAAAGAAATCAGTACTGTCTTGCTTATCATTGTAATCATGACTTCTACTATATACTAAAATATGTGGTAGAACCCTTTTATTAGTGCTCCTTATAGGTAAATTAGAATCATTTTACATTATAACTAACTATAGTTTTTACCTCTATTAAAGTGCCTTCTCTTAATGATATTAGCTGCTTGTGTTGCATTATATTTCCTGTCTAAAGTATTGTTTTATCTGCTGGCACTTGAATTGTTTAAATTGCTGCTATTGGATGTATTTGTAGGCAGCAGACAAGCCAGAAGCAAAGTCTGGTGTAATAAGATCTGAAGGAGACTTGTTCCTAAATGGAGCACAAGCATGCTTATTGACCGAAGTGGGGGATGAACATGTGTTCCACCCAAGTGCATATTATCCAACATGGACAATAGAAGCACCCTCAGATTCTTTAAAGGATGTTCTTAGAATTTGCACAGGTTGGCAATCCATTGCTCGACCAGCAGACCTGATGGTACCTGCATAGCTTTTCAATATCTTCTTTGTGCATGCATCTTTAATTTGCGGTAACATTTAAATGCATTCCTTTGTGTTTTGATTTTCCCTTGGGAAAAAATTTATTCAATTATGGAAAGTTTTAATTGCAAAAATCCATTATCAGAATATAATTAATATAGTGTATGTAACTATGTATTGAATATTGTTTCAAAATGGGTCAGTTTACTTGAGACTATTGGCGTACTTTTGGGTTGACTCCTTTTGATGGATATATCAACAAATTTGTTGATTTCGAATTAATCCTTAGTGGAAAATATGCATGGTTAATAGGTGTTTATAACTCTAGGAAAGATTAAGAGAAGGGAAAGTGAAAGCCTAATATGTTTTTTCACTTTCAATCATTCTAAACCGAAGTTTGCTGAGGTTTGATTATAATATCAGTTCTAAGACTAGAATATAAAAAATTCAACCATGAAGAATAGAAGTTTAAGACTGCTAAGTGTTTTATTTCTGCACTGTTGTCTTCTTGACATGTTTATTCAGATGAAAAAATTGAAAACACCATTAGAGTAGAAACAGCACAGATTATAACAGTAATTGTATTGGACATTGAATCACTTGCATTTTTCACTCATGCACATGGTCTGTATCTTTAACGGATTATGCATCCTGGCACTGAGCTGCATGATGAGGATAATGAAGAACCAACTAAGCTGGGAGTACCATGAAACAGATCCGATAGATAATTTTCCAAATCAGCGGGTCCAAATCTCACTAGCACTTCCAAATTTCTATCCCCATTCAACATCATGATATGTGCGTCAAAAAATTCTCTGTATGCTGGTACAAGTTTCTTTGCAATTGAAATCTTTAATTCATCCCTCAACTTCCTATCTGGTACAACCCATGATGTCTGTTTCAAATATGCTTCTTCAAAAGCTGCATTGAACCGCCTAAAACATTCCTTCGCTACATCTGGTGGTATTGCTGGGGAACTTTTTTCTGGCAAAGATGAGAAGACCTTGGCCCATGCCACAGTTTCGCAGTTTAAGGCATATTGTTTAAGCTTCTTGGTGTGCATACTCAGCCACTTGTCCCCTAAAAGGTCCTCCAGGTTAGATGTGCGAACTTTTTCAATGATGAAGTTTAGATTGTTGGCTAGAAATAGATATGACAAAGACACTTCTTTTCTGTGTGGCTCAGCTTTGCAGTCAAGTTTGCATAAAAGAACAAGTATGAGCCAGGCTAGGTGAACTGACACTGGAGACACTGAACTGTGGTTGGAGGTTGAGCTCCCAATGCAAGTTTCTGTCATTGTTGAATTTCTTGGAGGATGTTCAGCAACAATTTCGGAAAGAATTTCACTGTAATCTCCAAGTGAACATATGAAACAGATAGCTGATTTGGTGAGTGGGTGAATCCCACCACCAATAGCTGGAGTTTTTGATGAGTCCTTCCGAATTCTTGTTTCAAAGTCATATAAAATTGTTTGAATTGAGTCACCAAGCTTCTGTTTTGATAAAAGAACTTGCAATTTTATGGCTGAGGCGGAATCATAGTTGAATAACAATTTTATTTCTGGCCAGAGATCAGTGAGTGCTTCATAAAGTTCCATTTGTCGGAATATTCTTTCTTGTGATTTATTGCCCTTTGCAATGAATTCGGGAAATCGGAATAGATTCATTGCTCCTTCCTCTGTTATGTGACAGAAGCAAGGCTCTCTGATTGTATTAGATGCTGAAAGCACATGATCACAGAGAACTTTTTCTCCACTGAAGAGTGTTTTCACTGCAATCTTCACTGCACGCAGCCAGTTTTTTATCATATGTTCAAGCGCTTCCCAATTCATTTTCTGAATTTGAGAAGCCTTGAACTGTTTGATTCCAAGTTGATGCAGTCCTTCATCGATAATCAATTTCCTTACCCACTTGTATATCTTTATACACTCCTTGCCATAACCAGAGCTGATCATACATTCAGCTATCGCCTTCAAGTCAGACAATGCAAGCTGTGAGACACCCTCCACCTCAGTTATTGTCTCACCAGCTCTTTTCAACTCGTCCTCATCTTCAGATGCTTCCTCATTGTCAGAGTTTCTCAACTCATCAGAGGATTGACCTGAAACTGCTTCAGGGTCAAGTTGATCACAGTGTTTGGACAATATCTGATAGAACTCATGTTCAAGCCTTCTCATGGCAATTTGCATGAGGGTCTGAGCAAGAACTAGCTTATCAGAAGGTGAATTTTCAGAAACCAAAAAGTGCATGGCTCGACACAAGTCTTTGACACTTTTAAGGAGCTCTTTAGCCTCTTTTCTGTTATGACTAAAAACTGAGATAGCTTTGTTGTACGGGGAAGAGTTCAGATCCCATTTGATGATGATTGGTTCTGCATTTTCTATTTGCTCTTCCATCATTGATTTAGAGAATGTGTGTATTGGGGAAGAGGGGGCATGAGTATAAGAACTCGGAAATGAAGAAACAGAAGAGAGAGTCTTCAAAGAAGAGAAGAAGAGAGTCGACATTGTGCGTTTCCAGGTAAAACTGAATCACTCTCTGCACTACTTTCTTAAGTTACATTTTTCTGAGAATGAGCTTTGCACTAGGATATATAGTGACAAGAGAGCCTCAAGGATTTTTTAATCTTTAGGCCATAAATTGGGAAGTTTACTTGAGTTGGTAGAGCCAGAGAGACTCACCAAACATCACTGACAGAATTGCCCAATCAGGGCCAAATTCAATGAATCAAGAACTGAAGTCGTATTACGTTCTTCAACATTTTATCAAGTCTTTTCTTTTGATCACATGGTGTTCATTTGTCGATGTGGGGAGGTCAATTGAGAAACCACTTGGGAAGGCACGGGGAAAATTTATTTTTAAGTGAACTCAGTTTCCAGAGCGGCCAGAAGACTTTTTTACCAGCTCGGGTTTCCTTCGGAAGACAAAGGCTGACTCATAAACTTTTAAAAAGCTAAACATATATTCGGGGGGCAATTTTTTTTAAATTTATTAATATTTTATTAAAATAATCAAAATAATTTTTATCAAAAATAATATTAATATTAAGATAAAATTTAATATAAAATAATATTAATATAACAATAAAAAAATTAAAAAAAGAGCTATCGACAATAATGACAGTTTAAAATTTAATAAAATGATCGAAAATGATTATCTGATTGAATTAACAATCAAATTTAATTGTTATAATGATGGAGGTGGTTGTTGAAAACATAACAAGATAATCGAAAATGATCGTAATAGAGGACGGTCAAAATTGATCAATTTTAAGTATTTTAACCAATTTTGATTATCTTTTATAATAGAAATAGTCAATCTAATTGTTAATTCAATCATATAGTTATTTTTTTATTATTTAGTTAGATTTTTTATAATCATCGTCATTGGGAAATTTTTTAAAATTTTTATTAAATTTTTTAAATTTTTTATTATTATTATTTTAATATAATATTAATTTTATTTTATTTTTAATTTTTTTTATATAATTAATTATATTATTTAAATTCTCTTTATTAAAAAATAAAAATATCTTTTTAATCAATAAAATTTAATTATTGATTATGGTCTTGATTTTATTAAAATTTATAGGAAGATTCTATGGAAAAACTTTGAGTGGAAATGGTCAAGTTGGTGGGCATAATGTTTTGTTGCCCAAAACCCACTCATCTTCGAACTTTTCTCACCTTTTGCACCCACAAAAGCAGATTTTGTGCTTAACAGATTCAAACTATTGCATAGCCAAAAATGTTTAAGCATGAATTTGAACAGGATGCCATTCAAATTCCGATATTGATTGGTAGAAGGTACAATTCGTCTTGAAAGCCAGATAATTCAATTGAGGGCAACCGAAAATATAGAAAACTTAACAGTTTAAATCATTCATTGGCATGCATTTCATTTGAAAATTATGTTCACTGGGTCCAGTCATCTGTCATTTTTAAGCCAAGACTAAACGAGAGAAAAGTATTGCATCATCTTGATTTACAATGTTTTCAAGAGCATTAAGCTTCTAGATGACACATAAAACGTTTACAATATTTCTCAAAAGAAATATTTAGTGGATATATCTTCAAAAATATGGGGAAGACTATCAAATATACTTTTATAAAATGAAGGGAGAAAAAAAAAAATAAAAATTTTGTTCAAAATTCTATTTTCCCCCTTAAGTTGACGAAGTTAAATAATTTTGATTTATCTCCTTAATTAGTTTTTAGTTTATTATATGAATAATTACTCATCATATAACCACATTGAATTTTAAGACAACCAACTTCAATAAAACTAGAATTTTCTTGCATGGGCCTCGGCGACAAAATTGTTCAATTGATTCCAGAAAAACTTATATTTCCTCAATTGAAAATGAATCCTCAAAAAAACAACCAAAAAAGGAATAGGCATGTGTACATTTATGGGTTAAGAACTTCACAATTTTGATACATAAAGGGAGCCAAGATAACATTTTTCTTTTTAATTTATTAAAAACAAGAAGGGTCTAGAACCAAAGTCAATCGATACAAAGACTGACCACTCTGACCGCCCAAAAACTTTGAGCAGAGAAGAAGAGAAAGTAATTAATGATTTTGACTAACTTGTGCTAATGGGTGGGATTTTGTCAATTAGGGAAACCTACGGTGGGACTAAGTCGTTTGGCCTTAAATGATTTTGGCTGACTTGTGTTCTTAGTTGTATTGGTGTATGTTTACTTGACGATTTGATGATGACTTAATTTGATTACCATTTAATGATGACCTAATTTGCTTTCGATTTAGTTTGGCGCGCGGGTGATTTGTCAAATTACGTATCCATTAATGTAGCCAATATTTTCAACAGAAAAAGAGACCTGAGAGGATAATAAGGGGGGTTGTTGAGAAGTGATTATAATTTCCATTGGCTTTTGTATTCCAAGTCTTTGAAAATACATGTAATGATGTCATATCATCATTCTGTTTAGATCGGTTAAATGCAGGTTATGTGTCACCTTGTAAATATCATTATTAAACATAGGATTGCCTTCTGTATTGCTCATGTAGGAATTTGTAGGATAACACATTTACAAAAGAGAAACATAAAATCAATATGATTTTTGCAGTTTCTAACTAAGCACAAGAATATAATATAACTTATGAGGCCAATGAAAAGGGATATGTTTACAAGCAATATGTAGCTTTTACATAAGCAAAAGATGAGAAGAAAAAAGGCTAGAAAGACATTTTAAAAACAGGGTTATGGTTGTTTGGGTTGCATCCAAGACTAAATTCAAAATGAACATATTCAGATTTGTTTTTAAATTCGATTTGAATAAACTCAAACGAATTATTTAAATTCAAATACAAACAAAAATACAAAAGTTTTAAAAATTTGTAACACAAACTCAAACATAAATTAAAATTTTTTTAATTATTTTTTATTAATTATAATTTTTTAACAAAATATAAATACAAACTAAACACAAATATAAACCAAATGCAAACCTAACTCTCTAATCTGAACCCGAAAGCAAACTTCACCATAAAGAATTCAACGAATATGAACTTAAACACGAACTAAACCCACAACGAACAAACCAAACACATACATATATCTATTTGTGTTTTGTTCAACTCAAATCCAGCCTTAGTTGCATCAATTCATGTTTTGACAGTCATGTTTTTGAGCCGCTCATCACTGGACTTGTTCAGGGTATCAAATATTGAATTCGCATTCAAAATATGTCTAAGAACATTAATGGTGGTCATGCATTGCATTCTAGAATAGAGAACAAAAGCCAATGAAACTTAACCACTGAATCCGCAATGAATAGAAACCCATATTGTAATTGCTATCCCATCATAAACTACCACATTGCACCCTTCAAGTTTACACATAAATCTGATAGAGAAACCCAAATTTGCAGACTAGACATCAAAAAGTAATGTGTAAAATTTGTCAAACAAATAGGTCCATAACTGCATCATACCAACATGTCCTAAAAGGATCCTAACCTACACCTTAATGGCATACTTTCTCATAGGAAAGTACATCTCCCGCTTCTTCTCCCTCTCTGTCTTCAATGATGCCTGGACAACATAAGAAAAAACAAACATAAACCATATTTACATATAATTACACCAAATGATATTAAAGGAACTTCAACAGATATAAGATATCAAAGAATGATTATATTATCCTTAGGTTAGTACATTAAATTACACAATATAACAAACAAAACCAAATATAATCGGAAATAGCTCCCTAAAAATGAAATATGTAATTGTCTTAAAAAAGATAATTTTAAATACAAAAATATAATTTGAATGAGTAGATATATTATGTATAATACAACATAAAAACACAAACAATAAAATTGGGAAGGGCAGAACATGCTGCACATTGCCACAAATAATTTGGAACACAACATATTAACGTGCAAATCCTAGAGTCTAAACAATTTAATTTGTGTTTCCATCCCCATAATCACATTGATATCAAATCTAAGTACCCATGCTGTATATGAAAAAGTTGCAAGTTTACATGTTCATTCTGACAGAATAAATTCAGCCAACGAGTAAGCATAAAACAAAACAAATAAGATATAGGTAGAAAGAGAATTTAAGAATATTTCATCACAATAAATCAGCCCTAAAAACCAAAAACTCAAAAGGGATCATATCGGAACCTAGCAGTTACAACATTGCATGTGCCCCTTACAAAGCATTAAATCTTGAGGAAAACTTGAAATTACAATAAGAGCACAAAATGTGGATAAAATTACCTGGTGCTTTGTAAGCCTTCTCCTGATAGCTCTGGTCTTCTTGGGACGAAGGTCAAGAGGCAAAAGCTTCTTCTTCTTGTAAGCCTCCCTCAATGCAGCCTTCTGCTTCTGTGCAATCACTGTCAAAACCTGTGCAATTGACAACCTCACCACCTTGCTGCATCCAAAACATGATAAAATCATATTAAGCACAAAAAAATCACAAAAAGAGTGGATAAAATTACGTTCTATAACATTATACCACTCTTCTATAGCTTTCTAAATAACCAAAAAAATCTTTGAAAATAACATCCAAAATAAGAAACCTTACGCACATTGACCAACTTCAACAATGAACAAAGGTACAATGTCATTATACGTATTCAGTGGCAGAAAAACCATATGATCACATAAAATATATATTAGCAGAAACACCATATCATCAACCACACATCTGTCCAACGTAACGTTGCCATGTAACAATCATTTTCAGAAACGTTTTCATGACTTTCTGAAAGAATAATATGCTTTGTTAAATATCAATAACAAAATTAAACTTCAATTCCCACCTAAACGCATTCCCAAGAAAACACCAAAGCAAATTCATATCTCAAAACGATAGCATGCACAACTTAATCTATCAATCGACAAAGGTATCCAAGCTTCAGAGAGAGAGAGAGAGAGAAATTACATCTTGGAGAGCTTGTTAGGAGCACCGCCGGTGACCTTAGCAACACGAAGGAGGGAAAGCTCGGCCTTGAGCTCTTTCAACTGGTTCAAGAGGTCTGCCTTTGATTTTTGCCTAAGCTCATGCACCTTGATCCGAGCTGTTTTTTATTTTAACATAAACAAAAAAAAAAACAAAAACAAAAACAAAAACATATTTTCTCAGAAACACATAAAACAAAAACAAGATTAGACCACCAAATGGGATTCATTTTGTTGCTTACCCATTGCGCAGCAGCTCTCTCTTGCTCTAATCTGACACTGTATAAGGATGAAACCCTAAAAATGAAACTGAGGTTTAGGTTTATATGTAAACAAAGCTGAACCATGGACTGGGCTTGGAAGGCTTCAATTTTAGGGTTTTTTAAATTAGGTTGTGATTTGTAAATTATAACCCACTTTAAATAGATTTTATGGGCTTATGGGCTAAACATCAATAATTGGGCTGGGCTTGGAGGGCTTCAATTTTAGGGTTTTTTAATTAGGTTGTGATTTGTGGATTATAGCCCACTTTAAATCGCTTTTATGGGTTCATGGGCTAAATCATCAATAATTGGGCTTTATTTTGGGCCTGGGAATTGGATAATCTCTTGACAAATTTCAGAAATATGATTCTTATGATTGAATTTGTTTTATTCATTACAATTTAAAAATAAGTTAGAAAAATCTAAAAATTTCAATAATTCAAGATAAATTACACATAAATACATATAGACTTGTGTCTCACAACTGCACATCGTGTTTGTTTCTATATGTAGATCACGATTGCGTGATCGAATGATACATGATTGTGACTTATGACATTCAAATGAAAAAAAATCAAAGTACATAACCATAAGTGAATAAGACACCTCATGGTTGTGGCTGACAAAGGAATTTGAATAAAAAGAATAAGTTTCAGTGCATTACTATGCACCGTGGCACCCCCTTACACCTATGCACGAGACTATCTTTTGAGAATTTAAAGATTTGTGAGTAACATTTAATTTTTAATTATTGTTAGGGGCATTTTAGTCCTTGCATAATAACTTTACAACATTCATGACATGTCAAATGATATAATTTTGCAAGTTACATGCATACGATAAGTTTTAACATGTTTTTACGGATTTTTGAATTTAAATAATATATTTTTTTTTATAAGTTTTAAGATATGTTTTATCTGAACATATATTTTCATGAGAATTAATATGAAAGGATATCTATAAGTTACACTTCTACAAAAAAAAGCAAACGTTCACAATAAAATATTACATTCATAATGGAGTGGTTTATCTCATAATAGTATTTGAATTTATATATACAAGTTAAAAACCTAAAGAATACAAAGAGAAAAACAATGAAAAAATTTGAAATATTATCATTATTTTAATTCCAAGACTAAAAGAGTTAGGTATTGACAATAAAATGATTTGACTTAAATCTTATCTTAATTAGTGATTAATCTTTGTTAATCCCCACTAGGCCACTTAGGAAATTTAATATTAATAAAACTTGTAAGTGCTGTGACAAAGTGCTCGAAGTGGCAATTAATTTTATTTAATTTATTTATTAGAGGGAAAATAAGTCCACACATAAGTTATCTTAGTCAAATTAATCTCATAAATTATATTATATTTCCCCACATAAAACGGCAACGAATTGCCATGTGGGGTGGAGGATTGGATGGATAGATATGACTTAAGAGACGGCTCTTTCTAGTTACATTATTGTGGAGAAAGAAGAACCAAACTTTCACACGCTTGCTTTTCGCTACTCATCAATTATTACAAACCGACACCAAGCACGCTTATGATAGCATCTAGATGAATAAAATAATATTTTTGTTCATATTTAATTTTTACTCCTTATCCCAACATAGGTAAAACGTTAACGTCCCTAAGGTTTTAAGAAAAGCTAGCAACGTCCTTTTAATTATTATAAATCGCACTAACACCCTCTATAATTTAACACGATTACATTAACTTGATTTTAACATATTTAATGTTGTGCCATGTTTATCTTGCTATAAGCTTCAATTTTCAAAGCTTATGTTAATCATATACATACATACATACATATATATATATATATATAGAGGTTGCGAATTGGTTCAGATTAAAAATCAACAAACCCATTACCCGTTTAAAAAAAAAAAAAAACCTACATAATCCTGTTTAGCCAACCCAACTCGTACTAAATTATATTTTTTACACGATTTGGATTAGTTTCTACACATCCCTAAGAGAAAGGGGTTAATTTTGACTTCTTTCATTTACAATACTGAAACAATATTCACTAAGATATTTGTTAAAGAAAAATTACTATTAAACTCATAATTCAAAATGAAGGTATGCTATTAGGGTTGGATTTGATTTGAATTAGTTCAACATCGAGTTTAAGTTTAAATTCAATTCGAATAAATTTAAAACGAGTTTGGTTTTTATGAACTCAAGCCAAGTTCGAACTTGAAAGTTGAGCTTATCTTGCAAAGCATATAAGCCGATGAAAAATAATTTAAATTTACTAAAATAATATTGTTTTAACTAATATACATAAAAACGATATCAATTGAGGCATTTAAAACATTTGATGAGTTGAACTCGAATTCAATTCCTATAAAGCCAAGTCGAAGTCAAATTTAACTCTAATTGATTATTGTAGAGCTGAGCCATGTACCATCAATCAAGAAAGTTAAGCTTTCAAGTCATTTGTAGATCACTCATTTGTGTTTTTCAATATCTAATTGAATGTTTATTTTACTTTTCGATCACTTATAATTCTTTAAGAGGCTCTTAGTTTTTTTTTTTTTTTTAAATATAATGATAGAACATTTTTCTTTAGAGCATTGCTATGTATTCATCTTCAAAAGAGTGATCGTATATTCGCCTATATAATAAAAATCAATTGATCTATTTATAAATAAATCTAGTTTAAATAAAAAATAATGCTCATTTATTATCCAATCTTTGTAATGGGGTTGAAAAGGTTTTTTTCATAATATTGACTTTTTTAACTTGGTTCAGAATAATTTGTGGGGGATAATGGGAGGCAAATAATTATAGACCAAATAAGGAAAGGTCCAATGCCGTGCCTGCCACGCAGTCTAATTAGGCAAATATCGACGAAGACAAGCTTGATATCACTAGAAAGAGTCTGGCTCACAGGATTTTAGATTCAATAAGGATTCCTTGTCTCAGGATTTATCAAAATCAAGCTGCCCCACACGCACCAATATTTACAAGATTTCACCAACTGAACACGTACGGATTAAATTCTGATAATACATTTATGGTGAGATCCGTAATTGCATTCACATTTTAGACTTAAATATGAAAAACGTGATTATTTCTCTTCCAATAATTTTTTTTTCTAATTTGTTGAAAACAAATTATTAAACCCGTTTTTTAAATTTATTTAATGGAATATTAATTAAAAAACAAATTTTTTAATATTGAAAACAATTTTATTTATAATTTAATTGGATTTACTATTTTAATCATAATTCTAATATATTCAATCATCCATGATATGTGTATCAAATGTATTTGACAGATATTTGATTTTTAACTAAAATTGAATGTAAATAACATGTCTATTACATGTATCGTGTACATATTTAAAAATGATGGAATTGCCCTTCAGATATAAATTTGCCACTATACTGAAAAATTATTAAAATCTCCTAAAAATTTTATTTTCAGATTATTCAAAAGTTTTTGAAAATTTACTTCATAGCCCTCTTCTCCAACTTACGTCACCACATGTGACGTGCTACTGAGCGCAAATCATCGGTGGTGATGCAAAATCACGAGTATTGACTTAATCACTATGAATTTGTTTTTTTAAATCTCCAAATCCTTTTACCTAATTTTTTCATCCTTTTATAATATAATTTCTAACTATAAATATCATTAAAGAGCACACACAATAATCAATTTTAAACGAAAATTTTGAATCAAAACTCTAACTTAATTTTCAAAATAAATCTATACTAAATAGTCAATTTCCTCATATTATAACATATTCATCGTGAAAGACAATTATTTAGTCATAAATTTAAACCATTATAGTCACTAAAATAGATTAAAAATCGTTTAAAATTGTCAATGGTGTTAGATTCTATTAGTACACATGAATATAGTATTTACAAACAGATTTAGGTAATTATGCGTGATAAATACATATAACCTAATTGAAAAATCATCGATTTGACGATTATAAGTGGTGCACGTATCACATGTAATTGAGTGTACATGGAAAAAAGAGTAAAATCATAAATCTAACTATATTTTGAAAAAAATTAGATATCTTAGCCAATATCCCATGTTTTAAATTTTACGATAATTATTAATAAATATTAGGCCAAAGGACTTGTTTCCACCTATAGTTTGAGGCGGGGATAAAGTGTCACCTTTAAGGTTTCAAAAACCCATTCTCCTATCATTGGAAGTATTTTTTATAATTTTTATATTAAAATAACTAAAATACCCTTTTAAAAATTAAAAATTTATAATAAAATTATAAAATAATTTTTAAATATAAGTATTTTCAAATTTTTTTTTAAAAAAAGCTAATTAGCCACCGCCGCTTGTTTCAACGGCGGTGATCGGCGCTAACAAAGCCTGATGGCCTTTTTCAGCCATCTGGTTCTAGGGGAAGCCAGATCTGACTGCCTCCACCAGAAAGAAAGATCGAAAACGGTAAATGGGACTAAGGTGGGTTTTTTTCGACATTTTTTGACTAATTTTTCTGACAGATGTGGCCAAATTTAGTCATCTCTGCCTAAACTGACCGCCTCCATAAAACGGGGAGGCCAGATCTAGCTTCCTCTATAACTAGGTGGTCAGAAAAGGCCACCTGGTTTTGTTTGCGACGACCACCGCTGTCGGAACTAGCGATGGTGACTGGTTAACTTTTTTTAAAATTTTATATTTATATAAAAATTATTTTATTATTTTATAAAATTTTAATATCAAAATGATAAAATTATCATTGAATGGTTACTATTTATTATTATATTTTGACTTGCCCCCCCACCGTAATCGAATAAGAATGGATTAAAGGCTCGTGGAATTGATGTGAGGGGGTAGGGATGGCTATTAAACTTGATCAAAGAACAAAAAACTGAGTTTATAAAATTTGGAGGGTGGCACTTTGTCCCTCCCTCAAACTATGGGTGGGAACCTTTGGCCTAAATATTAACATGTAATCAATATTGCTTTATTAACATGTAATGTTGTATTTTAAGTTATCATGGAATATAATATTCAGGAATTAGGATTTGGGTAAATTCTAGAAGCCTATGTGTGGAGGCGGGCGATAATGACATAAACGTGGTCATACTTGCCGTGTCGCACCCTATAATCTTAATCCTGTTGACTTCTACGCGCTGCGCAAAATAATAGTTATTTTGGATATATATTTATTTAATTAATTCGTCTTTTAATAACCACTTAATATTATATCATTATTATTCCAAATTAATTATAAAATCTCATTGTTTATTTCCACTCAGATTCGTTTTATAAAATATAAGATTTTTTATTGACAGAATTGCACTCCAATATAGAGGGGCTCTGTCACATTTTTTCCAACGTGACATCCTCTATTGACTTGATAAAATATCTTTTATTATTTGTCACATTCTTTCTTTGAACGTTCCATCCTCTCAACTGTTAAAAAATGTATCGAATTTTATATAATATATGATTCTAATTTAATTAACGAACCATATACTTGAATTACAAGTTAAGTACATTGACTTGGGGTATCACTCCTTTGTATCCAAGTCTTTAAGTCCTTTTAGAAATCCATGCAGTTGCAGGATTTTCACATCACACTCACTTTCTTTCCTTTTTTCCTCTTCTTGTGACTTTCTCGCCAAACTCTCTCCCAACTGTCTCTGTAAACCTTGAAGAAGAACGATTATTCATGGTTTGCTTTTTATTTTTTCTTGCTGTCTGGTTTCTTTTTTTGTTCTTTAATATTGGTTTCTGATATTGGGTTTTTTTTTTTTTTGGTAACACGTACAGGCTGGTGAAGCTTCTGATATCAAGTACGATGAGGTTGGTGAAGAAGAGTGAGATTTTTGAGCGTTTTCAGTGCCATCTGTTTATTTTGTGATTTAAATGTTTCTGGATGAATTTTTTACACAGGGGTATGTTGTTAATGGTCGAGGAATGAAACTGTTTACATGTAGTTGGGTTCCTTCGAATCAAGAACAGAAAGCTTTAATCTTCATCTGCCATGGCTACGCCATGGAGTGCAGCATCACTATGAACAGTCAGTAGAATTGACATATACATAAAGTTAAAAGATCTTCCTCATAATTGAAGGCTAGTTAAAAGAGTTTGTCCAATTGCAGGTACTGCAACTCGGCTGGCAAAGTCAGGTTTTGCTTGCTATGGAATAGATTATCAAGGCCATGGAAAATCAGAGGGGTTGGAAGCTTATATCCCTAACTTCGACGATCTTGTTGATGATTGCTCCGCCCATTTCAGTAACATATGTGGTTAGATTCTGTTCCATTCTTTTAAATTCAATTCAACTCGATCATATATCATCTGGGGTCGAGCTAATTTTCTGAAATATTGCGATTTCAGAGAGGAAAGAGAACAAAGGGAAGATGAGGTATTTGTTAGGGGAATCCATGGGAGGATCCATGGCTCTTCTTTTGCACAGAAAGAAGGGAGATTATTGGGATGGGGCTATCTTGGTGGCGCCAATGTGTAAGGTAATGTCTCTTCTGTACTCTTTTCTTTGGATCCAAGAGCGCAATTGCATGGTCCTGCAAAATTGGATCCAGTAATGTTATCCATGTTTTTTCATCAACTTTTTTCTTTGATTAGGTAGGAGGGGGAAAAACAAAAAAAAAAAAAAAAAAAAAATACCAAATTTTATAAGATAAAAGAGAACCACCCACTTATTTTGAAACAAGAAGAAGATGGTAAGTTTTATCTTATTCTATTTTTCTGAGACAAGTTCGCCCTAGAGTTGTCATATAAAGATCCTATAGAGATTGGTGAAATGTCTTTGTTGTTTTCATTTTAAAATGACCAAATAACTATTTCCTACCTAAGGGTAAAATTTGAAAAAGAAAATAAAATTTTAACAATTTATTTGTGCCCAGTTTTATAAAATTATTAAAAAAACAAAATCACTCTCACACTAAATAACACTTTACTCCAAAAATTTTATTAAATATTTTTTCTCTAATTTATATTAGTTTAATTAAAACTAGTAAAAAAAATTTACTTGTATAAATATATAATGATGTTAATAAAATATAACTGTATGTTTGAAGGTAAATTGTGATTTTTGAAATTTTAAACGTGTCAACAAGAATTTAAAGGGTGATTTTAAAATTTGAGATGTTTTTAAAATTTAATATTGTCGTTTACCCTCGAATAACACAATAAATTAAAAACATAAATATTATATTATATTAAAATTATAATATATTTTTAATATATATAAGATGAATATAGTAATTTTTGATAAAAAATATTTATTTATTCATTTATAAAAAATGTCATTTATATTCTAAATATAACCTTATTATAATATTTTAATAAAATATTATAAATACTTTTTAACAACTTAAATTAACATATAGGGAGAATCTAGTTGTTAAAATTTAATGGGTGAAAAGGCGTTTCGTCAAATCTAGGGGGGGAACATAGTGATTTGGCCTTATAAAAATTGATTTTTTAACGGATGCGCTGTCACGATCTTTATTTCAATGTCCAACTGGTGTAAAATAATGGTAACCTTCTTTTCTCTGATGCTCATCTCATGGCCGACTGTTAGATTGGCCATCTCAAAAGTTCCCTTAGGACCACGATTTTATTATTTATTATTATTTATTGAAGAAGGCAAATAAAATTAATTTCGGGTGTTTTTTTTAATGTAATGCTCCAAAGCCTATTTATTGGAAGTAAAAAAAAAAAAAAGAAGAAGAAGAAGAAGAAGAAGAAAAGAT
The DNA here is from genome assembly GCA_026122585.1 of Anacardium occidentale. NCBI lineage: Eukaryota > Viridiplantae > Streptophyta > Magnoliopsida > Sapindales > Anacardiaceae > Anacardium > Anacardium occidentale. The sequence goes on along the minus strand of JAJEJH010000097.1, from coordinate 507,053 downwards.
GGAGACTTGACTTGATTTTAATGTATTGCCAAAATGTAATTGCAGATTGCTGAAGAATTAAAGCCACATCCTGTTGTTATAAGCGTTCTCAATCAGCTTTGCAAGATAATCCCAACATGGAAAATCATCCCAACTAAAGATATAGTCGATGCTGCCTTCAAAATGCCTGAGGTTAGAGAAAAGGTATAAGACCCATCTTGAAATCTGATTTCTATAATTTCTTGACTTTGTGTAGTAATAATCTGAACTTACAGATTAGAGCAAATAAATACTGTTACAAAGGGCGGCCGCGCTTAAAAACTGGGCAAGAACTTCTCAGGGTCTGCTTGGACCTGGAGCAGAATCTTCGAGAGGTTTGTTGTTTGTTTTCATATCTTTCTGACCAGTCCTGGTTCATAATGTATATGATTGGAAATGTTAAAGTTATTTGCCGGGGAAATATAAGCAGGTTGCATTGCCGTTTATGGTTCTGCATGGGGAAGATGACAAAGTGACGGATCCAGACGTCAGCAAGCAACTATATAATGTAGCATCCAGCGCTGACAAGACCTTGAAGCTTTATCCAGGCATGTGGCATGGTCTGCTCTATGGTGAGCCCCTGGAAAATATCGAGACTGTGTTCAGAGACATTGTCAATTGGTTAGAGGACAGAGTTTCCAGGGGAAATTCAAGACTGGAAAGGGAGCTTAAACATGCTCAAGATGATTTCAAAAACAATGCGTAAAGGTTTATGTACTAAAAGATCTTTGCATTGATTTTCTGAAAATATCGTCTTCAAGAAATGGGTAACAGTTGAGATTGTTCCTAAACATGCACACTTAAAAGATGCGTAAAAATATAGTTTGCAGTGCACATTCTTCAATATACAACTTCTTAAAAGCAATGCAGTTGCGAAACAGGAGTTGTGTCCTATATACACAACAAATTTAGTGAAAAAATAACAGACACACAATCAAATACCCCTCCCTTTTCAAATGGCTTTAGTTTCTAATTTCTTGAAGTTTCTTCAGAATCTCTCCGGAAGTTCTATCCAATTCATCAGCGATTTTTTGTTGCAAATCTAGTGGCAGCGTAGGGAACTGTTCACATAGATCTCCATCAATCACATCCTGCAAAATTGCTTCGAATAATCAGCATTGTTAAACTTATCAAAGCTGAAAGCTTGAACAATCAAATTACTAGAAAATAAGGCCTTCTAGACTCCAGTAGTTCATTATACGGCTAAATGCACATCATGGGCATTTAGACATACACCCAAATCCACTCATTCAAAATTGAAACAAATCAAAATTTAACATTCCTTATTGGAGCTGAATGAAGAAAAAAGACGGTGACATTTAATTTTTTTTTTGGCTCATTCCTACTAACACTGAGTGCTCAGAAGAAATTGGACAAGCAGTCGACTTAATGAAATTAATGTTAGATACAAGTTAATATCCATTTACAGGTTAATATCCACCCAAAAAGAAGGAAAACAGAAAAAGACAATCATGGATAAACAGCTTTAAAACCAAATTTAAATGCTAATGGCTTTTGAGACGAAAGCCATTTATAATAGCACTTAATTTCGACAGTGAAAATTAGCTCATTTTAGAGAAAAGATATTATTACCTTAATCTCAACTAGACAAACAACGCATTGCAGTGTGGCCTCCTACAGCAACAGAAAAGAGCTTCAGTGGTCTCAGCCCCAAGAACCTGGAATGGCAATCTGAAAGCTGACCAGTCACCATATCAACTACTGTTCTAAACAGAACCCCGTTCTGTAAACCTGCATTGTGGAAAAGACTAGCTGGGTGATCGGCATCATCCTCCCTGCCAACTGGTGCCTGAACTTCAAGAAAAAGGAGAGATTCGGGAAGCGATGACACACTTTGGACACTAAGAATCTGCAGGCAGTCATCAGGATCCAATGATAAGATACGGACTGCATTGTCATATGAACCAACTGCAAGAAATTGAGATCTCTGCCTTCCTTCTGGAACTGGGGCAATGTCCAAACAAGCCACATCTCCAGACATTTCATGCTTCTCCACCTCCATCAGTTGTCCAGTCATATCCATCTCAAAATAAACGGGCTCCCCTCCACTTAGTGCAATAACCACTTGAAGTCTATTGGAGCCAACCTGAGCGATTGTCCTCCTTCCAGGTGTTCTCCACTCATTAATACGCCCATCTTCCCTAATATGCCTAATGCCACTTGGATGAACTTGCATTAGAGAATCATCGCTAATTAAAGAAACAGCAAGTAAAGGGGCTGTATCAAAGGAACCCACTATCACTAACTTCTTCAACAGTTTCACCAATTGAAAGCACTAGAGTTGCATTGTTAAAAGAAACAACAATGTATGCGTCAAACTCATCATTTACAATTTTTTAACAGTCCAAGCAGCACTTGGGACACCAGGGAGCTGTGACACAACCATCTCACTAACAGCCAGACGTGGCCTCAGTATCCTAAGTGATGAACGTGGACCATGCCCACATAAAGTAAAAATCTGAGGCGCTTCGTCCTCTTAAGAAATTTGAAATCTTCATATCCTTAATGGGCATCAAACTCTCAACTTGCTCACTCCTAACAAGATTCTTGAACCCTCTAGGCTGGAAAAACACAGGTTGAAATCCTTCTTCAATCTCCATCAATATGGCCGAGGAGGCTTCCACATCAGGGTCAGCCCCAATTGCCTGAAACTGATACAATGCATGGTTGCCAAATTCTGAAGCAAACAAATACCTTGATTTCAACACACATATTGATTCAGTCACAGGTATAGTATCAAAATACTTTATCTTCAAGTCACTAAAATGCTCATTATCATGTTTTAATGTAACCTTAAATATGTCCCCATACTCTGCAACACAAAAAAAAAAAAAAAAAAAAAAAAAAAACAATGATTTCTGCCTATGTGTGGCAGCTGAAACTATCAAAACTCTAAGTTCGGCTGGCAAATGTACCCGTCTAGGAATCACAAGCCTAACATCTGGATGACCTTGATTCTTATATATTACAAAATTCTCAGCACAAACTAAAACCCTGGTCCATCCGCTTCTCCAGGAACTGTAACTAACATATTCGCCCCATTATCAACTGGTTCAGACCATTTTCATGAAACATGATTAAGCCCGAAATCTAATTCATAATACGTCAATTGCTTTTGCGCCTCGCTGGCAGCTTGACCAGTTGAATCCCGGTCAGCCTTACAGTAATCCAACTTAATTGCTGCGAAAATTGGATTATTGAATCCACAATCAACACCACATATAGAATAAACAGTAGTGTAAGATTTATGAGCTTCTAATGGAGATGAAATAGTTTATCTAGCAGCAGTGTCTCTATTCAGAACATAAACTAATTTTTGCTTCTCACAAAAACCAATCATAACGGCACGACCTTTTGGGTCAATTACGGCGACAACCTGATTTACCAAAAGTTTCTTGGTGCATTTTATCGAACGCATTTCGTAAAGGATTGTACTCAAGAATGAGGATCCGACCGGAATCTAAGCCAACAACCATGTAGTCCTTCAGAGAGCCGCTGAGACTGAACTGAGCGAGAGAGCGAATGGCACCGAAAATGTCAGTGGAGAGAATACTTTCGATTTTCCCGAAACTTTCAGGGTGCGGGAAGCTCAAGGATTTTGCCACGTGCGACGACGATTTCAGGGGTTTTGGTTCCCGAGAAGTTGCCATTGGTAGTTGGTTAGTATTAGGAATAGAATAGTGGGAAGAAGAGGGCTTAGGGTTTTACAGAAAGAAACATGGAAAGGGGGTTTAGTTTTCGTTTATATGTTATAAAGAACCCTAATTTCTTACTGGTTTTTTTTTTTTTTTCGTTTTTTATAATAAGAAATAGATAAATGATTAATTTCAAGTCACATAAATAATGCCAAATGCAGACTAACAACTCCACCATAACCAAGCCTTAAATTCTCTTTCACTTATAACTGAACAAAATCACAGTTACCTGAAAGTTAAAAATGGCCAAGTTCCCATCCACCATAGCCTGCGTCCTCTTGCTAATCTCTATTCTCAATAAATCATTCTCTGCAAGAAACCTTGGCAACCCAACTCCAACTCATCATCATCACAAGCATTCCAACTTCACATTTCTTATGAAAAATGTGCTCAATTCCAATAGCACTCATCCCTCATCACAACCTGCAAAAGCAAAAGGCACCAGTCAGCTTCCATTTCCAAAGCCATTAGGCTTTTTCCCACCTGATGGAGGGATCCCTTTACCCCTATCCCACCCGTCACCTCTGGACACAGGATTGTCAACGCAAACTCAAACGCTTGATGTTTCCAACATAGGCCTGTTTTTTCCTCCTACAGCCACTCTTCAGGAATTGGAACTTGGTACACTCGTGATAATTGATCAGGACTTCTTTCAGCATTCAGTTTATGGTTCACAAGTTCTTGGAAAAGCACAAGGGCTTTATGTAGCTACTTCTGAAGATGGAACTAGTCATATGATGGCTATGACAGCAACTTTTACCTATGCTGAGTTTAAGGATGGATTGCGATTTTTCGGGGTGCATCGGAATGATGGAGCTGAGTCTCATATTGCTGTTATTGGTGGCACTGGCTTGTATGAAGGTGCAAATGGCTACGCAGCGGTAGAAGAAGTCTCTGGGGATTCCAGACGAGAGCAGAAAGATAAAAAGTTCCTTTTGTTCAATGTTTATCTCAGCTAGTAATTGTTAATGGGAAACTGATTACTCCTTGTTTCTCTTGGCTCTTCCTCAAGCAGAAGAACTATAAACTAGTATTTTAATTTTGGCAATTATATTTCCCATCTATCATGACAGCAATTCTTGAATAAATTCAGCATTGCTATGAAACAATCCTTGTTTTTGACAAATTTGCAGCAGCCATTAAATAACTGGCTTTGAGCTTCACTCTCTTGGACAATGCCAGCAAATAATACTTATAGTTTTGGTGAAACAGAACCGAGATGAAACATGACCTTAACATTTTATTCATATGAATAACTTAAGAGTCTAACACCAATGAGCTTTGCCTATGTGCAGTCTTAAATTTGCAGTGATGAGGTCTTGTGGTAATTTTTAACTATTGAGAAACCCAGATATCACTTTGAGGCTACAATATTTAGTTAGTTAAATTATTTGAGGAAATTTTGAACTGTAATCATCAGAATTCAGGAGTGTTGGAAGAAATTGCAAATTGTTGTAGATCATCTACTCAGTAAGATAAACGAATTCGAGATGATAACTAATGAAAGTTATTTGGCAGTATCTACTAGGAAGAATATAATAAAATAATGAGAAATGCCACAAATGTATTTAAGTTGCAGGGCAAGCAATTCTCCTGTTCTCCTTGAGCAAGTCAATATATTTTCCACAGAGAACAAGGTCATTGCAGCAAATCCTTCACTGTTAGTGACAAAAAGAACTATATTCTTAAAATTAATGTCATTTATCAAGTGTGTTTCTTAACTTAAAATTCCAGATGCAAATCAAGTCATTGCAAACTCTAGTAACAGTTCAACTAAAATCCTGATTTCAGAGACAACCAGACCGTTTAAAGAAGCTTAAAGAATGTTTTGTACAAGAACAATAAAATACCCGAAAGAATTGGTGCGTGTAAAATACGTCTGTTTGCAGTCAACAACGTCATCATAAAGGGGTTAGGTTTTTCAACTAAAACACACATCGTATAGCCAGCAATGCAACAACTCCATATTATCAGCTCCACTTGTTCACCAAACACTCTTGAAACTATATATACAACAGAAATTCACTCCCTTCTCCATCAAGAAACAGTCATTCAAGCCTTACTCTTCTCTCAACTCAATGGCTAAAGCTCTCAGTTTCTCCTCTAAGACACTCAGAGCGGCAATCTGCCTCTTGCTCCTTGTCATCACTCTCAAATGTGCCTACGCTGCAAGAATTCTTGATGAAGTGGATCCACAATCCCAACAATCCACTCCTGTTGGAGCAACTGTCTTTCCCACCACGTTGCCTGGTGGCCAAATTCCCGCCACTTCCCCCGCCGCCACGCCAGAAGATGATAATGACAATGCTGACCCACCCCTCCCTGAAGAAGCTGAAGCCCCCACTGTGGTTACGCCACCTGTCACTCCTACAACATCAGCTCCCCTCACGACTAGTGCCACGGTGGCAAATCCTGGCACAGAAACCCCACCTTTGTCCTTCTTCATGCATGATATTCTAGGTGGATCTCATCCGTCAGCCAGAGTGGTAACCGGGATCATTGCCCAAACAGAAATCAACGGCATACCTTTTTCCAAGGCAAACAGCAAGATTTTCCCAATCAACGGTGGGACCCCACTTTTCAACCCAAACAACCTTGACAACATTATAAACGAAGACAATGTTCCTTTCTTAACCGGCCTGAACGGAGCCCAACCCAACACTGTTTTACAAAACACCGGCAACAACAACGTTTTTAACAATGACAACAACCACCCTTTTGTTTCCGCCGGGCAGCTCCCACCGGGTTCCTCCCTTCAAAAGCTGATGTTCGGTACAGTGACTGTTATCGACGATGAACTAACAGAAGGGCAGGAGCTCGGTTCAGGTGTAGTTGGCAGAGCACAAGGGTTTTATTTAGCTAGCTCTTTGGATGGCACTAGTCAAACCATTGCATTGACCGCTTTGTTGCATGGTGGTGAACACGACCATGAATATGATGATACCATTAGTTTCTTCGGCGTGCATCGAACGGCGTCGCATGACTCACAGATTGCGGTGGTTGGTGGGACTGGAAAGTATGAGGATGCTAAAGGGTATGCCACGGTTGAAACAATTCATCAAGAAGATCAGCATACAACTGATGGTGTTGATACGATTGTCAAGTTCACTGTTTACCTTACTGAGTGATTATGTGTGTGGCAGTTTAAATTATCTAAAACTGAGCGATCATTTACCAGACTTCTTTGTTGTACTTGTGTCAGTCATGTTATGATTAATGGATTGAAGTTGAATTACCCTTTTAAACTATAATAATGCATGATAAGAGATTTGGGATGCAAAGAACATCTGAAAAACATCAAGACTCAAGCATTGGAACATACAGTACCAAACAAACCTGCAATAGGAAATCCAACTTTCATTACTGATCCTAATTGATACATGGATTCAAGAGTTACTGATCATGTAACCTCAAACCTAAATAAACTAGATGTAAAATTAGTTGATCCAATTTATATATAGCTTTAGCTAACATTTACATATAATTAGAAAAATCTCTCATAGAAAAGCAATAATCTTTAGATTCATCTCTTATTATATGCACTCATCAACAATCTTTCTCTTGAATTTCACTCAAATCCTTAACTAGAAGGCAAGGACCATCTTGGTATGGCAAGTTCTTACCCAACTGTTGAAGCATCATGTGAGACATAAAGAAGCAAAAGATATTTACCAACATGCCCTAGATTCAGTTTGCGTAAGTGATAAATGAGAGGTTTGAGTTCATTTTTTTGTGTTCTTACTAGTTTTTTTATGGTGTTTATATTGAGTCATTTTCTTTTGATTTAAATTTATAAAGTGAATTCATTCTAATTGTTCAACATATAAACGTTTTATGACATAGGATGTTGAAGAGACAAGGAAAGTTAATGAATATATATTCTTTTGCTCTAGTTTAGCCTTAATTCTCTATCATGGTATTGCTGAACCTGGGATAAAAAAAGATAGAGTTTAGTGTATACAGGGGGCCATTATTGTGGTTACCCTCATTCAAAATGATTTTCAATACCAAAGCAAGGAAAATTGTTGCAAAACCATAACCTCCTTTTATTTAATTGATTGTAATAACATGAATGTTGATACAGCGATTCCAAACCTCACTAGATCAAACTTTTAGATACATAAATCATAAATGAATTGGTGAAAAAAGAAACAAAGAAAGAAAGAAAGCCAAAAAAAAAAAAAAAGCCTCTCTCTCTTGCTATCCTGTGGTTCTGATTCTATATGATCTGACAAAAAAATGTATATATGTATGCAAAACTCTCATGGTACCCTTAAAACAAATATGAAGGTCTGCTAAATCTGCTATAAACACAAGCAATACCTATCAATAACTATCAATGCTAACAATCTCTTCAACTAACTGATCAATCAACAAAATCTCTATTTCTGTAATGATTACCTCGATATCATCTCCCAACTCTAACCATCCATCATCCTGTCCCAACAATTTCACAGGTGAATCCCTGTTTGCTTGCTTATCTTGATGAACAAGCGAGTTCCACAGCTCTTCCTCAACTGCCTCAAGGCTCATCCAAAAGCAAAGTCTTCTGGATACAGGTTTTGCCCAGTTCACCCCAATGCTTGTTTGGAGAATATCACCCAGCTCTAAATTTATACGGTCAAACAGAAGCTTTCTCTCCGACCTCTTCCAAGACATCTGCTCACCATACTTCTTCTCTAGAATCTTGAACACCGCTGGGCTTATTGGGAATTTGGAAGAATACCATGTCTCATAGCCCAGATATGAGTTCTTAACATGAAAACCTGCCTCAGTAAAGACATCAACAAGGTAGGAGAAATCCCTGCTCTCTTTGACACTGTATATTCTCATGAACTCCTCATTTTCTCTACAATTGTTTATAGATCCTTCCTCAGAATCATCATCACTTGACACAATCATCCCACCTCCTTCGGAATATGCTTCTAAGGATTCTGATTTCAATAGTTCAAGTTGCAGCTGCAAACCTGGCAACAGACAACAAGAAGTGAAAAACTTGAAAAAGTTACAGAAGCAAAAACATAAAGTGAATATTTTGTATAGCAGGGCACGTCAAGCTACCGCATATATCAGTTTTGACACCCTGCAAGCATTGTGCGTTAGATGAAATCTCTTTCTCAAATGGTGGTTCAAGCACTGAATTTGGACTAGGCTGATAAGCTGCCTCCGAATTCACAAGAGATTCAAACTCTGTGCAAGAGCATATTGAAGAAAAGGAATCTTGTTGAGGGATTTCAAGTGGCATATCCTGCAACATAACAAGATTTTCAATGAGCAAGGAACTTAGAATAATTACAAGAAAAATGCATAACGTTAACAGTAAATAGGGCCACAATCAGCTATCGCCGAGCAGAGGTCAAATAGAGTTCGAGTAGGCTTTTACTTGACTAGGGGAGCTCACGTGCTTACGCATTAAACGCACAAAAGTTTGAAATCTTGCACTTTTACCCTAAAATCTTACATTTACCTCTTAAAACCTTCATTAAACCCTTTAAACTTTCATGACCCACTCATCTTTTAAAGTTCATACATACAATCATATATCAAATTTTGAATATGGAAGATAATTGTTAAATATATATAAGATGCAAGATTTTGTTGTAATATTTTGAACCGAGCTCGAGTCAACAATTCCCAAGCTCAAGCCCTACATCTACCCTATCAAGCCAAGCTTGAGCGCAACAATACTCAGCTCAGCTCAACTCAGCTCGATTTCAGTCCTAGCATTCAAAAGACATTGGCAAAAAAACAATTTGTCTGTTTTCTAGAATCCTGGAGAAAAATATCCACCAAAACTTTCTATGCATACAATGAAATGTAACATATAGAAAGATGATCAGTAAAGCAAACTTTCCTTTGCATCTTGAGATTAACTTAATTACTAGCAATTAAACAAGATGTAAGATGAGAGGGGTATAATTTAAATTTTAGGTTATCCAAGCTCAACATATCAGCATAGTTATAGTATATCATGAATTATTATGCATTATTATGGTATAAATACATGAAACTCAAAAAGTTATATTAGACATTTCTTAATCAAAAGCATCAAAGAGCCTAAACGAATATGCAAACATAACTTCTTCAATCGTAGTAGCCAATTCTAGAATAATTCTTGTTATTAGCCCAGATTTTTCTTTATTGTCAATTTTTATCATAATGTATCTGCCACCTCACTTCTTCACTTGCCTTCATGCCTGAATAATTTAGCCACATGCACAGCACATATCATCTTCTAGTTCAACAAAAGCAACAATCTGTTTCCCTAAGAAACTTAATTTCAGAATGAAGAAAATATTTTTTCAGTCCAGCAGCATGTACACATCTCCTAAACATATCATCAACTACAATATATGAAGGAATGGTTTAAACGATTACAGAAGCTAATTAAGAACAAACTTCCCAAGAAAAGTATGTTACTGTACCTACTATATCAAAGAATCCAGAATGGTTTCAGATGAATATCAAACCTGTTGAGTCAAGGTATCTGGAACTTGATGGGAAGAATCGTCATCTTCCAACAATAAGGTGCTGTCTGTGTGTTCAAAATCCTGGTCCTTGTGATTTTCAGAAGGCCTACTCACAAAATCAATTTCTTCATCAGTCACCATTTCAGAAACCATACTGTCTGAGTCAACACTGAATGCTGATGAGTCAGTAACAAAATAATTTTGTTCAGACGAGTCTTTTTCCTCAATCCTGTTCTTCAACTCTTCCTGAATGGCCATACCCTCTTGGATGGTGCATCTATCACGTGGATCTTTCTCCTCTAATTTTCTTTTCAGCTCACTCTGGAGCACCCGATCATCTTGCAACAAGTAACCATTTTCAGAGTTAATGCAGTTGGATCCTGAGATTCGATATTTCAAACAATCTTTCTGATTGTGACCTTGCTTTCTAAATCTCTGTTGCAACCTATTACTGGATTCCACAGGCTTCATAAAATGGTCACTGTGAAGACCAATCTTGCTGCTATTGCTCTGCCCACCAAACCTGATATCCAAACTTCTGGGCTTTGATTCATGATCAGCCATGGCAAGCATTTCTCCCAGAGTTCTGGGCCTATCACCCACTTCAACTTCTTGAAACTTTTCGGTAGTTTTCCATCTTTCTAAGGTCTCCTTCTTGGCTTGCTTAGGCACATAAGACCTATCTGAATGGTAAAATGAGAGCCTGTATTGATTTTTCCAGTAAGAAGAACTAGGGGAAGAAAATGACATCAGCCCATACTCTTTTGTAAGTGCATCACTATCTCTACTTTCTGACGTTGATGCCTTTCTGTACATTTTATTTTTGATATGCCACATTTGCCTGGAAATCAATCTATCAGGTTCCTCGTCTTTGGCCAAAAATATTTTTTCTTGCTCAGCAACATGTGTATTCCCTTTTTCAGGACTAGGAAATTCTTTATTCTTCAAACTAGTTGCATAAAAATTCACATTAGAGCTGGATCCAAGGTTTGGTTTCCAAACAACAATCTTTTTTGGAGGAAGGCGTGTTCCATTCTCCAATTCCATTCTACATCTCACAAACTTGTCTATAGTACCAAGACAAGGTTTCTGAAGCATTTTCACACTACCTTGATCAACTTCCCTCCCAGATTCATTGAATGTATCAGTCTTTCGAGAATAATAAGCATATGATGAGTTCAAGACTTTAAATTGCCCAGATTGAGAAGTGTATTGAATACCTTGCGGATCATGGCGATGCTTGGTCATCAGAGAATCAGGTTCCCTGAGATCTCTTGCAGACAGATTCTTTTTACGATCCTCAACTTTCAGTGTATCATGTCCTTTCTTTGAAGAAAGAAGCTGCATATCCACTGACTTCTTATCAATAAACTTTTGGCTCATGAATGCCATCTTTACCTCTGATTCAACTGACAGATTGTAATTCTTCTCTCTCTTCATTTTTTCTGGTGCTTCAACTACATCTGTAAATTCTTTATTCTCTTCAAGGCTCAGCTGAAAAGAGTGGCACTTCTCTCTTACACCAATAGAAGCAACTCTCCTGAGATAATTCTCAGAAAGCACTCTTTGCTTTTTCTGAACAGGCTGATGATGAGACCGCTCATCAAGACCCATTAATCTTGCTATGACACTTTGTGTACGTTGTTTAGATTCCATCTTTACAACAGTATTGAACAAACACTCCTTTAATTGAACATTTCTTCCATCACAGAGATTGTTTTCTCTTCCATCTAGAATCTTACATCCCCACCAGGACAAAACAACAACGTGCTAGTTACCAAATCTTCTTTCGCAGTCCTGATAAAGCAAGACCCACAATCAGATGCTGAATTTGGAACATTTCTTAGTTTCTGAACCTCCCTGCTCCTTGGAAAAGGGACCATAATAATTCAATTAATATGCAAAACCAGTGTCCACTCAAACAAATACAAAACAAAATTTTGTGAAGATAAAAAATAAAAATACTCCTAGCTAATAGTCTTCGATTTGCAGCACTGAAGAGAACAAAAAATAAATAAAAAAAAAAAAATGAAATTAGAACCAAAAAAAAGAGAAAGTGTATATCCCAAAGCCATCCTCATAGATTAAATTAGTAATCTATCATCTTAAAGAGAATTTAGAAAAGAAAAAGAAAAGAAAAAATAAGAGGCTCATCTGAGCATTCAAAATAAGCCAGAGCAAAGTCTCAAGAAACAGCAAGTAAGACAATATAGTAAAGTTTGCCGTCGCAATGGGCATGCAGAAACAAAATCGTAAAACCATCTTCTCTTGGTAGGCAGTTATTACAAAAACAGCATAGAAACAAGTGTAAAGTGCATCAAGTTATCAATTGATGTAACGTAGCATAATCACTGGTAGTGGATAACTTAAAAACAAAGAAAAAAAAAAAGGAAAGTCTACCATCAGTCAAGACAACTGTTCCAACATTGATATGAAATCGATGATTTTTGGGAACTCAAGACCAGAAAATTATTTTGTAAAACACAAACTCATATTAATATAAACGTAAAAATCCAACTAATCTCATGTATAAAAAAAACAATAATAATAATAATAGTAATAGTAATAATAAATAATTACTTCCTAAAAAAGCTGGAACAAAATGATTTTGATGCCACCACAATCACTTTGGAGCAAGCGCACGCAACAATTAATCAAACGCCAACAGAATCATCAAACTCTTAATATAAATTAAAAAATAAAAACAACACAACCCAGAAAATAATAAAAAAAGTATAATTAAAAAAAACTTACATTCTTTAAACGATCTTGGCTTCATCCATCATCGCATGCAGTAAAATCAAACGATCAAGAAACACAAAGAAACGATTTTTTCTGTATTTATGCTTAAACACCAGAGAACTTTTGCAAGTCAACAAAGAAATGAAGTCATCCTCAGCAACAACATCTGATTTTATCCGATTTTCACACGGAAAAAAAAAAAAATACTCGACGGCAGCGACAAAACCAAATTCAACAATTCATAGAATTTTGCTTTTTAAATAAATTGAAGAGATGGGATTAAAGAATTGAAAGTATATTGAGAAAGATACATACAATGATGAAATTATGATTGATGAAGAAACTGAGAAGAAGCAGCACAAGCGTTTATGTAGCAGGTGACGAAATTATTATATTTTTTTAATTATTTTTTAAAGTAATTTCTCCTTCTATTTTGGTTGTCGTTTTGCGAAATTACGCGCGAAATGATTGTCGTGTTCGCGTCCTTGGCGCATTAAGATATGACTTCTTTATTTAGGAATTTTGATTTTTCCACTCTTTATTTTTTTACTTGCAACCTGTTTTTATTTTATTTTAATTTTTTATGAATTTGAATTTATTTTTTTAATGCTAATAATTGTTTGTTTGACTGAAAAAATTCCTCATAAGTAAAATTGGAAATTTAAATTTCTGTAAATTTTATTATTGAAAATCTTGGAATATGCCATTTTTTAGAATTTATATAATAATTTAAACAGAAATAAAATATATATGTGGGGAAGTAAAAAGGTGGGTGGGAAGATATGAAAAGTTGATTTATTTTAATAATGAGAATGAAACGCACAGGCCAGAGTGGAAGAATGAGATCACGTGAGTTGCATGTGATTATGTTTTGATAAAAATAAAAATAAAATTTTGATATCAAAATAAATAATAATAGGCCTCAACAAGTCCACCATTTGAGTAATATTATAATTATCGAAAATTATGTCAAATTTATATATTAATTAACGTGATATAATATGATTAATTGTTATCAAATTCATTATCGATCGTATTTTTTCATTTTTTTTTGTTAGTCAATAGGTAATTGGGCTTTGAGTTTGAAGTTTTGTGACATTTTCTATTTGGGTTCTGGACCAGGTCCAACAATCTTTTGGGCTATTTTGGATCTTTACCAGGCCCAAAAACAAAGTAACTTAAATGACAAAATTGCAGTCATCAGTTTCCATGCACGACTGAAAGCAAGAACAGATGGAACAGACAGAAGCCCCCACAACATGATATGCAGCTGATATAAGCAAAATTACAAACTAAGATGAACATTACAATTGGGTTAGGCCACCAATCCTTGCTACTTAACTCAGGATGGCTTCTCCTGAGATAAGTTTTTGAGCTTCTAAACCATCTCGTTTCACTCAATTACCCTAGTGGCCCTTGTTGCTGCTCAGGATTTTCAGCTGTGCATTTCATAATCAGGCAATATGTCGGATGGGTGGGTTCCATATAGCCACGAAAGGCCAGAATTTTCTTGAATAAAGAGTGGCAAGAGTTGGAGGATGGAACTGAAGGCTAATAATTTATTCTTTTAATATAAATTTATTTTTTTCTCTGCAGACTTAGCAAAGAAGGAGACAAACACCAAAGTATCTATCAAAGTTTGCAAGTCCGAGGCAAGATGGAGACTGATTGCATTCCCGCTTTATTAAAAGTAAGAATCTAGAGAGGGAATCTTTTCATAATTTTTCTTTTGACATAATGGGAATAATCTGCGAAATGCAAGCAAACGAATTTATACAACAGTCAGGGACAATTTTATGTTAATTTTGAGTTGTCACTAACCAGAGAGAATCTGAAACTGACCTTTATATCCATGAGAAATGATGTTATTCTTTCTTTTCCTTTTTCAATTTGAATAAACTAGTTGATGGTATGATAAAAGAGTTGAAGATTAGGCAGGGAATGAGCTTGTGGGATCATGAACACGGCAGACGTTTAGTCTAAGTTCGATTATTAATCGACTCATTTCAATCAAGCAATAGCAATTTTTTAAGCCTACAGGGAACACTAAAAGCAGAAACTTTGTTGTTAACAGGGTATAGCATTATTTTTTATTTAAAGAAGGTACTTACTCTCGTTTGCGACTGTCTCTTTACCCAGAACGGAGAAGAAAAACACGCTCACTCTCTTACTCTCCACAAATGGCTCTCGAAATCTCTGTGAAGGCTGCTGTTGGTGCTCCCGATCTTCTTGGAGACTGTACGTTTTGTTTTTTTATTTGTGAATATGCTTTTTGGGTTCTGATTTGGAAAATGTTTTGAAACTTTACGTTCGCTTGTTGTTCTTTAGGCCCATTCTCCCAAAGGGTTCTGCTAACATTGGAGGAGAAGCAAGTTCCTTACAAGCCACACTACATCAACACCAGTGACAAACCCCAATGGTAAAAGATTGGTTTTTGTGTGTTCCGGTCGGTGCTATTGACGGTTAAGCAAATGGATTGTTGTTTTTTCTGAGAAATGGGTTAGTTTTCTAAAGTTTTTTTTTTTTTTCTTATGATGAATTGATAGGTTTCTGGAAGTAAACCCAGAAGGGAAGGTGCCAGTGGCGAAGTTTGATGATAAATGGGTGCCTGACTCAGATGTTATTATCGGAATACTTGAGGAGAAATACCCTGAGTCTCCTCTCGCTACCCCTCCTGAATTTGCCTCTGTGTAATGCTCTCTAAGATGCCCTTCTAGATGTTTTTCTTGATATATTAGTTCAAATTTTGATACAGGAGAAGCAGAATCTTTTTCTGTGATTGTTAACATTATTTTTAAAAACGGTTACCAAAAAAAAATAAAAACATTATTTTTAAAAACCTTTGTCATGATAAATTTTAAAGTAGATGCATATCTTTCGTTTTTCACGGTGATTGGTTCTCAGAAATAACTTGTTTTGTTCTATCATTGTAAGTTGGTTAAATTTGTACATAAGGGTCCTTGTTTAATTTGAACTTTTGCTCTCTATGTAATGGGATGTCGTAGGGGATCAAAGATTTTCTCAACATTCATCCAGTTTCTGAAAAGCAAGGATCCAAATGATGGGACAGAGAAGGCTTTGCTTGGGGAATTGAAGGCATTGGATGAGCATCTCGAGAAACATGTACTAATAAACTTGAAACGAAGGGGCATCTGCTTAATAGAATTGATTTTCTTTCTCAATATATTGAGACTAACTTGTATGAATATGAATAGGGGGGCCCATTCATTGCTGGGGAGAAGATCACTGCAGTTGATCTGAGCTTGGCACCAAAGCTGTACCACCTTGAGGTAGCTCTAGGGAATTTCAAGCAGTGGAGTATCCCCAAGGACTTGCCTCATGTCCACAACTACATGAAGGTAGAAGCTGCATGAATTTTCATTGATGTTGTCTGCTTCTTGTTTCTTGGTTAGTCGTGTTGTTTAAGTGAACACCTTTTAGTTTTCTATAGAATTCAATATGGCATCTTCATGCTGTATAGGAAAGGAGTCAATTTATTTTGGGCTTGATATTATCCAGTTTGAGAAGACTGATTTCTCAACCACAAACCCACGCTGGTGGAGATAAAAACAATTGGGTATTGATCCTGTTTTTCACATTTTATCATCCAGAACACATATCTTTTCTGATCAGAATCCCTTTTCTCTTAGCTACAAAGCCCCATCGATATGGAAACCGAAAAAAAAAAAAAGAACTATTCTAGAGCAGGTTTGAGGACTGCCTCAAACTTCAGCCTGTAAGTTTGGAGTAGCAACCTGATAACTTATGTTAGTACAAGGGAGTTGAAGATCAGAAATCAAAGTTTGAGGAAAGTTGTTAATGTTTTTTTGATCTTGAGTTGCAGGCACTTTTCAGCCGGGAATCATTTCAGAGAACCAAGGCTGCACCGCAATATGTAATTGCAGGATGGGAGCCAAAGGTCAATGTGTGAACTAGTCCTAGATTATAAGGTCTCTAAACTTTAGCTATGAAATGTGTGTGAGATAAGGCTTTGCATAGCCAAAATGGACACCGTCCCTTGCCCAATAAATGTAGTGTTCATCTATCAGAGCTGTAGCTGTGTGCATTTTCTGTTTACGGATTATGCAGTTTCTTTTAGTTGAATGGTGCTCAGCCATTAGTGGGTATTTTTGGCATTAGCCTGTCACTTCGATTCTTATCCGGGCCTTTTCTTTAAGATCATAATAACTAGTTAAACTTATGCTTGGTTCAAACAAATTGAATTTGAATTGAAGTTTTAGTTCAATAAATGGCTCATCAACAATTCTTCTTCAAAGTTCTTTTTCTTCTTTGACGATTCTTTTCTTATTCAGTGATTCTTCTTTTTCTTTTTGTTCTTTGATGACTCGTCATTTTTTACAATATCACTATTCACAATTTTAGCCAACTTGGGTTTTTGTTTTGGATTTGAGTCCAATTTGAAATGACATTTGACTAGGCTTGACTTGTCATAAGTCAAACCCATGCTTGTATAGGGTTGATTTGATCTAGTAATATGATTGATTCCTTATTCGGACAGGAGTCTTATTATTGTTCCAATTTGAAAAGACTTATTTTTCTCACAAAGAGAAGAGTAAAATTTATCTTCTTGTTAATCACTTACTAAGATATCTAAGATTTATTTAGGGATATACCTCAAATTGAACTCTTGCAGGTTGCAAGCTATATCATATAACAACTGCCGTTCAATTGTTGAAACGCGCAAAGGATTTCAAATCTTGGAAAAAAAAAAAAAAAACATTGTCACGTTTAGATTTCACAATATCTTTTATACTGTGACATGCCAGTTAGTGTTATACTTAACTCATACCAAAAATATTCTAACTTTTATATGCAAAATATCCCTAAGGATGTAACTCACACTAATAACAAAGTGTGCACCTAAACGTGATGGTGTGCTGACCATAACTCAAACAACTTATTTACTAGCAACTTATGCCAAGGTGGTGAATTCTTCGAACAACAAGAGAAAATATATATTAGTTTTTCTGTGATTCAACATTGTGACAATATAAAGATTGTTGTCAGTATCTTTCTACTAAATACCTGTTATGAGAACATCTAAAAAGATGTTCTTTTTCTTACAAAATATCGAATATGAATGATCTAATCGTTGTCCGCTTAATAGAGACATCTAAGACTCGTTCGGGATTGCGCTTCAAGCAGAGTTCTTATATGGGCTACGGGCTATCATATAACATCATCGATAGCACGACCCAACCACTAATCAATTTCAATTAATAAACAAAAAAGTTCGCGATGTGACGAGGATATGCAAGCAGTCGGCACTCGTATATTTCTTAACAAGTAAAACCAGTGTCATCACGTGCCAATCTCTGCACGAAGAACAGAGACAAAACCATGCCAAATCTTACACGCAAGCAAACAGCACACGACAAATAGCAAGAAGATTTCTGGACTGTTCGTGAGAGTACCAGTATCACTAACCTACCCGCAAATTAAAATTCAAGAACCTTTTCGAACTTGGTATTTTTGTTAGTCTTCTTCTTCTTCTTCTTCATCTGCAGCTTTGGGGGAATCTGTGATCATTTTCTGGATCATTTGACTTGTCTCTTCCTCGGCCATTCTGTCATTTTTGCTTTGAGATTGAGCGTAGGCTTCGAAGAACTCCTTATTTTCTTTCTCCAGCTCATTCCACACTGCGCATGTATAACATACAACCTGTTAATTACTAAAATATGCAAGTTTCACGTATGAATCTCAAAGAGAGAGGAAGGGATGTCAGATGAAGCAAGTTCATTAATATCCATACACAAAGAAATGACTTTTGAGAGTAGTGAACTTGCAATAAATTTACTATAGTCAATTATTTTCAATTAATTAAGCTTGATCATCAGTCTTTAGATTGAGTTTTGATAAAATCGCAAGCGAACGTCGGAAGTTTAATCTTGCCAGTAGAGGTGATGACGGGTTTGATGTCTGCATGTTTGGAAAGGGCTTCCATGCATTCTTCTTTTGTCATGCGGAATATCAAACACTTCTCTATCAGGTGCTGCACCTATGAAAATTGTGTCACGATCATGCTCATGATCAATAACAACCCACAAAACACAACATAAATCGAACATAAAGAAGGATGAAACAAGCCCAAAACAGGAAAACAAATAAAATGTCCTCTTAGGAATTAATCCAACCAGAAAAAAAGAACAAAACAATATTCTATATATAAGCTACCATGAGTATATAAGAAGCAGAAGAGTCTCCCATGATAAATCTCCGGAGAAAAAAACAATGAGGTGATCTTCTTGTGAGTTGTATATGCAAGTAGGTGATAGTGTGATAGATGAAGAGAAAAAGAAATGTATGTAATGAAGAGAGGAGTAGAAAAGTGTTGGTGCAACATGATGATTATAGAGAAGCCGCAAAGCAGAACACAGGGAGAAGGTGAGGGAGTGAGATGGGTCCAGGAGGCCACGTGAGAGATAATTGATAATTGGCTGGGAGGAGATTAGAGGAGATTATGCACTGACCATTCATTTGTCTTCTTGGATCGCCATTAGGCTATCCCAGTCCACCACTCCACGTGATAAGCGGGTCCGATCTTCCTAAACGGACAAAAGTCTCTCAAATCCAGTTGGCCTTCTCAAAAGAACAGTTTTTTATCGTCCTTAGATTTCCCTGGCCTGCTTTCCATCAATTTCGTTTCATCAAAACCATCCAATTCTCCAATATGCAGAAAACGAAGAGCTGCGTTGCGTTCATTATTATTATTTTTATTAATTCATTCATATCCTATGATATTTTTTCAGTGATTAGAAGAATATAAAGCGCCCATACCTTGATGTCTTCATCTCTCATTGGTTTAAAACTTCATTATTCCAAGGTACTTTCACTTTCTCGCGAATTAATGACCAATGAACATCTGTTTAACTTGTAATATATATTCGGGTAATCAGCTCACTGTCGTTATCTTCTTTTACCGGAAGGGCCCTTGAATTTCCCTCCTGACTCTCACCTCTCTCTTGCTTTTCACTGATGGCTTCAAAATTCTCTCAGCTTTTCGATCTAGTCAACTAGCTACAGAGATCACTCTAAGTGCTCACCACTTATCTAATTAAGTTTTTTTTTTTTTTTTTTTTTATAAATTTTCGGGCTATCTTCAAGCCTGTTCCTCCTCATCCTTCCGTATCTTTTAAGTAATCAAATCGCGACCGTAAGAGAAAGCATCGAACTGCAACTATCTAGCAATTTCTATGCAAGTGGGATCTCGAATTCGGCAATAAAAAATAGTGTCCTCTGGTAAGAGTTTTTGACAGGTTTGTCTTTTCTTTTCATATTCATCCGCCGACACCATCAGCATATACACCTTTAAAGTAAATAGGTTCGCAGGCAGAACAAACAAATCAAAAATTGGCAGTGCATGGAAGAAAAAAATATTGTATTTGCTTTGATATTTTATACAGTACATAACTTCACATGATAAACGGGCAATAATAAAGCCGGTTTGGACGTGACATCTGACAGAACTCCATTGATTTGTGATATGAGTTTATTAATTTGCTTCACCATGCAAGTCGCTAATTTTTCCAAAACATAAAAAACACAAAAATTTAAAGATAATGCCATAGAAACAAAAAGATTTAAATCACGAAGATAATTTACGAAGAGACAGAATAAAGAATAATTGTGCGACTTGCAAATGTGTAGAGGATTCGAGCAAATACTCTCTGTAATTTTATAGCCAAATACAAGGAGAAATATTTAGGCCTCTTTGCATGAAGAAACGACGTTAACATGTTTACACAAAGGTCAGCCATATGCATACATACGTCCATGAGAAAATTGTGTACAAACCAAAACCAAATGGGAACACAAAATTCATAATTTAGGAAAACACTTACGAATACAGTTGTGGAAAAATTGATGTTATTGGGGGGCATATGCTCTTCACCGGGTTTCTACATCATCTCAGAAGCTTAATAATTATTTTTCTAACTCAGCGTCACAAAACATGTTTATATATATAAGATTATTATTTTCTATAATTACTAGTACAAATTTGATTCGAATTTGGTTTAAAATTAAATATATGATATTATATTATCATATCATTAATAATTAATATTAATATATATAATATTGGTATTTTAAACCTATTCATTTTCTTGAAACAGTATATATTCTATAACTAAATTAATTTAGTTGCTAATAACGTCTATTTTTGTCTAATTCTTTTAGTTGCTAATAATTATCATAAATATTATTTTAACTAATTTGCAGCTATTTTTAATTATAATTAGTAATTAAAATTTTAGTTGTTAAATACAATTTTTAGTAACTATTTGAAATTGGGTTGTCATATCTTTGTTTGACAATTTTTGTACAACAAACGTACCATTATTTTATAATAAACGCCAAATGTAATCTATTACCATATAAGAATTTTTAATAGCTATGTACTTGAAATGCTAGATGTTCATTTTCTTGTTGTGGCTACACGGGGTTACAGAAGAGAGAAACAAAAATACCGAATGGTCAAAATATTTATAATTTGTGCTTATAAAAAAATTAATATATGAACAAAAGGAATTGGCCATGAGGGATATAAAAGTATGAATGAATTGTAAAGAAGCAACCAGTGTGTTGAAATAACCCCTAGCATGAGGACATTGCAGCGACTAAAAGTTTTTACTTTTAATCAAAAAATTTTGTGATTGGTTGACTCATGACATCTTCAATTCTATTTAGTTATTTTCTTATTATTTCTAAACATTGACTTGTATAATTGTTTTGTTGGATAATGATTTTAATATCATTTTTTGTGCCTATTTTTCTAAATTTTCTTTTACCTTAAAAGTCATTATTGTTAATGTTATTCCTTTGTAAGGTATATAAATTTCACTTAAAGTGAATATATATTATTCTAAAATATTAATTTTCTTTTCTTTTGAAGTGCTTCATATTTAATTCTGAAGTATTATCAAAAAAGTTAGAGACCCTCACTTGAAAGAGAGTGTAAGATATTGATTTTGGTGTCTCTTTTTCCTCTTGTATATTATGGATGTGTTTGAACTGGATTGTTTTAGAATGTTTGAAGAATTATATAATCCCTAAACGTACAGAGTTGGACCTAGGGGTTGATGATGAAGAAAGCCTTTGAGATTCGAAAGTTTGATAAACTAATTATTATCCTCCTGACTCTTAAAGTCTTATCCTAACTCTTTTGTCAGAATTTTCTATAATACTGTTTATTTTTGTGTTTTGAATTATTTGGGCAGAATTTTATAATGCTCCTCGTTTAAGTGATGTGACAATTGTGTCTAATCTCTAACTTTTTAATTATAAAGTTGGCCAAGCGACTTATTCCCATCCAAACTATTTTTAATTGATACGGTTTTATTTAAAAAATTAAATATTTATTTATTTATTGACTAAAATAATAGAAGTATTTTTATTTTTTAATAAAAATTTAAAAATAAATTTTATAAAAATAATTAAAATATAAAATAATATTAAAATAATAATAACAATTAATAAAAATTTTAAAAAATAGTTACTATCACTAATAGTTATTAATCTAATCAAATGATCGAAAATGACCATTTGATTTTATTAATGGTTAGATCTAACTGTCTTGGTAGTGAAAACCATTAAATATGACCATCAAAGATCTCATAGAGTTGATCAGATATAGTCGTAAAAATCTAATGGCCACTTTCACTATTTAAAATGATAAAAAACGATCGGTTTCAAACATGTTGATTATTTTTGCTCTTTTTTTATGGTAAAAGAAACCAAATTTAACTTCTTCTACTAGATCTTTAACAATCAGATCTGATCATCTTCACTATCGAAACGATTAGTTCAAATCGTCAATGAAACTAAGTGGTTGTTTCTGATCATATAATTAGATTAACAGACATTGTTAGTGATAATAATTACTTTTTAAAATTATTATTATTATTATTATTATTATATTATATTATATTTTAATATGTATATTGTTTATTTTTATAAAAGGTATTTTGATTATTTCAAAAAAGAAAGGCAGCTCCTCGATCATTTAAAATGTATTGTACGAGACTTTGCATTTTAAAATATCTTTGGGCGGGCATTAGTGATTTGGCCTATAAAGTTTGGTCTCACCCAATAGTTTCGAGGATTCTAATGTTTGGTGTACCCAAATCCACTTGAAATAATAATATTGTATGTCATTTTGTATTATATGTAATGGCTCTAGTTCCAAAGGCTTACTGCATTAATCTGTATTGAATAGTACGGATGCATATTGTGGGCATTGATCCAAGTTTAACTTCATAATTTTATGTCTTAATATTTAATGTTAAAAGCTAATATATTTTGGTGCTTTATAGAGAGTGTATAATTTGAATAACAATTGAAATATATTGGTCCATTAAACAGTCAAGATTTCATTGTTCCTAGGAATGAATAGGCCAAATTATTTATTCTCACCCGGGATTTTATGGAAAGACAAAATTCTCTCTTCTAATTTTTTAAAACTCATTCACTCACTTTGTTGACTATTTTTATTCAATTTTTTTAAACTTTTTGATAAAATGATTAAATTACTCTCATCACACAAAATAAATATAATAAAAAATATAATTTAATATTTAGATAAAAATTCAAAAATTTAAAAAATAAAAAAATAATCACTATCACTGATAGTGATGACTGCCAATAATAAAACCAAAAGACCAAAAACGATCTTTTCGTTCACAAGCCAGACAGATGACATCTTACTTGGCAAAGGAGGACAGATCGGTCTCTTTCATTTTTAATAAAACAATCAAATCTAATTATTTTCTCTATGAATCATAATCGAAAACAATTTATGAGATTAAAATTGACTATTTCTAATAGTTTTTAACCATAATTGATGATGGAGGCTAAAATGGGCACCTTCGTCAAATGGAGCGACCAATGAACCAAAAGCTCATTTTTAGTCTCTTGATTTGATTATTGATGATCATCATCGTCAATGACGTTATTGGTGGAAATGGCTGTTATTTTTATTTTTAAATATTTTTACAATTTATTTTTATATTTTTATTGTTTCTATAAAATTTATTTTATTATTTTTAAAATTCTTTTTTATCAAAAAGATAAAAATATCTTTCTGTTTATTGATTTTTAATTGTAGATTGTTAAGTTTAATTGTTAATTTTGATCAAGGAACAGGGTTTGGGGTGTTTAAAAGTTAAATGGGAGAATTTTGTTTTTTCATCAAACCTTGGGTGGGAATAAGTTCTTTGATATCTACACTCTTAAACAAGTAATGAATATATTCTGTCCTTATACCCAAAGATTTGATTCCGATTTGTACTAAATCAATATGAAGGAAATTATACTTCTTTTATGTTTCATACATATTTTATGTTATATGATACATCACTATTTGATTATGTATTATTTTATTTTTAATTTAAAATTATTCAAATATATGATAATATATCATTTAAATATATAATATTAATAAAAAAATTATTTATATATAGTTTGATTGTATTCCAATATTATGAATAATTAAATAACAGAAATATGAAAACAATATTTTAGTTACTTTCTCCTCCCTAGCTTCCATATCATGTAGAGGTAGATCCTTTCAGCAGACAATTATTTGAAAGATTAATAAGGTAAAACAGAAATGAATCAAATGACAATTTTATAATACTGAATTCAATATATTGAATTACAAGGATGAAAACTTGTTCTTTATTACCCAAAATCTTTATAGAAAAGCTATACCTAAATATACACACATATATAGACACACACTATGATTCTTGTTGCAGAATTTGAATATCCAATCATTCTATTAAGAGATGGGTGAAGAAATTTGGTTACCCTTTTGTTTGATCAGTTAGGGAATTTACATATACGGAATGCTCCGTGCTCTTTCCCTTTTTTTTTGTTTTTTTTTTTGTAATTTTGATAATGAGATCAACAAAGGGATTGGAACTTGCTAAGCTACCTATTTAATTTTTGATGGTTTTGGCTGGAATGGGAAGCATATTATATGCTATAGCAACCACAGCACTGAGCGTATATTTGTCAGTCGTCGTCTTCAGCAGCTGGTGTTGGGGAATCATTGATCATCTTCTGTATCATTTCATTCGTTTCTCCCTCGGACATTCTATCTTCTCTGCTTTGAGATCGAGTGTATGCTTCAAAGAACTCCTTGTTTTCCTTCTCCAGCTCCTTCCACACTGCAATATATACAAGTTTCACGTATATAGGAATCTCAGAGAGAGAGGAAACCAGTGTAAGAGCTTAAATTAAACAAGCAAACCTCAAGTATCGAATTATTTTTAGTTCAGTTAGGTTGATCGTTCTTGAGCTTTAGCTCTCATACCTCTTATCAAAGACTCGCTAGTCGTTAGTGATCATGGTTATAAAGGAGAGAGCTTGAGAAGGAGTGAGCTAACCGGTAGAGGTGATGACTGGTTTGATGTCTGCATGTTTAGAAAGGGCTTCCATGCATTCTTCTTTTGTCATGCGGAATATCAAACACTTCTCTATCAGGTGCTGCACCTATTAAAAAAAAAAAGATGTCAAAATCATGCTCATAATCAATAACAAACCCACAACCCACAACAAAAATCCAACATAGAAGAGGATGAACCAAATCCAAAACACCAAAACAAATCAACTCTCCTCTTAGGAATTAATCCGACATAGCAGGATCATCCAAACCCAGAAAAACAATAAGAAAAACAATAGCTACCAAGTGTATATAAGAAGCAGAAGAGTCTCCCATGATAAACCCTCCAGAGAAAAATGCAAAGCGGTGATCTTCTTGTAAGTAGGTGATATATAGATGAAGAGAAAGAGAGGAATAGAAAAGAGTTGGTGCACCACGATGACTATAGTGAAGCTGCAAAACACAGGGAGAAGGTGATGTATGGGTCCAGGAGTCCCACGTGGGAGGTAATTGATGATTGGTTGGGAGGAGATTAGGGGAGATTATACACGACTATTTCTTTGTCTTGGAGGATATTAGGCTACCTCAAGCCACCGCTCCACGTGATGAGCGGGTCCAATTCTTCCCAAACGGACAAAATCTCAATAATCCAGTTGGCCTTCTCAAACAGTAGCTTTTGATCTTCCTCACCTTCGGCCCTCTATCAATTTCATTGCATCAAACCATCGAATTAATTATTCTTTAATTTGCAGCAGAACCAAAACTGGGTTGCATACTTTCTTATGATATTTTTCATGTTTAAAAGAAAACAAAAATTGCCCATGCCTTGATGTATTTCCTTGCTCATTGGCTCAAAACTCTATTATTATTCCAAGCTTCTTTCACTTTCTTGCGAGCAGTGACGTCCAATAAACATCTATTTAACTTGGACATTCAGGCAATCGGCTCACTGTCATCAGCTTCCTTTACACAGACAAGGGCCACTTGGACTTCCATTTCCCGAATCTTAGCTCTCTCTCTTACTTTTAACTGATGGCTTCACAATTCTCTCTCCTTTTCGATCACGTCACCTAGCTAGAAGTAGCCGTGAACAGTTTAGAAGTCAATTTATCAGTTGTTACTGGTATGGATGAAACAAACGATGCCATATATACAACTTTAAGAGAAAGCATCATGCAGTAACTATGGAACAATTAAGAAGAAAGTATAAGCACAGCATAATTTTTAACTCAATTCCAACAGTACAGATTATTCAGAACAAATTTTAAAGATTTTAAGCGAAATTTGTCTATAATCTAATATATTCGTAGTAGGCAGTAAAATGCTCAAATTAATTTAATAAAAATTTAAACGTATTTGTTTAAGCCATTTTAAATGAAATTATTGTAAAAAATGATTTATTATCAATCACATATATTGTCTTCCTGCTCGGGTTTTTCGAAGGGCCAAACGACGATTTCCCACCCAAGGTTTTTTCAAATGACAATGTTACATCAAAAAAACTTTAAAAAGCCAAATATCTACTATTTTTTTTAACTTTTTTAACTTTTTCTTTGAAAAGGCTAAAAGACCCTCCATAAAAATAAATAATATTAATATTAAAATAAAATTTAATATAAGATAATATTAAAATAATAATAAAAATTTTAAAAATATAAAATAAGTAAAAAAATTTTGAAAAAAACGACTATTGCTATCAACAGCATTGCCAACTGACAATGGCCACTTTGATAGCATAGGCAACCAGATCTGACCGTTTCTGTTATTTAAAAAAGTTGAAAATAATTGCATTATTAAAACCAATTATTTTCAACCATTTTAAATGGTAAAGGTGACTAGATCAAGTGGCCGCCTTCGCCATTGAGGTCGTTAGACCGCTAAATCTGATTGCTAATAAAACTCAATGACTATTTTTTATCACATAATTAGATTAATGGTGAATACCGTCATCAGTGATATTGTGATGGCAATGGCTTCTTTTTAAAAAATTTTATTTTATTTTAAATATTTTTATTAATTTTTAAAATTTTGTATTGTTATTTTAATATTATTATATATTTTAATTATTTTATTTAAAAAGATAAAAATACATTTCTAACTAATTAAATTTAATAGCTGATTATTAAATCTAATAATTAATTTTAATTTATATATAAATATTTTATTTTTTAAAAAATTTTTGAGTAAAATTTGTCATATAAAAAAATCTTTGTTGGAATAAGGTGTTTGGCCTTTTCAAAGTGGACATTAGTGTACCAACAAAAAAAAAAAAAGAAGTGGATGGCAAAATTTTGACAGTGTATCTTAAACCGGACAAGAGACTTAACCCTTCTTATTAAGGCCAAAAGCCCTTTTCCCACCCATAGTTTGAAACAGAAAAAAGTCACCCCTAAGTTTTCAAAACCCAATCTTCCATCCTTAGAAACATTTTTTATAATTTTTATACTAAAATGATTAAAATACATTTTTAGAAATAAAAATTTATAAAATTATTTTAAAAAATTATTTTAAAAAAATTTAAAAATTTTAAAAATATTAAAACAGTCATTGCTGTTAATGCCGATGACGGTGGCCACTAATAAAGAAGCTACATGGTTGTTTCCAGTCATCTGATTCCAAGGAAGGCCAGATCTGGCCTCCTTGTTAGATAGAGACGGCCAGACCGAACAAGCCTTCCTTGAAACCAGGTGATCGGAAACGACCACTTGATTCCTTTATTGGTGGCCGTTGTCACTGGCATCAACAGAGGTGGTTGCTTTAAAATTATTTAAATTTTTTAAATCTTTTTATATTTTATATTTATATAAATTTTATTTTATTATTTTTTAAAATTTTAATTTTAAAAAGACAAAAATACCCCTAAACTATTACTGTTTGTTAATATATTTAATAATAAATCTGGTTGAAAGGTGAAAAACTATATTTTTAAAATTTTTGGAGTGACACTTTTTTCCCGCCTTAAATTATGGGTGGGAATAAGTTCTTTGGCCTTTTATTAATTAAAAGATTTGTTTATTGAGTCTATGCATCACAAACTCTATATATATGGCTCATACAATGCTAATTTAAACGCACAAAATCAAAATCCTTTTGAATGATACATGCACCACTAGCAAGAGTAATTGACAGGTTTGTCTTTTTTATTCAGATTCATCAGACAACATTGTCAACATATTCCTCTGGGAAAAGAGGGGAATATAATTTGGATTACTAGGCGGGAAAAACCAACCAAGAGTGGACTCTGCCTTCACTAAAACAATATCATTGTATTTACTTTTGATATTTTCTTTAAGCAGACAGGTCGACTCAAAGCATTAGCTTCTAAGATTTATGTTCAAGATTCTAAAAAACAGACTTTACAACTCTGAAAAAAAAAAAAAAATTAATTAAATTTGTTTAATATATTTATATTAAAATAATTATTACCTAAAATTAGAGATACCCTTGAGCCAATTCTAACCATATATGCTAATTATATTCGTCACTTCACATGATAATCGAAGGGAAAAATAATAAAGCTGTTTAGACATGACGTCTGATAAATACAATTCTTGGCGTCATTGAGGCATATGATCTTCATGCGGTTTCTAGGTCATTTTTATTAGCTTAAAAGTTAATCATTTGTATCGTCCAAAGCACAATTTCCTTTTTTTTTTTTTTTTTCTCTAAACTCAACTTTAACAGGAAAGAACAGGTTTTAGATTATACGTGAAGGAGCCTGGAAGTTGATCGCTAAGGCCAAAAAGTGTAATTGTAAACGAATTCCTATATAAGTTCTGAAAATTTTGGTGGGATCATATACAAATGCCTCCAATTTCGCCCTCTTGTCATTTTAGTAGATTTGTAAATAGTTCAAACGGAGCACAGGAACTGTATGCAATTTGACAGGGGGGAAATTAAAAGGGTCTTATCTAGTTGAATATATAAACTGAAATGATAAAAAAAAAAAAAAAAAAGTACATGGGAAGAAGCAAATATTGTCCACAATTTAGTGGATGAGGATCGGCCTTTTCTCCAATAGCTACTTCCAATATTAATATTAAAATGTTCTGCAATTTGGAACCCAGTAGTAAAAAAAATGATCTATATTTTGGAACGTGAGCAATTTGATTGACACTAACTAGTAATTTGTTTGGCATTAATTTGGTCAGAGAGTACGCGAAATTTATTTGACATTAATTTAGAGTTGGATAAGATGAACATGAATTTTTCTAAGTACCAAAAGTAGAATGCATAAATGCCCAAAAATTTTAGGAAATAATACGTCCAAAGGCGGAAGTGAACTTAATTTATGAGATTCTCATCAAAAAAATTGGATGATGATATATATATATAGAGACACACACACATACACAGAAGTTGTCCCCAAGAATTGTGAGGGAACCTGCTTGTTGCAGAAATCTGAAGAAGAATAGATCCCGTTACAAAAGGATGCCATAAATAAGATTGAATTCATTTTGAACTAGCTCGAGTGTGATTGCCAGCATAACTCAACCATGGCTGAAATTCAAATGAAATAAATAACTTTTAAATTCTATTTTTTTTTAAGTTTCTCTTTCAATATAAGCACCACTGAATTCCAAAATTCTAAAAAGAACTTAAAAAGTCATCTCACTTGGTAATTATCTTAATTTAAAAGCAACAAGGCATCAACAAAATCAGGGGAAAGTGGCTCCCCCAGCACAAGCTAGAATGTATGTGTTCTTCAATAACATTAGGGCCACACTTGTAATTGACAACATGACATGTTCCATTATAATTCACAGCGAAGCTGAGGCTGTCACTGTAGTTTCTTATTTGCAGCAAAACCATATTCACCCAATGCAGACCCACTTCCTGTGGCTAGACAACAACCACCCCAAACGCCGCCATAGAGAAAGAGTAGGCTTTATACGGGCAGGCTGTGACTGATCTTTGTTTAGCGAGGACCTGGAACATACTATCTTGAATGAAAGAATCAGTGAAACAACAAACCCAGCATAGTATCATTTGTCCTCTGCTAAAGAATAAGCACTGTTATCAGCCTCCAACATGTAATCAAACTCTACAAACAATGAAACTTGGTTTTACAGTACTAAAAAATGGTGGTACAGTGCTATGAACTCAACTTCTAATAGCATTCAATCTTACAACAAAGGATTTTACTTACAATAAGCAATTGTACTTTAATAGCGAAGCTATTCCTCTATTTGCGAGGTAATAATGGCTCCCGTTGAGGGTCCGTGTTCTTCGGATCCAAAGGGTTTGTATTACCTGACTCCAGTTCTGAAATTGATAAATCCTGGCCTGTACGTTGCAATAATCTCTGGAAGATGCTCGGTTTATCAGAGGGCAACGGAACTGCCATCTTTGAGGTATCATTTAAGCTCTGCACATGCTGAAGACAAACTTGGACTGCATCATGGACTCTAACAAAGTACCATTCCTTACCAATCTGATCCACGAGACCAGATTTTGACAATGTCATCAGAACGTCTCGGTTTGGATTGGAAATGGCAATCTGTGAAATGACACCAATGATTAGCATGAATATAATCATTATCTTCCCAGAATTTAATAGCTCTTTATCCAAATGAGGTCCTTCCTCGTCTAGAAGGATACTCAACCTGGATGTCCCGTGTTCTGTATTCTTGATGCAAATCTTTCAAAGCTTGAACAGCACTAGAATCTATGTAAGTAACAGCTGCAACATAATCCAGAACATTTGGAAGTAAGAGAGTGGACTGTCATCAATATCTCACTTCAATCAAGTTTCAAAGAGATGATGAAAATTTTTTTTCAAGCACCATTTAACTGAATGACTAGAACTAGAAATAATAACCAAAAAAAGATGTCATTGGTAAGAAACAATGGAAACAAATATCAAATTCAAAGGTTATGGCAAGATTCATAATACTAAGTCATCACTTGCACAAAGTACACAGACTGAAGATCTAACTACAAAAATTGGATCAATCAAAGAGTTTGCAAATTTTTAGATTCTAAGAAACTTTTGTGTCAGCGCAAATTAGCTAAATACATATAATCAAGTGGTAGTTCACCCTTGGCCTGAAATAAAAAAGTGAAGAGTATTTGTATTTACATATTTTTCACAACTTATTTAGAAGTGAAAATGTCATTTATGTTAACAAAACCTAAAGAGAGGTTATATATATGTGTGTGTGCACATGGGCACGCAAAAAAATTCTTAAAAAAAACTATCATACTTTCAAAAGGTATGGTATACCATTGTTTGTGCTCAAGTAAAACAATAGATAAAGGATATACTTTTTCAAGACCAAAATTGTGAAAATAGGCTAAGTAATCCTTACGGGCCAACTCTAAGATCACAAAGTGGATTCTCTCAACCTCTGGTCCACGTCTTGAAGATTTATCAACATCAAGTTCGTATTCTCGTAGCCTGGTCAAAATTTGCAGTGACGTAAATTTCATTGCTAAATTGAAGAAACAATTCAACTGGAAATATCAGAAAAATGAAAAGATTCTTGGATTCTATCTAGAGATTTTTCAATCTTCACCTGTCTTTTATGTAACTTGTATTTGCAAAATAGATAGGGGCATCAATACGAACAACCACAATCCCATGGTAAGTATACGCTTCTGGGTATTGTTGAATGTTTCTATACACAGTGGTGCCAGGAAGCCGTCCCAATATGGCTGCAGTATACACCAAACAGTGAAATAGCATATTAAGCCAAAAGGTAATGAATGAGTTGTCCCATATTTTGAAGAAATTGAAATGGGGGTTTGAATTTTGTGTCTTCAAGAGTTTAAGATGCACTTGACATTACCTTTTAAAATTGTTGTTCTCAAAATGAAGAGTAAAAAGACATTTAATAGAGATTTTCGAAAATGAAAAATACGTTTTGTAAAAATATTTATTTATAAAAAAACTACCTTGACTAAAAGTGTTTTACCATTTTGAGAAATGAATACTGAGAAGAGAGAAGACATTGTAAATATGTTTATTTTTCCTTTCATTTATTTAAAAAAAAATAAAGGAATTTTGCATTTTGACAAATTTCCTACAACGCTTTCATTTATTTATTATGTTTGTAAACACCCCTTGACATCAGTTAGATTAAAGGAGAATCAGGTTCAAATTTGAACCTTCAAAATGTGAGGGAATATCTAGACATAGATATTCCAAATGGAGATAAAAGTATTAATATAGAACAAAAAATACAAGAATATGGATAGCAAGTAAAGGTAAGTTATGATTCCTGCAGTTGATCCTGAAAGCTGTAAGACTCTAATGAAATGGAAGATAGTGAAAAAAGATTGAAAAGATTAGTTTAAATATAAGACAGCAATAAGATTATGTCAGGATCTAAAGTCCAAGGGAAGAAACACAGGAGCAAGAGTAGAGGAGTAGGTCTCTTGGTGAGGTGGATCAACCTATGCACAGAGAGAGACATGTGGGAAGCATGGAGAATAGGTGAAGTTGGGACCAACAGAGTATATAAAAAAGAGTCTTGAAGGGGAAGAAGGAAGGCAAGCAGAATTGTCAAGAAATTAGAGAGGAGGAGAGCAGTTTTTTTTAGGTAAAATCTGTATTGAGGAGGGTTCAGCACCTCAAATAGCCGAGTAGTGTTGGATCTAGATGTAATGAACAGATTTGTTTATCAATAATAAAGAATTTTCTTGTTCTATCTTCTGGTTTGTTGATTGAAATAGTGTATTGGTTGTGTATTTTGCTGGTGTGAGTTTGATTAATTACAAAAGCAATTCAGGAATCCATCAGATTAATACCTCTGATGGGCAAAGTTGCAATTAAACCATAGTGCATATCATATGTACAAACAAGGAGAAAATTATCCACATACCAATATGAGGATTTGCTGATTCATGGATGACAAAGGCAAGTGAAGCCCCTACCTGAAATTCAAAAATCAATTTTTAATTGGGTATTCTCTTCCCAGCATTATGGTGATATTCAAGCAATCAGCCCAGGAGATTTGTATTAGCAGCAAGCATTTGCTTTTAATGCTATATTGACCATGATAACTAAAGTCCTGGAGTCATAATGAAGAATTTCTATCAAATTTGAGCTTATAACTAAATATAGTAGTAATATTTCAAGTAATAGTTAAGCACATATGAAATAAATTGACGCATGAAGAGTAAAAGAAGAAATCAAACAAATATCAATTAAAAATTCAAAATAAATTATGTATATAAAATAAGATAAAACTGATGAAAAGTTGCATGATTTGAATTCTTACCCCAACAAGGACACCAATCTCAATGCCAAGGAACAAAGTTGTGACACTAGTAATTGTCCATAGAAGAAAATCTCTCTTATCTACACCCCATAAAAAAATAGCCTCTTCATAATCCACCTGAAATAATATGTACATGAAAGCACCACACTCAGAAGCTGTAAAACAAAAATAAAAAAGTAAAAGAATCTATTATTTTATATGGATAAAGTCAACTATCAAAATATATTTTTTGCTACACATATACCATTGTACAGTTTCAGTCCTATTCTTGTTAGTATGTAACCCACCTTTAGACTTTTGAAACTTCACATGCTTGTCCATCGTGCAACTTATAAGTTTATGAGCATGCACGCATACTTTGTGTATTGTATGACTAAGACATAAGTCTCTGGTACTAAATAAAACTGGCAATCTTTCTCTAGAAAAATTGTTAATTTTCATGAAAATTGATCCCAAACTAACAACTCAAGAACATAAATAACAGCCAAGGACGGACCACAGAAGACACAACCAATTGGTCATATCAATTTGTTCTAGCTCAGATTGATCAAAAGTATATCTTCAAATAGCAGACTGCACGGTCTAACCATGAAAAGCAGATGCGGATCTAGTATAGTATTAACTTTGGCCATGCAGATTTAGCATACTTACCAGACCGACTACAGCAGAGATTACTATTGCAGCCAGAGCACACTGTAAGGAAATGAAGTCATCAGTTCCATAATTAGCATTTCAAATAAATATGCTCCTTCACAACTGCAATGATACTTAAAAGGCAAACACAGAGAACCACAAAAAGGAAGAAAAACATAGCTGTAACGCTCCGTCAAAACTTTTAAAATTTCCAATTTTCCTGGCCTTGATAAACCAACAAGTTAATGTTTTTTAGCCAGGAAATTATTGGAAGATTGAACAAATTATAAGAAAAACAAGCTATCAAACAAACCCTTATATAACATTCCCATCAGAAACTAAATCGCCATTTAAACCAACCTGAGGTATGTATTTAAATATGGAGGTCAAGAATAAAAGAGCACAGCCCATTATGATTCCTGTTATAACTCCTGATACGCCAGTTTTTGCTCCACTTTCATGATTCACAGCTGACCTAGAAAAGGAGCCTGGTAGACATTTTCAAAAGAGAACCTGTCATTTAGTAGCATATCATTTTAACAGAAATGATGCTTGAAATTAAAAATGACCAAGAGAGGTGAAAAAGAAAAGTTTTTTTTGTATTTCTTGAATATTGCTAATACAAATTACAACAATATATAGTTGAACAATTCTAATCCTAAAAGGAATTGAATCCTTATTTTCCTAGTATATCTTAATCTCTTCCTGATATACATCAATACAATATCTTTATCTTGATCCTTATCTTGATCTCTTCCTAATATACATCAATACAATATATTTATCATCTAATATTCAATAAGAGGAATTTAAGGTCTGGTAGACATGTTTGCCAGCCTCACTGGGTCAGTAAAGTCTCACCTGTTGTGGGATATATTGAAAAGAATGAGCCCACAATATTAGCTACACCAAGGCCAAACAACTGTTGGAAGTAAAACAAAAGATGATTGTTAGGTATTTCTTTACTTCAAATACAGTATACATGCCCTGTTGATATTGAGATATCAAACTTTGTTTAGATTAACCTTGTCTTTTCTCATTACAGTGAGATTATAGATTCACTTAACCTATGAAGAAAAATGAAATTTATTCAGATTACATTAACCAAACACAGACATGCACAATCTAAGCTGAAGTTCACATCGTTTTATAGATAGTGCACTTCTAAGGATTGAAAGAGCAGATCATTACTACCAAGAATGACCTTGATATTCACAAGACTCAAGTTCACAAACCCACATTATTTTAATAGACTGAAGCTCTCATATATGAGATTTTTCAAGATGAAAAGGGCAGTGGAAGAAGAGAGTAAGTAAAAGATGTAAGTATGAGAAGTTAATGACAAAATAATGAAGAGAAGAAAGAAACCCTGAAATAAATTTTTTCCAGAAAATCTTTAACACATTATCTAGAAAATAATCTCCCAAATGAAGCTATCGCAAGAAATACAGTCCATATTGGAAGGTGATCAAGAAAGCCAAAGAAAACAGGTGCCACCAAAATATGAGCACTAAATAAATGGTACTCATGAGGCATGGAGCATGGAACTTCCATTTCTTTACTAAAGCGTACCTCTTGGTTTGAGTCCAATTCATACCCATTCTTTGCAGCCAATGCTTTTGCAATCCCTACAGATTCCTGAAGTTCAAACAGAAATGTAACTGGATTTTTTTTTTCAGGCTCAAATCTATAAAGGGGAATATTACAGGCAGAATTTTCTTCCTAATTTCTTACCAATATAGCTACCCCAGTTATGAGAAGTGCGGTTGGAATCAAAGATGTTATATAACTAAACTCTTTAGGAACAGAAAACTTTGGGAGGCCTTGCGGTATCTCTCCTACCTTAAACAATATGTAACAGTCTTTATCAGCTCTAGTAAGAGTGACTATGAAAAATTTATCATTCATTATAAAAATTCATCAAAACAGCAGCTTTGAGGAAACATTTATCGAAACATTGATGATATCTGAGATATCAGGTACAACCAAGATCAAATTACATGGCAAAATTTGCTTGGCTGAAACAAAATTATAATTTAGATAAATTAGATAGGATTTTTTTTAATTTATTACTGGCAAATAATTGCTAAGTACCATATGTTATAAAAGAGAACAAAAAAGCCCAAACATTTTAGAAAATAATACGTCCAAATGTGGAAGTGGACATAATTTATGAGATTCTCACCAAAGAAATGGAAGATGGATGACATATTTTTACAAAAGTTGTCCCCAAGACAACTGCTGTGAGGGGACCTGCTGCTCGCAAAAACCTCAAGTACTTCCTCGTTTTTCCCTAACATGGAACTGTTGTTTAGTTAAAGAAAAATATCTTATTTTCCCCCATATATAAATAAACAAGAATAATTAAAAGAACTGTACCAAGTGCTTCATAATCAGAAGTATTGCAAGAAGGATAGATCCCATTACAAAAGGAGGCCACGAAAACTACAAAAGGAAAACACCACCTGTTGTTAAGAAACGAATGAATAAGTTGTGACAGAAGGCAAGAGACAGCAAACAAGTAGATGAACACATGTACAATAACTGAAAAATGAGAATGAACAATGGGACAGATGCAGATTAAAAAGATAGACTAAACTTGCATAAACCCAACCATACAATAACCAGTTTGATGTATACAAATGCATTGCTTTGTAAAAACTAATAATTGATTCACCTAAAGTGCAAATTAAACATCAGTCGTCATCAAGATAGATATTGGTAAAACATTGAAGCACAGAAGCGCATTATTGCCAATAAAGCCACAAGTAACAATTACAATCACACATTGCAGATAGGAGGAACCAAAACGCTGTTCCTCCTTTTCCCAACGTCTCAAAAAACAAAATATATGCAATAGAACACACAAAACAGAAAATACCATTTGAAATCTGAGCTCAGCTTTCAATGCATATCAAGCTCAAAATAACAAGACACCATCTAATGGTGAATATACATCAACAAAGAAGTCATTTAATCACAATTTCTTAAAACACAAATACACACACACACACAAAAGAAGGAAACTATATGTATTAAACATACACAAAGTATACCTTGTCTGCTCCAGCAATTATGCTTTTAATCAGTGGCACAATCTTACTACTACGTACAATACTGTAACCCAAGAAATACTTTGCTTGAGATAAGGCAATCACAATGGCTGAAGCAGTTGTAAAGCCAGAGATCACAGCATGGCTAATAAAACGTATAAGCCATCCAAGCCTGAGAAGAAAACAATTAGATGCAAAATTATCTATTTTAAATGCAATAAGGCATGAACAGTCAACAAAATTAAAGGAAATTTAAACTTATCAATATATGATATAAAGAAAGAAAAAAAGTTAAAAGACCTGGTCAACAAATAAAAAATCAATATTTAAAACTTGAACCCAAGACCTCATCTATCAATTTTGTGCATGTATACCATTAAACTAAATTTATTATTATATTAAGAATAATCTAGCTTATATATTTAATGATTATTTGTACAAAATGTTAAAAATATCTTTTTAAATT
Source organism: Anacardium occidentale (assembly GCA_026122585.1). Classification (NCBI taxonomy): domain Eukaryota; kingdom Viridiplantae; phylum Streptophyta; class Magnoliopsida; order Sapindales; family Anacardiaceae; genus Anacardium; species Anacardium occidentale. The sequence goes on along the minus strand of JAJEJH010000097.1, from coordinate 469,324 downwards.
ATTAATCGATTCGATCACCGATCAAACGATGTGATTGTCCATTGGACTAAATCACCCCCTTCACTAGATTGATCTTTGGTCTGGTTCCAAAAACATTGATCCCACCAACTCCTCTCTCTTTGTCCACTATCTTACCCTCCAAAGAGAGAGTACAAAGGAGATGGCATACTGTTGGCTCTTAAGTGATAAGTACCATTATGCCAATCCATAACAATGATATAGTAAGTGGCTCCGCCAGCACAGCTGGAATGTATCTTCGATAACATCAGGACAACACTAATAATTGGCAACATTATATGTTTCATTACTTGACTATAAGCCTATATTTCACAGCAAAAGCTGAGGCTTTCACACTAGTTTTTTAGTTACAGCAAACCGCTAGTTTGTACATTCAGCCAATGCAGACCCACTTCTTGTGGCTAGACAGGATATACACAAACGCAAGTTATGTAACACAACACACAGGCGCCAACATAGAGAGAGAGAGAGAGAGATAGCAAGCGTTATACATGCTGTGACTAATAGTTAAAGGAAAGACTGGGGAGATTACCTCAACAGTCCCATGATGCATTCACATATTCCAACCATGAGAGCCAATAATATTGCAAGTTCTGTGTATAACTCATCCGATGAATCAGCAATTCCAGCTAAGACATTAGAGACTAAGAGAGAAACCAAAGCGACAGGACCAATTGCTAGCTGACGAGATGACCCAAATATGGCATACACAAATACTGGCACAAACCCAGAGTCTACCTTGCAAGACCGTAGACAGAGGTGAGCAACAAAAATTTAATGCAATATAAAAGGTAAAACTACCAGATAATAGGAATATGGCTGTAACGTATCAATGTATAAGTTACTGACAGCAATGCCAAAAATTAGTATGAAAAGAGGTCCAATTTAGGAAATTGGGGCATGATCTTTTAAATTTAAAAAAAATAAAATTATCAGAAGGTGCAAAATTGCGCCAGAGGATTATACAGAATTGGCACTGCTTAAAGATTTTTGACGAGCCAAATTTGTGAGACCTCCGTCCCTGTTTTGATTGGATTTTGCTAGTCATAACGTTAAAATATATCCTATAAGACCGACTTTCCATCAAAATGTGACTATAATCATTCAACATTTACTGTAATATATATGTGATCCAAACAGAAGTAACATTTGTAACGTCTGGCGGCACACTTACATAGCCCATATATCGGTTCAAGCCCAGCCAATTTTGCATAAGACATTGCCTGGTCAATTTAAAAAACCAAAAAAAGTCAAACCTCAGAACCCGCATACTCAACTACTGAATCAAGTTGGGCAGAAAAAATAACTTTTCTCACAACGAAAGCCAAGAACCTTTGCAATTCATAGCAAGTAGCCAAAGCAAATCATAAGGAATTGAAAAACCCAAGACTATCCATGCAACATAATGATAAAACCCAGTCAAAATAATCAAATGCATACACATCCAAAAGCTTGCTAAGTCATAAACATCTCGACCGCATTTAGTTGCACAGAGAGTAGATATCCCAACATGGGCTGCGATTTAGTAAGGAGCAAACCCACAAGCCCAAATTATCGTACAAAGCAAGTTCCAATCTCTTGATATGAGAATGAGAGGCATAGACATATTTCCAATCAAACCTAATATAAAATTGGGCCCACAGCTGGAAAGAAAAGTCTAATCATTCGTGACCTTTAAAAGCTATTGAGGATTTTTAGATAATTTACTTCGCTGTAATTGGATAAAAAAGTAGATGTGAAGAAGCGGTCAAACAGAACCGAATGGACTCTGAAAGCAAAACAAAAACGTGGTAAATTTTTTTTTTATAGTCTCGCTTTCTGTACCGCCGGGTTTCGCGGGGACCACAGAGAAAAATGGATCCCCAATATCAAGTCCAATAAGAATATCAAAAGTTATCACATTTCGTTTGCTTTCTCTTCAACTTCAATTTTCTAACCAGTTTCCTTTCCAACGTTTTCCCGGCAACTAAACAGAAAGAATCATCTAAGAATTTTAGAAACATATAACAAAAAAAAAAAAAGGCGCAAACCGAATAATATAATCCTGTTCGATTGTCTAAATTCTCATGATCTTTTCTCAACAACCAAACAGATAAGAAAAAGCTTTATCAGAGACTACTCCGGAAAAAAAAATTGTAAAAAACTTAACACAAAAATCGAAAATCATATTTACCCAAAAAAAATCGAAAATCATAATCACATTCTGTTTTTCAAATTCTTTTCCATCATTTTTTTTGCAGTTTCGTTTCCCTGCCAGTCATTTTCTTGGAAAACAAACAGGAAAAATATCATAGGTTTAGACAAATAAAGACTTATAACACAATCGTTCCGTTGAGCATAATAGAGGTGAAATTATGACCTGCGGCACGAGCATAACTCCGACAGTGATACCGGCCATGAGATCGATCTGGAGGTACTCCCGCCACTTGTAAGTCCTAATCCAGCGAGAGCACGGTAACAACATCTCGATCCACTGAATCCACGTCATGAGCTTGAAACGCGTCATCCATTTCGTAAACGTAGCACCAAAAAATGAAGCAGCCGAAGACGATGCCGTATCCGTCGGGTGCTGGAGCGTAATAATCTTAACGGAGCGAGTCGACGGCATGTTGATTGCTGTGGCGGAGGAGGAAGACTCGGAGGATGAAATGTTCTGATAACTGGAAGATGCGTAGGATATCTCCATGCGCACTGGCGGCGCAATCAAGAATAAATACAAGCATATAAAAAAAAAATAGTAGAAAGGGTGAGAGAGAAAAAAGTGGGCACAGTAAAAAAAGAAAGTGGAAAATGGATAATGAAATTAGATTTATAGATTTGTAGAGATTACTGGAAGGGAAGTTAAAAATAGTAATAAATATTTGTAAATGTAATTATGTGTTGAAAGGAATATGAATTCAGCCAATAAAAGGAGAAGATACATGAGGAGGGACATGGAGATAAATCATGGGAAGTTTGCTTCAAGGGGAATGATCAGGCCAAAGGAATTATGCGCACCCATAGTTTAAGGCAAGCACAAATCTCACCCTTCAAGTTTTAAAAACCCAAAATCCCCCCTTGGATCAAATTTCAACCTTTTTTTTTATTTTTCAAATAAAATGACTATAATACCTTTCTAAAAAATAAAAATTTATAATAAAACTAAAAATAATTTTTAAATATAAAAAATTTCAAATTTTTTTAAATTTTAAAAATTATAAAAAATTAAAGCAATCATCGTCACCAATGTCGACGGTTGTAGTCATCAATAACGAAACCAAGTAGTCATTTCCAACCACCTGATTTTAGGTCTAGCCTCCTCGTTGGATAGATGCGGCTAGAACAGCCTCTGTCAGAAATAATGGTTGAAAATAGTTGTGGGACTAAATCCGACTCTTTTCGACTTTTTTTTTTTGAGAAAGTGGTTAGATCTGTTCATCTCCATCAAAACAAAAAACGCCAGATTTGGAGATTTTCACCAAATGGGAAGCCCAAATCTAACTTTTCTAAAAATCAAGTGATCAAAAACAGTCACATGATTCTATTATAGGAGATCACCAATGGTGGTGATTGTTTTAATTTTTTAAAATTTCTAAAATTTAAATTATTTTTAAAATTCTATATTTATATTAAATTTATTATTATTTTATAAATTTTAATTCTGAAATAACAAAAATATCATTAAATTATTATTTTTTATTGTTAGATTTAATATTAAATTCAATTAAGAATGGGATTTTAAATTTTTAAAATACGAAGGATGGGATTTTGTCCTTTGGCCTAGTGATTAGAGACGTACACGGCAACACCGTGACTGTGTTTTACGTAGAACCGTTGACCCTTTGACTCATCCACCCGCCTCCACCTAACCGCTTGTTAACAAAATAAATTTAGATTTTATCTTATTGTTTATTTCGAATATAAAGTTTTTACTTCTCGTAAAAATCTCATAGTAATTGTTCAAAAAATAATAATTACCATAAATTATTCTTTAAGTTGAAATTAGGAATAAAAAAAATAAAAAAAACTCGGTCAGAGTGTGATGAGTAGAATAACACTTTTAAAAAGAAAAGTGAAAGCAACGTAAATTTTAGTTGCTTAAGTCATGAATAGTCTTAAATTTTTTTTGTTTTGGGCGCATAAGTAATGTGATTAATATATTTAGGCCAAAGGACTTGTTCCCACCCATCGTTTGAGGGACAAAGTGTAACTTTCAAGTTTTCAAAAATTCAGTCTTTCATTTTTATAAGTATTTTTTATAATTTTTAAATTAAAATAACTAAAATATTTTTTAAAAAATTTAAAATTAATAATAAAATTATAAAATAATTTTTAAATATACATATTTTTAAAAAAAATTAAAAATATAAAAATATATTTAAAAAATTTTAAATTAAAGAAATAAAGAAACCATCGCCGTCGATGTCGACGGTGGTGGCCACCGATAACAGACCAAGTGGCCGTTTCCGGCCACTTGGTTCCAAGGGTGGCCAAATCTAGCCTCCTTATTGGGTGGAGGCTGCCTGATCTGGCCGCCTCTAGTTTAAGCGGTGGTGGCCAGATCCGGTCACCTCCAGTTGAGAAATATCAGCCAAAAACGACCAGTAGGACCAAGGAAGGCCCATTCCGAGCGTTTTCGACTGATATTTCTAACAGAGATGGCTAGATCTGGTCGTCTCCACCAAACGAAGAGATCAGATTTAGCCTCCTCTAGAATCAGGTGAGTGAAAACAACCATCTGGTCCATTATCGATGGCCATCGCCGTCGACATCGACAACAGTGGCTGCTTTATTTTTTTTTAATTTTATATTTTTTTAATATATTTTTATTTTTTAAAAATTTTTATTATTTTATAAAATTTTAATCTTAAAATGATAACAATACCCTGAATTGTTACTATTTATTAATATATTTAATATTAAATCTGATTAAAAGATAGAAGACTGGGTTTTTAAAAACTTGAAGATGACACTTTGTCTCCGCTTCAAACTATAGATGGTAATAAATCCTTTGGCCATATATTAAGGTTAATTCTGTCTTTCCATATTTATTTAAGGTTAACATTGATTATTAACTATGAAGAAATTAACTACACAATTAAAAAAATTTTAAGTTCTTAGACAATCACGCATAAAATTTAAACACAGTACTAAATTAAAATTAACAAAAACAAAATCATTTTAATATGTATTAATTAAAATAATATCATTTTAACTAATTTAAATCAAATTTTTTCAGCTTACAAACTTAATAAACTTTAACTCAGGTAAACCAAAATTGTTTTTTAGGTAAACCGATTTGATAATCGAGTTCAGATCCACAGTAAATACGATAATCAATGGGCATATTTACCTTTGTCTCATTGGGACAGCCCAAACTTACCTAGTCCAATGAGTGTTCATGTGAGTGGACTAGAATTCACAATCTAGATTCCAAATATTTGGCATTAACGACAAAAAAAAAAACAAGCCGTCCTACACTAAATAAATAATCTTTCGTCAATCACAATTTGCTTCCACATGGTGCAACTTTCACGGACAATTAATGATTACAATTCAGATGGAAAGAAAGGCACCAACCGAAAAGATGATAACAGATATTGCAAGAGAGTTTCGTGGTATTATGAGTGGGCCTGAGCATGCTCAGGTTTGTGAGAGTACTCGTAATCAAGATGAACAAAGGCACGTTCAATCTCAGGCAGTAGCTCCAGCTTCACCTGCAAGGACTCCCCGATATCGTGGGCCTCTTGCAAGGGCATGTCTGATGGCAGAACAATGTCAACCTCAACAAAGTAGTGAGACCCAAAAGTGTAAGCTCGCACTGTATCGATGTGTCTTACAGCCTTGTGGTGGTTCCAACAGAGGTATGTCAGCTTTTGTAGATATTCGGGGGCAGCTGATCGTCCAACAAGGGAGTTGACATTTTCCAACACCGTCATTGACCAGGTGCGAATTGTGTACAAGGCCAACTGCAGCAAGTTAAATATAAGTATACAAAGACTAGTGAAGGAAAATATCTGGAAGTGTAAAAGAACGGTCAGTGGTTCCAAATGTAAAAGCAATCAAACACATTTATCAGGAACCTGGATAATGTTAGCTCATAACTCAAAACCTTCTACCATTGACCTTCCTGGACCTTTCAAGTAACCGTAGTACTTCGCAAGGTCCAGAATGGTCATAGGTTCCAAGTGACTAGCTATTAATTACATCAATCACCTTTTCAGAAGACAATGCTCAGGAATGCTGAACCATTTTGACAAATTATATACCATCTTCTGAATTGGATTTGTAGTGTATATGCAAATAATTATAGAAACAAATAGCAATGGCAGTTAGCATAACTAACGAGAGCATCCATTTTCTTCTATGTATGAATGCACAATTCCACACCATGAACAAAGAAAGAGAAGAAATTGTGAAAAAACTGCACTCACAATGATTGCTCCCACAGGATCTATCCAGTCATCAATGTATTTAGCAAGGAGCGCAGCAATAAGGCCAATGATGTTGGTGATAACATCAAAAAAGTGATCCTGGGCATAAGCTTTCACAATTTCATTGGTAAAAGCACGGCAATAAACAACCAGAAGAAGCTTTACCAGGGTCACTGAGAGCATTATGCCCACAATCCATCGCTCTTGCTCTTTGCTAAGGTCGAAATCATCCTCCTGAAAAAAATGTCAGAGAAAATGTGGGGAATTGTTGCCCTTCAACTACAGCCAATTGGTTCTACTCAAAATAAACAAAGGTCTCATTCAACAATGAAGGATGGAACTTCGCCAAAACCAAAATTTTAATGAGCACTTACATCAGATACCAAAGTGCGCACTGACTCCAAGATAATCTGCAGGCCCAGTGTTGCCATGACTGAGGCAAACACAAGAATTCCCTGCACATTATGTAAAACTTATGAATGGGGTCTTTCAACAAAATTTCGTACACTAATAATAATATCAATTTTCAATGCTTTATACAAGGGGCAATTAAACACACCATTCACTCATAACAAATATTACACATTCAGATTCATGATCTGCTAAAGACAAAATTATAAGCGTTCCCACACTTTCTAACATAAACAATATAAGTTTTCACATTCCAAAGTTAATGAATTGAGAATAGGAACATATGCAGATTAAGGGCTTCCCTAGTCATTTCCCTGTCCATTTTTTTCTTTTTAGCGTAATTTGATCATATTCTATTTCTCTAATGGCATGCATTTTCAATGAGTCATTTTCCAAATACTTCCTACAGAGTGCAGAAATGTCCGAAGATCATACTTGGAAAGTTTTATGGAAAATTATGGTCAGTACAATCTATCCATGTCTGATAAACAGATGAATACTGCAAAAATAGAAAACTTAACCATGCACAGGCTATCAATTGAAGATTAGTTAGCTGACACTATAACTACAAAAGGGTACTTTAAGTCCAGGAGATGCATAAAATTGCACGTGACTACACTAGTCATATAGAATTTAAATCTTAGAATATGATCGCCAATATATATTTCCACAAAGACTAACCACTGGCTGCATCCTTTTCTTTCCAATTGGGTACTGATATGGATTTGGTGTTTGCATGGAGAACGCAGTAAACCATAAGATGAAACCAGACAGAAGGTCAAGAAGAGAGTCTAATGTGGATGCAATGATGGCCAATGAACCACTTCTGACAGATGCATAAACTTTAGCAGCAAAAAGAACCATGTTAGCAATATTTGATATCCTAATAGCCAAAGTCTCGCTTCTAGCCAAGTTTTCTCTCTCTTCCTGCAACATGATAATCAATTTCAGATTTTCAATACAGGACAATCAAGGTACACAATCATTTCTACTGGAGAAAAAGAGGGTGTAATGGCATTACAAACCTTTGACATTCCAGGAACAAAGCCACGTTCCGCTAATGCATCCATTTCGTTAAATCCCTCAAGCATCTCTACCTGCTGTTGATAGTACTCAGCCACGTTATCTTCTGGACCTTAATTAATTATAACCAAAAAAAAAAAAAAGATGAGTGAGAAGAAATAATATGTTATAAAGTTACTGAAAAGGGACTAATGCATATTTTTTCAAACCATGCATACCTTATGATGCAAAAACTAAAAATAATAGCTTACAAAAAGGCTCCTGTCATAAGCAAAATTTCATTTTTTTATTTATGGTTAACTTTATAATAAGCCATGTTAACATTAGAAAGTATAGGTAAGAATTTGAAAGTTTTGAAAAGGAAAAAAAATAATCACCAAAGCCACCAATTAATAATAACTCAAGAAACCCTACTCCTCTTTAATTCAGCATCTATGTCCAATTTAGTAACAATTTAAGGGTTCCAAAATTTTGTGTACACCAAATATAGCAGCCAAAAACAGGACCACATTAAATGGTCAAATTTCTTGCACCACCGTGATAGAATTAACACTAAAGTTCTAAATTTCCAGATACCAACAATAAAAGCTAAAGACAATACCACTTAAATTCTCTAATTTCTTGGACCACCAGGATAGGAGCCAAAGTTAGAAAACATCCACACCCAGAAACACAATAGTAGCAAAATTACAAATCTCTACGTCTTAACAAGATCAGGAGCTGAAAAACAAGCCACTCAAGTGTTAGATTAAGATTCACAAAATTCAAATAAAAAATTTCCACCATCAAACCTCAAATTCAAAGCGAACACGGCACAGAGTACATCCCTTCTCAAGTTTCACCCCAAGCTTTTTAACTACTTTGTTCTCTGGTCAGCTCTTAAAATCTAAACCACAATTTAATTTTCTTTCGCCAATTTTTTCCAGTTTTTCCCATCATTCAAATTTTACATTAAAAATGAATAAAAACATTAATAATATGATGTAACATCGAATATCAGAATCGAATAAATGCTCCACTACCTAAAGAACAAATAATGACAGTAACATAACAATATACGCAATTTAAAAAGGAAAACAACAAACAAGTCAAATACCATAAAAGATCCAAATCAAACAGTAACAAAAAATATTCGAGTAGAATGTTTCCACTTAAAACTTATGTAATTAAATAACAACAAGTATCAAACATTTTAGTTACCCAAAACTCCCAGGTAGTCATGAAGGCCACGAGGCGGCTTCTTCTCCGTGTTTTCAGACGATACCTGAAAGCTATCGAAATTCAACCGCCAGGATCGGTCAACACTGCCGTGCTCAGACAACAACGACAACTCCTCGTCACGTTCGTGTCCCACCGATTGCAACATTCTCCGGTCCCCGCGAAAAAGAAACAAAGAAAATTAGAAAAACCTTAACAGAAATGAAAACTCAGAGTGAATACGACCACGTTTGGAGAATTGAAAACCACTTCATTTGTGGTCGGTGAAACAGTAGTTGGGGGCTCGCTTTAGGCCCAGAGGCGAGAGTGAGGTGACACATTAAATGTGAAGAGCGGAAATTAATAAAGTTTAATTAAAAGAATACGAGGGATTTTGTTGTGACGTGGCGGATATGGTTGGCGGTAGGCCAGAGCACGTGATGGCTTGTGCGAAGGTGTAGGCTTACGTGTGGAGATGAACGAAACGTGGACGGTGAAGATTGCATCGGTGGGGAGAAGTAGGAATCAATTTCAGATGATAGGGGAAGTATCACGGAGAGAATGATCTGGGCCACAGATTCTTATCGACGGGTCTTTTGATAGGACCAATCAGAGGTTCTTTCCTTTTGGCAATGTTATAGTGCAGTTGAGGAGCATATACTCCTGGCAGTAACACCTTCCGATTACAAGAGTATCTTTATAAGAGCCAGTTATTTTACTAATACGAGCTGTTACTCGCCTACTCGGAGGTTCTTTTCTCAATAACATCCCACAAGTTCACAATAATCTCTATCACCTTCCCTTAGATTTCAACAATTCTCTCAAATCCCACTTGCCCACTTTGTTGACAAAATTAGTGTATTATAAGCCACTAAAATATGTACATATTTGTGTTGATGGTAAAATATTCCACTAATAAAAGGTACCTAAAATCATTGGTATAATTTTATGCAAGAGGGTCTAAAGTGATTCAATCCACTATTCAAAAATTTATTTTTGGAGACATTTTGACAATATAATAATAATACGAAGTGTCAAAAATGTCATTTTTTTATCTTTTAACAATCTTGTATTTATAGGATAAGAGAAAAAAATAATAATATAATTACATAAAACGATATACCCAAATTCTATAATATTCAATTTAAATATTTAATTACATTTGTTTTTGAATAAAACAATTGATTGAGTGGCACTTTAAAAATACAAGATGATAGACTATCCCACAATGATAGGAGATAAAGATAGAATAAAATCTCATAAGAAGAAAAAATTAAAGCGGTATGTTGAAGATATTTTGGAAGATGATAAAAATGTCAAGAATCACTTTTCTCATTGTTTTTTTATAGAAGGATATCTACCCACAACTTCCATTGACCAATTGGTAGATGACATACACTTTTCAACTTGTAATTACTTCCAAATTTTTGTGTAATAATCCACTTATAATAAGTGTTTAGACTGATTTCTTTGTTGTGTAAGCCACTTTAAAAAGCTCAATATTAAAGCGTTCTAAGTGAGACTACAAGTTTTCATCTTTTTCTTGTTGCATATTTTTCAAATGATTGGTTTGCATAGAAAACATTCAGGTTGCATAGAATTTTTCCCATCACTTTACGATTATGTATTTGTAATGAAATGAATTGTTTATAGTTCTTTGAATTAGATTCGTGATGTTGCAATTATTTGATATGATTTTTAAGTGCCTTATTCGTAATGATTACAATCGGTAGAATATTTGATGATTGTGATATAAAATTGTTGCTCGAAAACTAATTAATTTGAATATGCACATAATATGGTTTGATCTAAAAATTCATAATATGGTTGTACATTCATTAATTTTTATTTTTTTTATTTTAGTGTAATTAAGGATAAATAAGGTATTTAATTTATTTTAGAATCGAAAAATTTTTAAATAGATATTTGTAGGGAGTTTAGAGTAATTCTCATAAGGAGAGGTAACGTAGTCCATTTAAACTTGCGGGGTGTTATCAGAACAACGAAAACCACTGGAAAATAGAAGTAGCGTGAGCTTAGGTGTAGAGGATAAATCCCCATATCACGGATTTGAGGAAGCAATGTTAAGGACGAAGGTGTGGGGGTAGATACGCTACCCACGACTTGATGGAATGACGAGGCAGGCTGGCACACGCGAGGCGGCTCGTGGGATTCATGGCCCACCAATTATTCTAACAAATCCAAATTTATTTCTTCCATTATTTTAATTACTTTCTTCTTCTGATAGAGCTGATCCATGTTTCGGGCAAAGGGGGCGATGACTGGACACCCCACCAAATTAATCAGCCCTCGGTATCTATCCTTTTATAATGTTCTAACAACCAGTTAATTATCGAGTATACCTAACAAGTTGAATCGTGACATAAGGCTTCTTAAATTGTCAAATATTTATGTTTTTGGATATCATAAGAATATGGATCAAGGAAAGTCGTAATGACGAATCAACTATAAAGATTACAAGGGATAGACAAAATCTTGTACAATTCTGGAGCCTAAAATAATATAAAATTACAAAAATAAGATACATTATATCAAAATGGTATACTAAAATTAGATTTGAATTAAATCATATTTAAGTTTAAATAAGTTCAAACTCAGATTAGTTAATAAGGCGTCAAGCTTGAGTTTAAATTAGAGTTTGAGGTTTAGTGAATCGAATTGAGTTTTTTTTTTTTTGTGAGTTTTTTATCGAATATTTTAAAATAAATCATTAATATAATGTTATTTTATTGTGTATTAAAATGATGTTATTTTTATTAATTTAAATCAAAATTTTCAAGTTTACAAGCTAGACGAACTAAAACCTCTTAAAACTCGACTTTAATAATATTGAAATTACAAACTTGTTTTAAATTGGATATAGTCGAGCTTCAGCAAGCTCGGCTCCAACCTAGCCTTAGCGTGTATTATCTGATTTGGTGCGGTTTATGAATTTTTTTAAACCAAGCTAAAAAAATAGTTTAGAAAATTTTCAATTCAAACAAATCAAATTAAAAAAATACGATTTGGTTTGGTTTGGTTATGTTTTGAAATAAACATATAAAATAAATAAAAAATTATTTATTGAAAATTATATTAAATATAATTTTTTCTATTTGTATCTAAAATTTTATGATTTGATTTGATTTAAAAGTCCTTCAAATCACAATTTGAACTGCAAACTATTTTTCTAAAATGGTCAAATGATATATTCCAGGTTTTCTTAAATGATAATATCTCGTTCATAAAAGTTTAAAAAGCTAAATACCTACTCATTGACCAAAGTCAAAGGGATATTTTTGTTTTTTTGAATAAAAATAAAAAAATAAATTTTATAAAAATAATTATAATATAAATTATATTAAATAATAATGAAAATTTAAATAAATTCATAAAAATTAATAAAGTTTTTAAAAATAAGATAAATATTTTAAAAGGCAACCACCGTCGTCGATAGCGTTACCAGCGATGGTGGTCAACATTAAACTCACCAGGTAATAAAAAATAGTTACCTGGTTTTATTGGCGGTCTGGTGGAGGCCACCAGATTTGACCGTCTTCGCTATTTAAAATGGTCAAAAATAGTTGGTGTCATCTATTCTGATTGTTTTCGATCTTTTTCAATCTCAAAGGTAGCTATATTTGATCACCTTTGTCAGAGTTTTAACTGTCTCTGTCATTAAGACGATCATATCCAACTGTCAATAGAACCATGTAGTTGTTTCTGGTCATCTAATGAGGTTAATATCGACTATCGTTATCGATGATGTTGTCAATGACAGTAGTTGTATTTTTAAAATATTAAATTATTTTTAAAATATTTATTAATTTATTAAATTTTGTATTATTATTCTAATATTATTTTATTTTAAATTTATTTTTAATATTATTTATATTAAATTTTATTTTAATATTAATATTATTAATTTTTATAAAAATTATTCTAGTCTTTTCAGAGAAAAGAAAGGTGGGTATTTGATTTTTTTAATTTTCATGAATGCGAGTTTGTCATTTAAAGAAACCTTATATGGGAATTTATCGGTTGGCCTTCTAAAATTTATTATCTTAAATTAAATTGTTTTATAAACTAAATCAAATCATATTTTTAAATAATTTCATTCAATTCCGTAATGTAAACGGAATTATGCAAACCTATACATCCTATTCTTAAGCAGCTTTCTGTTCCTCTAATCATCTTTTCATAAAGTCAAGCTTTATAGATAGAATATTAAACAAAAATACAGAGTCGAGATAAATGTTTGTTTTGATCTGTGTGGTGCATAAAAATAAAATAAAATCCAATTGAACCAAGAAATGGTAAATAACTTTCAAAAGTAATAATCCATGGCTAGGCATTTTTAAGTAACTTATTTATATAAATTCATGTGATAATATGATTTAATAATTTTATAAGTAAAAATAAGAATATCATATTACTCAATTATATATTTTTATTTTATTGTGTATAATTAAATATATAAAATACATAATATTATATAATACGGATCAACAATTATATATATTTTAAGGTATAACAAATTAATATAATATAATATATAATCAATATAAATCGATTATTTTTTAAAAATTTTTACGGGATTTTTGTGATTTTTTTTTTCAAATGGATTATGTGCCATCATAATTTTTTATTATTTTATTTTAAAAAATACATATTTTATAATATAATATACAATACAAAAAATTAAATTTTTTGTAAGTGATTAAGATATGATTATAGTTAAATTATCTAAAATTTGTAGCTCAATAAGGATCGAGTCATGGGCTACTAACAACTCGAAAAGCTCAAGACTAAATGGTGACTTAACACCAACAACCTATATATATTGTAACGAGATTTCTATGATATATACAAAGCTTGGATACAATTTCATGTGTATAAAATAGGGTTAAATGCACTCATGATCACTAAACTATGTCTATATTGCATTCGCGGTCATTATTTTTTAAATCGTTAGACAAAAATCATTGAACTTTGGATTTTGTTTGCCATTAAGTCACTCTATTAGTCATCCGTTCAAATATTTACGGTTGTTGACGTGGACATTTTGTTGACATGACATCTAGTTAACGTCCACGTCATCAGCCATGTCAGCATTGAAACAGTACAAGCTAATATGGATGTTGGCATGACGTCCTATCAGTGTCCATGTCAGCATTCACGTCAGTTTTTATGTTAGTTTCTGTTGCAATGACCTAACAGCAAATAAACTCAAAATTCAGTAATCATGGTTGTAATTAGTGAAAAATTTAATAACCTTGAATGCATTTAACAACTCTTATAACTTTTTTTTTCTTTTCCAGTTTGCTAAAGTGCTAAACTATCAATTCTCTTATTCTACAGAAGATGCCTTATTTTTACTCTCATTTACTTTCTTAGTCACTAAATAGAATTTTAAAAAGATGTAAACTAAAAATTTTTACAAAAAAAAAAAATAAAAATGAGAGCACTATAAAGAAGTACTTCTATAAATAAATTTACAACTTTTGAAAGTAATTATAAGATAAAACTGTAAAATAAAGTTTCAAATAAAAACACAAACTCATATATAAATCCAAGAAAAATGAAATTTCAGTGTCTAACAAAAAAAATTAAATTACAATCAATTTATAATCATTATCACTCATCAATCATGAAGAAAATAGAGAGAAAAAGTAAAAAATATTTATTGTTTGTTTGATTAAAAAAATTAGTATGTTTTTATGGTTGTTATTACTTGACTTCTCAATTCATGGACTAATCAATCTAAATGTGTTTAGATAAAAAAGAGAAAATGAAAGAAAATAGAGTGAGAGAATTGACAATCCAGCACTTTAACAAATCGGAAGAAAGAAAAAAAAGAAAGTTGTAAGAGAGGTTAAACTCATTTAAGGTTATTAAAATTTTCACTAATTGCAAACCGTGGTCATTGAATTTTAAGTTTATTTGCTATTAGGTCATTACAACAGAAACTAACACAGAAACTGACGTGGATGCTGACATGGACACTGATAGGATGTCACATCACAATCCACATCAGTTTTTATTGTTTCAATGCTAACATGGCTGATGATGTGGACGTTGATTGGATGCCACGCTAATAAAAATGTTCATGTCAGCAACTGTTAAATATTTAAATAAATGAATAGTAGAATGACTTAACGGCAAATAAAATTTAAAGTTTAGTGATTTTTATCTAACGATTTAAAAAATAATGACTACGAATGTAATATAACGACAACATCTCAACAACTCTATTGACCCATTTTGTATCAAGTTAGAATATATTTTAATTATTTTATTTTTATAAGATGCATCTATTTAAAATATGATTCAACATTGAAAGAGCACAAAAATTCATAATTTCAATTGTATAATTTTAACCGCTTCTTATAATAAATTTATTACACCAATGCACCCCCTCAAACCCTAAAATACTAACATCCCAGATATTAATAGGTCTACCCCACACAGCAAGTGGAAATTTTCAATTCCCCCACATTTATTGAAAATTACAAGCAACCCCATCTTGGCTAGAATTATCTGCGAGTACCCTAACATGTCAAATCGATTACAAAGTGGAGACTCTAGGCAATTACGGTCTGTATTCTCGAATTACAAAACTCACTTAACCCTTAATAATTTAAAATTTTAATTTACCCCCCAAATTTAGCATATCTAGTTCATATCCAATGGGTCATCCACTTAGTGTAGAGCCATGACAATTGTTGAAAGGCATTGACGATTCCCTCATATTTTCTCAATTGACAGAGCCCACGTTCAATATAAGTCAAATACAATTTTATTATTTTTAATTCCAACTATATTCGTAACTCAATCTCTAAAACAACGAAGAAATCTAAATCCAAACTCTTAACTCCCTAAACGTATTTTTAAATTTTATGTCATGAATAATCGCATTAACACTAGCATAATTCATGAATTTAATAATTTAGAAATAGATTAAAAAAATTTTTAGTTAAGATTAAACTTAATACTTGACTTTAATGTTTTTTTGCTTGATTTCATGTTTTCAAAGTAAAATTCTACGAAAGAGAATTAGAGATTGATTGGGTTGAATGTTTAGGGTTTTATTAGAGCATTAGAGATTAAAAAAAAAAAATGTTTAAGTAACTTAATTGGTATAGAATAAGGAGTTGTGTTTATAATTTATGACCTTTTAAATTTGGTTAATTTAATTAAATTTTCACAATAATATTCTACATTTTGACATTGTCTTTTAACAGTTTTTGAGGAATTCGTCGTAAATAAAATTTTTATTAAAATTTATCTAAATCATTTTAGAAAAATCTATGAATTGAATCAAATTATATTGTATCTTATTTGTTATAATTCATCGGACTTACAAACTGTATTGGGCCAATATCACCTTTTGATGGGCCTTCAAATGTACCTTGTGGGGCTCTGTAGGCCTTTAGCCGAGCCCCTCAACTCTGCATATTATATCATTTTTATTTTTCAAAATTTTTTAGTAGGGTTTAGTTACTTTGGTAATTTTCCTGTAATTTAAGAAATACTTGGGTTTCTTAGTTATTTCAAAAACGTCAGAGGGTGATGAGGACATTACCCAGTTGATTTTCAGTTACGGAGTATACTGCGGTCAACCCAACAACCAAACTTTTGCTTGAAGTTGAACTCTGAATGGGCGGCAACCACCTCGCGACGCTTGTCTTCTTGTCCTGTTCGAACCCTCTCTCTCCTCGTCTCATTTTTGTCTAGAAATTCAACTTCAATTGTGTTTCAGTGTGTTGACTCAACCTTCGTAACCCATAAATGGTGATTGATTCATCATGTTCCTAAAGAAGATAATCTTTACCTCCCTCGTCTCTCTTGCTCTAACCCTTTCTGTCTCATACCCTACCGAACGTGATGACTCTCTCCCTTTCTTATGGCCTTTGCCAGTACAATTTACCTCCGGAAACGATACCCTCTCCGTGGACCCCGCCCTCGTGTTGTCTGTATCCGGAGATGGGGGACGCTCTAAAATTGTCAGGGAAGCATTTGATAGATACAGACAGATTATTTTCAAACACAGTTTTAATGGTTTTTCTTTGTTTAGAGGAATAAGATCGGGTTTCGATATTCGGAAATTGAACATTGTTGTTCATTCTGAGAATGAAGAGGTGGGTTGCTTTTGTTTTTTAGTTTTTGTTTAATATTTTTGCTGCATATTTTGATCTGCATTTTTTTTTTTTTGTGCTTTTATCTATAGCTGCAACTGGGTGTGGATGAGAGCTACAGTTTGTTGGTGGCGAAGAATGATGGACGGTCAATTATTGGTGAGGCAACAATTGAGGTAAAGTGAATTGCTTGGAGACCCAGATGTCAATTGGTTGTTGATTGGATGGTTATATACTTTATTTATTTTGCAAATGTATTTCGCATTTTACTTAGTTATAATGTTGTTTTAGTTGTTAAAAGGAGAGTACTGTTGAATGTAGTAGTATGTTAACTGGATTATTTCTCTGAGTTTAACACATTTACTCATATTATATTGATGTGTGATTCTATTTTATTTTTTCATTAAGGTTTTGTTTCATTCATGCAGGCAAATACAGTTTATGGTGCATTGCGAGGGCTGGAGGTATATATCAATACCATTTAATCGCATATCAAACTAGGGGCATCTGCCTAAAATATCACAATTATGCATATATATTTTGATTTTGTAGTTCTTGAATATAGCATGGATTGATTCATGAGGGTTGGGTTCAGAATTTGGCCACTGGCTTCTGTGAATGTGTGAGGACTGCAGAGACTATGAGATGGGAAATGCAAGGGCTTATGTACTTCATCTCTCTGTGTCTCATGAGCAAATATACCCTTATAAAGAAAAGTTATAACTGAATTCTTCAAGTTAAAATGATATTTTAGCATTCGCATTTTCATCCTTATATGTAGTCTGGTAGTGTTTTTATGTCTTCAGTTACATGCTTGTAGCATTTAAGTAATACTAATCTGTTCATTTTTCTTCTTGTACATAATTGTTCTCACTGACAAATGTGGAAGTTTTACGTGGATTTATGTGGACTCCTTTTCTCATTTATGATTCTCTTCTTCAATGTTCTAGACATTCAGCCAGTTGTGTTCTTTTGATTATGGAACTAAATCTGTACAAATATATAAAGCACCATGGTACATCCAAGACGAACCGAGATTTGCATTCCGTGGGCTTCTACTAGGTAAGCTTAATTTTCTAGTAGAATAGAGAGTTGTACTTATGTGTCTATTTCCTTGAGTATCACTTGATTTTCATCGTATTTGCATCTTTTTTCAGATACATCGAGGCACTATTTTCCAGTTGATACCATTAAGCAGATAATTGAATCTATGTCATATGCTAAACTTGTAAGATATGCTACTAGCCATATATATATATATATTTTTTTCGTTGGGTGGAATTATATTTCATTTGAAACTTTCACCATTGCTACACCATCTTATTTCTTCAGTTATTTTGTGTGTAATTTTGATGTTGAATTCGGTAGAATGTCTTTCATTGGCATATCATAGACGAGGAGTCATTTCCTATCGAAGTTCCTACATATCCAAATTTGTGGAAGGGTTCATATACAAAGTGGGAACGCTACTCAGTTGAAGATGCCTATGAAATTGTCAAGTAAGATATCTATAACTTTTCAATTCCCAAGCAACTCATGGATTTAGAAGCTTCGAAGAACCTTTGCCCAAATACCTTCCTATTGTGGTCATCTCCTAAGAAATTCATTTCACTTCACTCATGATCTTATACACATTTATAATCTTTTTTCATTGGATGCAGGAAATGAGAAGGTTTAAGGTTGTCTTAAGCAAGAAGATGATTACAGTGATAGACTTAAATTGTGGAAGAAACATATAATTATCACTATGAATAAGAACCAAGATTTTAACTGTAGTAATTAATACTAACCTAGTAGAAGTGGATCGATAAAATGAGAGGAATTAAAACACTAATTTTGGAGTTTGACAATTGTATGATATTTTAGGTGTCACTTGTTCGGAAATATACAATTTTCTTTATTAGTGAGTATATGGGTTAGTATGTATTATGTTGTATTTGGTTCTCGTCCTTACATTCATGTCATGTTATCATGGCATAATCTAATAAGACTACTCTTTTTGGTGTTTTCATGTATCATATGAAGCTTCGCCAAAATGAGAGGTGCACTTTACCTTTAATGTTCGTTGAATTTCTTTCAGTGCATTGTGCTTCAACTGTATAGATATGTACACTTTTTGTCATTTTTGTTTATTAATTATTGGTATGAATTTCGGCAGGCATCAATGTTATGGCAGAAGTAGATGTCCCTGGTCATGCGGAATCATGGTACAACATTTGTCAAACATTCTATGCCTAATACTATAATATAAAGGATATAGCTTTCTCGCTACTTATAAATTCAGTTTCGATGCTGTAACTCCTTTTTGTGATTAAAAGGATAATGGGATTAGATACCCAAGCTTCCATATTTAGTTCTAATAGCAAAATCATGAAGTTTTTTCTGATAGGTGAAACATTTTTGGATTTGTGTCTTTTTGGTGGATATATTTTTCTCATTTGGACCCTAGTGAAGTAAAATTAGGAGACTTGGAATTTTACTTTTCTTTCATTTTAATTGCCTGCATGATACTATCATCTGGAAATCTGGCATCAGTAAAAATTTTGCATTTTGATGCACCAAAAGGTGGAATTCTTCTGATTGTGACTTGTTGACTCATCTGCTTTTCAATTAGGCATACATAATTTCTCCTGCATGATTTCATATCCATTCTGTGCAGGGGAGCTGGGTATCCTGATCTTTGGCCTTCTGCAACCTGTAGAGAGCCACTTAATGTTGCAAAAAATTTTACTTTTGATGTGATCTCTGGGATTCTATCAGGTCAAGATCTTTAAAACCTTTCCTCAAATAGTGGTCAAGTTGCTTTTTTTTTTGTGAGTTAATTGTTGGGTCAACATTAGTTTCACCACCATAACAATTGGTTGGACATGTTGTCAATGCACTTGATATTCATGTTTGTAGATTTGTTAGTCAACTTGGTCAATAGATATGTTTGCATATTGGAGCTTTCTAGTTTGTCTTGATATATTAGTCATTAATGGTGGATGTGGCATATAATTTTTCTACTCTCCACTTATTGGAGTAAAATTTTTTGTATTACAGATATGAGAAAAATTTTTCCATTTGAGTTGTTTCACTTGGGTGGTGATGAGGTCCATACAGGTTAGTTCCAGTGACTCTCTTCTTGTTGGTGAAGATTCTAAAACTCTTCTTGCTTTCATTTTATCATTAAAAGTCTTTATCTTTCCATCAGTCTAAAGGCTTTGTTAGGCATTGGAAAACCTAAAAAATGGTTGATAGATATCATCTCTGAATTGTTTTGAACATGATGAATAGTGAATATGATTATGAAAGGAATATCCTATCGATTTGTCAAAATCTATTGAGCTTCCTATGGGAAACGAGAAATAAATCCCTAAAATTTAGAGATTAGAATTCCAATTTAGTCACTGAATATATTTTTCCTAGTTTATATTGATTTGATTTTCTTCTTAGTTTAGACTGATTACTTTCCTAGTTTGTTGTTATAAAATATGTATAAATTGACCCACTCACCATTGAATGAAAGTAAGTAAGAATTCTTCAAATTATCATTCTTGTTTTATGGTATCATAGCAGAGGCTGAAAGAACTCTTTTCTTTTTCTTTTTCTTTCCTAAAAGAAAAACATAAGTAAAAAGGTGTAATCCACCAGCATATTGCCGGAATAGTTTTCAAACTTCAACAAACGTCATTGTAGTTCCATTCAGTCATCATGGAAGCCATTGGACATTGACAAAGCATAGACTCCATAAAAAACCTAAGATGTAGTAAAAACATCGTTAGATTTGTCGGAAAAATTTTTCGGACGATTACAAAAGCTATTGATCTACAGCCAATCAATAATGTGGAAGTTGTTAGATTTGCGAAAAGTTTTAGAATTGTTGGCATAAATTATTAACTCATTCTAGTTCGTTTGGTATACCTTCTAGGGATAAATCTCAAGCCAAATCTATCTTCTAGCAATTTCATAATTGTTCTTTGAGGAATCTATTCAAAAACCTCTTCAATCATGGCATATTTCATCTAACATGTTGTGCAAACACTTTTTAACAAAATGGTTTAGCTAAAAGAAAGAATAAGTATCTTTTAGAGGCACATTAACTTCAACCTACCTTATAAATTGTTTTCCTTCTAAAAGTCTAAAATTTTGATCACCTTACTTCTTTACCTTTGAAGGTTTTTGGATGTATTGCTTATGTCTACAACCATTCTCCCACTAGTTCCAAGTTTGATTCTAGAGCCTTCCATGGTGTTTTTATTGCATATTATTGTTACTATCTTCTTTTAGGTGTTTCTTTCTTTCATCTAGTGTCTCATTTCATGAAAGTCAATCGTTCTATCCTAATGCTCCTTTTTAGGAGAAATCAAGTGCAGCTTCGCCTTAGGATCCTTCTATACCATTACTTTTCCTTTGAACCACACTAATGATGATTCTTCATTTATAACCCCTAATCCAAGGGAGAAACTCATTTAAGGGGAAAAACTCATGACAAGATCCAGCCAAAATTAAAAAGAGGTCCTTATTTACTCTTAAGATGCCAAAAACTTTTCTTTTTACCAAACATAAAATCTAGAGTCTGGTCCTCCGATGGCAACTTCGAAGATAAGTGATGAATAGTGGAATTCTTATTGTTCTTAGAAAATGAGTAAGATCTTGTACACAACATCCTAATATTCCTATTTCTCTTTGAAAAGGAATAAGATCTTGCACACAACATCGTATTGCAAACCTTGTTATACACTTAAAATTGTTTGATTGATATAGGGAATCTATTTCATAGATAGTGTTGAAACTACTAAAGACACTCAAAGTGGAGGTTTGTGGTTATGGAAGAAATGAAGGCATTAACAAGTAATAACACTTTGGAGATTGTGAACTTACCTACAGAAAAAAAGGTTGTTGGCTTCAAATGAGTTTTTACTATCAAGTCCAAGTCTAATGGAGTTATTGAAAGGTATGAGACCAGATTAGTTGCTCAAGGAACATTTAAGATTGATTATAACGAGATGTTTGTTCTTGTTGCAAAAATAAATTCAGTTAGAGTATTGCTTTCATTGGCTGTCCATCTTGAATAGGAACCGCATTTGTTAGATAACATAAATGCTTTTTTGAATGGTGTTAAGAGCCTACTCTAATCACCCTCAAACAACTCACACATCCTGGACACATAACTAGCACATAAACATAATTGATTTCTAGGAGGTATAACAAAAATTTCACCCAAAATGGAGTTTATGTTTTCTGAAATGGATAATTTTGACTATTCAAGAGGTCGATGCTCTCCATTTCTAGCTATTTGTGAAGCCAGAACACTCCTTAATTTGTCTAGCTTTTGAGAGGCAAAACTTTCTCCTTCAATCAATGAAAACTACCTAAACAAATCTCAATATCCCCCTTGCCTCCTTCCATAATCCATCTCTGATATTTCTCCATAATTGCCCATGTTTCTCACTCTTATACTTGCTTATACTTATTTAATAATTGCTCTTGTGTGTCATTTGTGCACCTTTTGCCCTTCTTCTATAAGTAACCTAAATCCTTGGCTCTAACATTACCAATTTGTTTGGAACCTAACAAATTCTACAAACAACTTTATAATGAATGAGAGTGGCTATTCATGTACACACAAAACAATAACAAAAAAAAGAATGAACAATCAACAATTTCCCCTCCTTGGTCTAGCTTTCGAGAGACCAAAGTATCTCTTTAATTTGCCTAGATATTTGAGAGGCTAGACTATCTCCACTTCCTCTAGCTTTCAAAAGGCCAACTCTTTCCTTCAATCAATCAAGGTTGCGTAAACAAACCCTAATTTTCTCCTTGCCTTATTCTACAGTACCTCTTGTACTTGCCCATAATTGCCTTCATAGTTGCTCATATTTCCCAATCTTATTCTTGCCCATGGTTGTACTCTTAAACAACCTTCATAACTGCCTTTGTTTCCTACTCTTATTCTTGCCTATACATATATCATAATTGCCCTTGTTTGTCACATATGTTCCTTATTCTTTGTGCTGCAGTTCACCTAAATCCTTGGCTCTAACATTACTTATCCCTTTGAGAATCGCTTTGTCCTCAAGGTAAAAAAATTGAAAGGTTTTCTTCTTTCATTTGTTAGCCAAATATCCATTCCTCAATCTCATCCTTCACTAAATTGATTCTTTCTATTCTTAGAAATTGTAGTTGCTCTTATACTAATTTGTTAGGAATTTGCTCAAATCACCCCTAATCAACCCATGCAACCAACACACACAAACAAAATTGATTTCTAGAAGGTAAAACAAAAAGACACACTAAGTGGAGTGACCTTCCACTATATTTTATATATTTTCAAATGGATAATTTTGACTATTCAAGAGTTCGGTGTTTTCCACTTTTAGCTATTTAAGAGGCCATAACTCTCCCTATTTTTCTAGCTTTCAAAAGGCTAGTTTATCTCCCTCAATTAGCCAAAGGCTACCCAAACAAAATCCAATTTCTTCCTTTCGTCCTTCTGCAATCCCTCTCTTATATTTGCCCATAACTGTCTTCATAATTGCCCATGTTTCCCACTCTTATTCTTGCACGTAACTACTTTCATGATTGTCCATGTTTCTTACTCTTATATTTGCCCATACATATTTCATAACTACTCTTGTGTGCCACTTGAGCTTCCTATTCCCTTCTCTTGTATAAATCCTTGGCTCTAACAAATGAAGAGATTTATATGAAGAATCTAGTTTTAAGAATAAAGTACAAAGAGATAAAGTGTGTATACTAAAGAAGTCATTATATGGATTAAAACAATCTCCTAAGAATTAGTTCAAAAATTTTAATTTAAGTGTGAAGGGCTTCAGATGCAGTTAAGGGAAAGTTGACCATACGTTATTTTGCAAACATTCTTATAATATATAATATCTATCTTGATCGTTTATATCGATGATATTATCATAATGGGAGATAATGCTAAGGAGGTTAGGAATTTGAAGAAATGTTTGATGACAGAATTTGAAGTTAAAGATTTGGAATACCTTAAATACTTTCTTGGTACAGAAGTGGTATGAAACAAATGAGGGATTTATATATCTTAAAGAAATTATACGCTTGATTTATTGAAAAAGACTGGGAAATTAAGGTGCAAAACAATTGGCACACCTTTAGAATTGAATGGGAAGTGTAAGAGTGCTTAAAGAGATCCTCGAGTACACAAGGGAAGATACCAACGATTAGTAGATAAATTCATCTCCTTGTCACTCACTAGATAAGGTATTGTCTTTGTTGTAAGTGTTGTGAGTCAATTTATACATGCATCATCATAAAGACATCTTGATATTGTTAATCATTTCTTAAGGAGTTTAAAGGGACTCTGAGAACATAGTTGCTTTTTCAGAAGAATGATTAGATAACACTGCAGTTACTGATTGGTCAAGGTCTATTGAAGATAAGAGCTCTACTATTGGTCAATGCACTAAGGTTTGAGGAAAATTTTCACTAGTAGGAGTATGAAGTAGTCACTTGTATCTTGTAGTATTGCTAAAGCTAAGTTCAAAGCTTTAGCATGGGTTTGCGAGCTACTTTGGTTGAAATGACTAATGGTAGACTTGAGGATTGTTAAGATAGGTTCTATAAAGTCTATAGTTACAGTAAATTTGCAGTGAACATTGCACACGATCCAGTGTACCATGACCGAACTAAACATTTAGAGATTAATTGGTATTTTATTAAGGGGTAAATGGAATAAAGGATTATCTTTTTATCGTATGTGTTAACCAAGTTTTAAGAAGCTGATTTAACAAGGTTTTGCCCATACCTAGATTTGAATTATTTGTACAAAGTTGGGAATGATAGACATCTATTCTCCAACTTGAGTGGGGGTATAGGAAACCAAGAATAAATCCTTAAACTCTAAGGATTAAAATTCCAATTTAGTCACTGTATTTGTTTTTTCCTAGTTCAAACTAATTTGATTCTTTATCCTAGTTTAGGCTGATTGTTTTCCTAATTTGTTGTTGTAAAATATGTATGAATTCACCTTTTCAAAATTGAATGAAATCAAGTAAGAATTCTTCGAATTCTTCAGATCTTCATTGTTGTTTCATCTCCCAACAAGTACTTTTCATATTCTGGAGTTCACTCTTAGATGCTTTTTGACCAACTAAATTGCTGTCCCCTTCCTCCTCTGTCCTGGCTTTCTCTGGTGTTAATTTCATGCTTGTATGCGTTGTGATGTTCACTGATTAAATTTTTGTAATGTTGGACAGATTGCTGGGACTCTACTCCACATGTGAAGCAGTGGTACATGTCCCAACTCTTTTGCTGATTATCTTTCGCTTGCAATAGTACTTCAAGTAACCTATCATATAGATCATAACATGTTGTCCAGCTAGGGAATGACCAATAATATGATCAAGTGGAAGTGACTGTTTAACACCTATTTTTTCGTCTGCTGGGTCTATTACTGCTTGTTGCTTGTTTTGTTGAGTAAGAAGAGAATCTAACAAAAAGGATAAAATCTATACGATACTAAGTTTGTTGGTTTTGGAGGTCTATTTGATGATAGGTTCTCGCCAATACATTTCCCTAATATGTATATCACTTCTTGGCTTATCTAGAGTAGAAGATTTAAATAATGGCTTACATCTAATTATCTCTCTATCTGTCACAAATTATAGGAAGAGTGAGGATTCATTGATTTTGACTGATTAAGAAATAGGATATGCTTCATTCACCATACGGAAATTTACCATAGGGTGATGTCCCATGCTTGCACTTAGAGGCATAATTAAGTTTGTTTTGTTGAGTCCGGGAATACTGGTCAGTATCCACAAAAGCACATTCTTACATGAACCATTAACTTACCTGCGTCAAATGTGATCCATCACAAGTTAAAAATATTTGCTGACTTAAATAAGTCTTTCTATCTTTGCTAGGCTGGCTGTTTATTCACCCATTTCTCAATAACTGATCTATCTCTGATTGCAGGCTCCAGGATCACAACATGACTGCTAAGGAAGCATATCAATATTTTGTACTCAGAGCTCAAGAAATAGCAATATCGGAAAATTGGACCCCTGTGAACTGGTTTGTCCCTTATCTATGCCAATGCAATAAGCATTTTTAAGTTGCTATGCCTGAGGAGGTTGGTGCATGCAAATTCTCAGGTTTTATTCCATTCTTCTTGCTTGGATTGCATAAAGAGTCTGGGAAATTTATGAAATAGCAGCAAAAGAATATGGAACTGAAATTTAATGCTACATATATTTCTTCTAAAAATATTTATAAATGGAAATATGGATAGATGTCTTACACATCATTTTTTTTTTTTTTGGTAAATGAGTTATACATCTTTTTCCAACTATAAATACGAATTATATTATTGCCAAAAATATTGAAGCCTTGAAATATTTTTATTTTCACTACAGGGAAGAAACATTTAATACATTTGCAGAAAACCTTAACCCGAAGACAGTGGTGCATAACTGGTGAGTTCCTATTGCAGCTTTACATATGTATCAAAGCAAAATGTGTCTTCAAACTAGACTTTTAAGCCTGAACTTTTTCATTTGGTGGGATAGGTTGGGCTCTGGTGTCTGTCCAAAGGCTGTTGCGAAAGGCTTTAAATGCATTTACAGCAATCAAGGTTTTTGGTATCTTGACCATCTAGATGTTCCCTGGGATCGTCTCTATACTGCTGAGCCATTAGAAGGAATAAATGATTCCACAAAGCAAGAGCTTGTGATTGGGGGGGAAGTTTGCATGTGGGGTGAGACTGCTGATCCCTCAAATGTTCAGCAAACAATATGGCCTCGAGCTGCAGCAGCTGCAGGTATGTTGGCAACAAAATAGGTTATGTATTTCATTATCTGGATACCCTTCTAGATTCTTGGCTGATGGTAGTAAATTTTTATTTTAATCTTAAATAACTTAATTGTGTATTTTCAATCGCTCTCCACTTTTTGTTTTTATAGAACGCTTGTGGAGTAGGAGGGAAACCATTTCCTCTGGAAATATCAATAAAACTGCATTACCTCGATTACATTACTTCAGATGCCTATTGCATCGGCGTGGGATTCAAGCTGCTCCAGTCACAAACTTCTGTGCTCGACAACCTCCAGTTGGTCCCGGATCATGCTATGAACAATAATTCTCTGTTGTCTCATTAGTTAAGTTTATGCATCCGAAGCTGCATTTCTGCAATCATGTGCATGATAAAATCATTAGCATTCCCCAAACTATGAATCATGTTCATCAGTCCTGTGTTTGTATGATAATGAATGGTGTTACCTCAGTCTCTAACATTTGTGAGTTCAAATGTATTCCAATCTGGTCATAAAGTTTGGCAATGACATTGTTGTGACAACTTTTTCCTCAGGAGTGTCAATAATCAACAAATGTTATTATTATTATTATAGCATTGTAATAGAAGTTTGACAGGGACCTTTGCTTACTGTCTTAAATACTCAGAAGAAAATATGACAACAGAGTAAGTATAGTTGATTCAAATTCAATTCAAATTCTATGCTAACTTGTCCAACAATTTAGAAAAAATCACCAAAATAGTGCCATCAAAGACTAAAATTTATTACTTTAATCTTCAAGTCTTCATTGTTTACTAGAATTCCTTGTATTTACATTGACTTTCAGTTTAAAGGGTTTTAAACCAAACCTGAAAGTTGTTGTACTGGTTTCAAAAATTAATGGACTTGAAACAATTTGTTTTCTTCCCCAAGCTAATCAGCAAGGCTCTGCCTTTGATCTTTATGCATGTGCTGACATGTCTTACTTGCTAGCTACTCAGGTAATAAATAGGAATTTCAATCCAATCTTCAAAGTTTGTATTAAATTTAAATTTAATGTGGGACATATTTAAAAAAATATATATATAAATGATGTGACAAATTATTTTTCTAGAAAATTATGTTAAAATAAGGTATTATTACTTAACCAAAAAGAAAAAAAAAGTTGGGAAATGTACTTGTGATAGGTTAAAGATGATGGGTACATATGGTGAGTTAGGTAATTTCCCAATTATAGCAACCTTTTTATTCAATGTTTGTTAGGTTGTAATAAATTTATAAATATTTCAACTATATTTTTGCTCAAAATCACTCTTCTAAACACATAAAATTTTGGGTTCTGTAAAAAAAATAAAAATATAACAAATTATATGATAAAAAATAAATATGTATGGGGCCTCATGGATGGCATTATAGATATGATCAGAATCTTACACCATTTTTTGACATACAATTTTTTAAATATTTAAAGTGTGTTTTATTAATTTGGTATTTAAAAAATACCTATAAAATTGCAGATGCTTCTTTTCTTGAGGTTGAAGAAGCCTTTGCAATGCTTTAGGGATTCTGTGTTTGTTGTGACACTTTCTGTATAAAAAATCCAAATTGAGTTTTAAAAAAAAAAAAAAAACTAAATTCCAATTATTTTATAAATCTTTTCTTATTTAAGAGTTCTTTTTTTTTTTTTGTTTTTTTATGAAGCAATTTGGTCATTTCAAGTCAAAATTGTCGTAATCAGACATAATTTGGGGACAATTAACAACCCTGTAATTATTACTCATAATTACATATATTTTGCTCATAAAAAAAATATTACTTTTACAGGTAGCTTCAACATCACAAATTGTCATTTTCTTATCTTTATTTCTCTGATCTCACATCTATCTTTTAAAAATAATTATAATAATAATAATAATTATTATTTTGAAAATTATATATTTTTCTTAATATTTTAAAATTATAAAATTATATTATGATATTAAATAACAGCTTTGAATTATTTGTGTCTTGCAATTTGAATCAAATTTAAATCATAAAATATTAGTAATGCTTAATGATTAATTATTAAATGGGATAAAATATTAAAAGATATCTAATTATTATTTTTCAATTAAAGTAATTGATTTTTTTATGGAATGAATTATTGATAATTTCTTTATTAAAAAGAAAAACTTTCAGATTTTTTTATGTAAAGATTAAAATTTTAATAATTTTTATTAAGAATATCAAATAAATACAATTAGAATTATTTATTTTGTTTTGTTTAAAAAATGATTAATTTAATAAATTTAGTGAAAATAATAAAAATTTATTCACTTAAATAAAACAATAAAAAATTTTAGTTCAAAATGTTAATAATTATTTGATATTTATTTGGTAAAATCACTTCTAGATATTTTTACTTGCAGAAGCGCTTTTTTTAAAATCACTTCCGCACGTATCCTTATATTAGCTTTCTCTAAAAATATTTTTTCATTCTAAAATACATAATTAACACGTTTCAAAAAAAAAAATTTTAGTTACAGTCGATGATTTTTTATTTGTTATACAATATGAGATAGGTTATAAGGGGAGGGGAGGTAGTAAACCAAAAGAAAATTAGATAAAAAGAAAATGATATAAAATAAGGGGGTTTTTATGTAATTTTGATGTTTTAAGGTTTTCAAAAAATTTTAATTTAAAGATTATATAATAATAATAAATAATAAAAATAATTTTTTAATTTTTTAATACTGTTTAGAAATATTTTTATTTTGAGTAAAAAATGTTATTTATATGATTTAATTTAAGACCATACCTGCACTGGGAAAATGTGATTTACTCTCGTCTAAAAATTTTGTTAAGAAAAAAAAAAAAGAAAAAAAAAAGAAAAACTCTTTCTCTCTCTGTTTCTCAATCTCTCATCTAATCACAGTCAAATAAAGAAATAAAGGCACCAATGAAAATGACTTGTAATTACCGTTTCTTTTCTCTCTCTCCTTCTCTCCTTCTCTCCTTCACTCACTCTTTTTGAGACCCCGCTCAGAAATCACCTCTTCGTCGCATCCGACTCTTTGTATCTCACACTGTAAGTCTTAAATCTTAGCCCGCTGTTATGCTTTCTTTATATCTGTTGTTGCACATCAATGGAAACAAAGAAAAGAAAAGGAAAACAAAAAAACCCTAGAGGGTTTCACTAGTTTGGTGTGTTTATTTTTTAGTTTCTTTTTGTGGCTTGTGAAGCTGTGTTAGTTATAGCGAAGTTTCAGATTCAAAGAGTAGGTTTTTAAACTTCTTGTTGATTTCTCTCTCTCTCTCTCTTTTTTCTCTGTGAAGTTAAAGTTTATTGTGTGTTCTGCTGATTTAGTGGGTGTTTTACTTTATTTATTTTGGGACTGTTATGGAAGTAATTCATGATTTCAACGGATAAACTTTGATTTATTGTTATAATTTTTGTTTTGCAGTGATTCAATCTGCAGTTTATGCTTGATCTGATATGGGTTTTTGTTTCTCACATTTGGGTTAACTTCACCATGCTCACTCTCTCTACTTAATTGAGGAAGTAATTAGGGTTTTAACTTTACAATTCTTGGTTTGCCTCAATTTTGCAACCGAGTTCTTCATCTGGGTATGGTCTGAAGTTAGGGTTTGCTCAGATTTCAGTGTTTGGTTCAGATTTGGAGGGTTGTGTTGTTGAATTTTTTGAAGTGGTTTGCGCATGGTGAAAAAATATAAAATATAGGATTTTCATATTATTGTCAGGGTTGGTTTAGATTCTACGTTCAACTCTTGATATTAGTATAGTTAAGAATTTTTTGGCTCATAAAATATCTAGCTTTGGCCCGAATTTCGAGTTATTAAGCACTGTAAGTGGGCATGTTGAGGAAAGAGGATGACTCGGGTAATCCTCAGGCTTCTTGCCAGCTACCTGGCTCCCGGAGGATGTTCTGGCGATCGGCCTCATGGTCTGCCTCCCGTACGTCATCTCAGATCCCTGAAACTGAAGAGAAAGATTTTGCTGAACCAAATGGTAGCACTAGTGGAAACAATAATCAACTTCGCAGGTTTCCTGCCCCGTTAACTCCGCGTTCCCAACAGAATTCCAAGGCTCGGTCTTGTTTGCCACCTTTGCAACCATTATCAATTGCGCGCCGCAGCCTAGATGAGTGGCCCAAGGCGAGTTCTGATGATCTTGGTGAGTGGCCACAGCCTCCAACTCCAAGTGGGAACAAGAATGGGGAAAGATTGAAGCTGGATTTATCGTCCATTCAGCGAAACACGGAGAAGAATGCTGGGCTCGTGAAAAGGGATAAGATTGCATTCTTTGATAAAGAATGCTCTAAAGTGGCAGAACATATATATCTTGGTGGAGATGCTGTTGCAAGAGATAGGAATATATTGAAACAGAATGGGATTACTCATATTCTGAACTGTGTGGGTTTTGTTTGTCCTGAGTATTTCAGAGCAGATTTTGCGTACAGAACCTTGTGGTTGCAGGATAGTCCATCAGAGGATATTACTAGCATTCTATATGATGTTTTTGATTATTTTGAAGATGTGAGGGAAAAAAGTGGAAGGGTTTTTGTTCATTGCTGTCAAGGGGTATCACGGTCCACATCATTGGTTATTGCATATCTTATGTGGAGAGAAGGACAGAGTTTTGATGATGCTTTTCAATATGTGAAGGCAGCAAGAGGCATTGCTGACCCGAACATGGGTTTTGCATGCCAGTTGTTACAGTGCCAAAAGAGGGTTCATGCCTTCCCTCTTAGCCCCAGTTCATTGTTGAGGATGTATAGGATTGCCCCGCACTCCCCGTATGATCCGTTGCATTTAGTCCCAAAAATGTTGAATGATCCTTCACCAATGGCTCTTGATTCTAGAGGTGCATTTATTGTTCATTTGCCCTCTGCTATATATATTTGGGTTGGTAAGAACTGTGAGGCTATCATGGAAAGGGATGCGAGAGGAGCTGTTTGTCAAATTATTCGATATGAGAGAGCACAGGGGCCAATAGTAATAATAAAAGAAGGGGAGGAACCAGGTTATTTTTGGGATGCCTTTGCAAACTTCTTACCTTTGATGGATAAATCTAAAAATGAAGTGGAGATTGGGGAATCAACAATTAAGATATGTCCTGGTGGGAGAAAAGTAGATTCGTATGATGTTGATTATGAGATTTTTCAGAAAGCCATCATGGGAGGTTTTGTCCCTCCTTTTGCCTCTTCAGAAAATGAACACGAAACTCACCTACCTGCCAGAGAAAGCAGTTGGAGTGTGCTTAGGCGTAAGTTTGCCCCGGGTGATATGAAGGATTTTGTCTCAGTGCCTAAGCTATCACTATCTCGAGTTTATTCAGATTCTATGATGTTACTACGTACATCATCTCCATTATCAGCAACATCATCACTGTCATCTACATCTTCTTCACCCCCTTTTCTCTCTCCTGATTCAGTGTTGTCTGATTCAAGTACCAGCTCAAAGTCTTTCTCAGAGTCTTCAATAGATTCTCCTTCAGCAGCATCGTGCTCACTTCCAGTGGTTTCAACTTTGTCTAACTTTTCAAACTTGTCCCTTACATCTAAAGCTTCATCTCAAGACATTAGCAGACCGGAATCTCTTGCTGTGCACAGCACTTTGCTGCCATCTACTCTGTCGTCTTTATCACCTGTTAAACAAGTTTCACCTTCTCTTGCTGAGCGTAGAGGTAGCTTGTCAAAATCTTTGAAGTTACCGGTGACGACTAGTAACATAAGGGTAAACTGTACTCCAACTCAAGAAGATGCTGTCAAGATAAACAGCAATAGTTACACATTATGTAAACCAGATAGTATAGATATTGTATTTGAGGGCAAGGATGCTATCAGAAACAGATCAGAAGAACTAACTCACATGTGCCAGGCGAAGATACCTCCAGGTAGAGTAGCATGTGCTGACTCATGTCTCAAGGAATTCACATCTGTTAATAATTTTCCTGAATCCTGGAGTAATTTCACTTTTGGGGAAGGCATTAACTGCAGTATCCCAAATGGTCTGGAAAAAAGCGTAATAGCTAATTGTAGTAAAATGCAGCCTCTAGTGTGTCGCTGGCCTAATTTCGAAAAGGTTGCAAAATTTGGTTCAGGTGATCTAAACTCAAAATCTGCTTTTGCAATTTTTCCACCAAGTACAGATTTAGGGAAGAGTGCTGCTAGGGTTCTGTATTTATGGGTAGGAAGATCTCTCTGTCATGATAAAAGTCAGATTCAGTTAGATAACAGCAGAGAGTCAAGGGATCTAGGAGATATTGACTGGAACCAGTTTGGTAATGATGTTCTAATTCAGATGGGTCTGCCAAAGGACACCCCAATTAAGGTATGGAACTTACTTTTGGGTTATTTTATAAGTTCTCTTTTTTTTATAACATTAGTAATATTTGTAATTTTTGTCATTGTATACTGGCTCTGTTGATAGTTTTAGTATGTTATGCGCACAAAAAATCTTTTGTGGTATTTCTTGCTCCATATCCTGTTGTTAGCTTTTTCCTAGCGTGCAATTATTGCTCTCAAGTTATCAGCTTTTTGTTTACGTGCTTAGTTGAGGCATAAAGATATTTACACAATAACCTTTATGAAAAGGAATCATAAAAGTTGATTTAGATTTGACAATGTGAGATTATTTTGTGACATTTTTTAGTCAGTTCATTTGGATTAAAGTGCACATGCTTATTAACTTTGCCGTTT
Organism: Anacardium occidentale; assembly: GCA_026122585.1. NCBI lineage: Eukaryota > Viridiplantae > Streptophyta > Magnoliopsida > Sapindales > Anacardiaceae > Anacardium > Anacardium occidentale. The sequence goes on along the minus strand of JAJEJH010000097.1, from coordinate 435,665 downwards.
GAAATGTGCGTGTTTGTTGCTGCTTATAAACAGGTTATTAAAGAAAATGAAGAGCCAGCTGAATTTGTTGCATGGTTGAGTACGTTGTAGCGCTAGTAGGGACCAGTATAGAATTGTCAATGTAGTAACAACTTACTTTCAAATTTTTTCGGCTGGTTTAGTCCACTACATCATCCAACATCAGAACAAACTCCTCTGGCAAAACCAGTGAGGTAAGTTGTTTGCTAATTTATTATCTAATCGAGTTTGACTCTTCAAAATATTTATATGATCTACCATGTGTTTTTTGGTAGTGCTAATTGGAATGATTTGTATGGAGGCTCTTCTGGTCAAACCATTCACTATCCGGACACTAGCAAATGACCTTTTGTTGTGTCCAATGAATTAAGAAATTCCAGTTCTCGCATAACTATAACTTTTTATCTTTATGAGAATATAATGAGCTGTCTGCTATAGGTGTCAAAAATCTATTTAATGATGTAGCTGGTGGCTAGCTGATGAGTGATTTTTAATGGTATTTTCTGTTATTTGGTATCTAAAGAAAAATACAGACAAGGGCAATTGGTAGAAGTCTATTGGTTTTTGCTATTCGCGAGTTGGGATCCAAGGCGTGAGCTGTAATAAACCTTTGTGAACTCATTTTGATTTATCTAGTCTAGATTGGCTTTGTAATGTGTTTGTTGATGGGACTTTTGAATTTTTTTTTAAAATCAAAAAGCTGAAGAGAAAAACAAAATCTCACTTTTGTGTTTCTTCTTATGTTGTTTGCAGGATGCTGCTTTCAAGTCTGTGGCTATTCGCTGGTTGTACAGTGATGCAACATCTTGGTAATCTTAAATCATTTGTTCCACAGACTGAACGTTTCTTGTATATTCATTGTTACTAGAAACAGATGCTGACTTCTTTATTTTAGGCTAAATAGAACATTGAAATTTCCTTAGTCTCTTTTGTTTCTTCTGTCTTCCCTTTATATTGCTCCAGTTTTGTTTTAAAAGGTCTGCATCAGAATCTCCCTACTGAATCCATTTAATTTACCTCGGTATCTGACAATAAGACTACTAAATAATCACTAGTTATTGATGAATATTAGTTTTTAGAGTAAAAACTATATGCATAGCTTTTATAATGTAGGAAAACAATCAAATTATTGTGTGTTACATCTGGAAAATAGATGTTTGAATCAAATGAATTGGGTGTCAAATTTTATTAAGGGGAATGGTTTCGGTTTAGAATATGGGCACTTGGGGACATTAGTTAAGGCAGTAACTGTAAAACCCTTGTCATCTATCCTTGTCCATGATCCAACATATTTAGCCATGGGACCAACAGAGAAAAATGGGCAGTCTGAAGTCAGCTGCAAGTCCTTTCTATTCGTCCAAGATAAGTTAACTATAAATTGGAGGGACAGAGAAGTTGATCAGAGCATGATAATTCGCTGGAATGATATTAAGTGCAAGACATTTTAATACCAGTGAAGTGCCTTGCAAGTTACAGAGGGAGGTAGAAGAAGCTTGTTGCAAAATAGGCTTAACGGAGTACACATTTCTGACTTCGGCAAAGGCAACTTTCTTGGCTCTATGGAGCTGTATTCAGGCCCTTAACAAAGGATAAAATGGCTGACATTCAAATTTGTGCCTGTTAAATCAATGAGGCATCTTGTTCCGACTGAACAATTTATTTTTTGTTCTCTTGAAGTTTGTTGGTTTTAAATTTATATTTTAAATCTGGTAATTGCTTTTTTAAAGGTTTTTGGTTCTAAGCCTAAACAAAATTGGGGTTTCTCAACCATTGTCAAGAAACCTATTGGCACCTCCTAGTTAGGGTTGGAATTGAACTAAATTTGTTCTCACAATCTTAATATTTTTGAGTTTGAGTTTAAGAGGTGTTCAGTTTGCTAAGTTAATGAGTTTGAAAAAATTTGATTTAAATTGATTAAAATAATATTGTTTTGATTAATGAGTTTTAAAATAATATTGTTTTGATGATTTATATTAACAAAACTTTGTTAAGAAGATTGTTAAAAAATTCGATTCGATTTGAGCTTGTATCCATTAAACTCATCGAGTTTGTGTTTTGGCTCTATTCCTTATAAGTTAAACTGAATCCAAATTTGTGTTAGCTTGAGCTTGACTAAGTTTACATCTAACTTTGCACCTAATGCCTCTTGCTAGAACATCCTTCTAAAATTAACAAAGCTGAATGCGGCCATGCATGTTGAATAGAAGGAATATATGAATTACTTGTTGGATTCCCCAAACTGATCCTGCGAAAACTTAGCCTCACACCAGGGAATACACACCCGATACACAATTTCAATCAACAAGTATGCTCTCATCACTCCTCACTCTCTGCCTATAATCTCACCAAATCATCACTTCTTTCTCTGTTTTTTTCAAACCGCTTCTGCCATGCGGTTGTCTTTTGTAATCGTTTTGGTCTTCAATTCTTGTCCCTCCCTCTACCATTTTCACCTAGTCCTCAAGGTGAAAATCCGAAAATTGAGTTCCTCCCATGAATTCTCAAAATCCGGAAGTCCTTCCAAACATATTGACAAGCAAAGGGGTAGAGGCTGGCTTCTGATCTTGTCCCCAATAGATATGTTTAGTTAAGATTTGTAGAACACAGGGTGAATCTTCACATCAGGTGGTACATTCCAATAGCTTAGAAGTTCTGCAAAACTGTGGACTAAGTTTTTTATTGGGTTGTCCAGGTGAAGACCAAAAACAGTAGGGTTGTAGTTCAAGGAAAACCCAATCACCCGCTTACAATTTCACCTCCCTTCTGTTGGTATCTGCATGCTTTTTCACCGGTTGTTGAGCCTTCAACAAGTTGTTTTTCAGTTCATCTAAAATCAAGTTACGCTTATTGAGTTGGCTAGCCACTTCTTCATTGGAAGAAGGCTCGCACTTAAACCTCACAAGTTTTTGGTGGTCAAGGCCGCCTGAGGCCTTAAAGGGTGTCATACCCCATTATTGCCTTGTTGAATGTTGTGTTGAACTAGTACTCAATCCATGACAATCATTTAATCCATTTGACTGTTTTCTTGTATAACAACTTTACTATGTTTCTAAACTACTATTTACCATTTCTATTTAACTATCAGATTGAGAGTAATAGATTGAATACAAAAAATTACTCATAAAAATTTTGTCACAATAAAAAATAATAGAGGTAAAGTAACGATAAAGTCTAACTACTTCTTTAGCAAATCAATTCAATAACTTCTTTTACTCTATACAAATGTTGAAGGGGCACAAATGTACATATTTAATTTCTTTACTACTACAAAAATAGTATGGTATTCCTATGATTTCAACTTAACCCATACTTGTGAAAGAATTGGAAGAGATTGCAATAGGCCAGCTAGACTCATGACTTAGTAGTTTTGTAGGTTTTTCGATAGTTTTATTTTCTTGTTGATCAGATGAATATTATCACTGGTTCATGAGATAGTGAGTTATTCAACCTTAAGAGTTTTTATTATTAATTTTGATGAGTTTTTATTGTTTTTTGTGTACATGACAATCGAGTCACTCTCTCAAATGTGATAGAAGATAAAAGTTTGGAATTTAAGTCTTCAATGAAGGGAAATGATGTGATGGATGAAGTTGTGTTGTGATGGCTTTCCTAATCTAGCTATGTTGGAACCCTTCCATTAGTTGGCTATATTGGTGGACGAACTTTAGGCTTGTGTCTTGCCTTATATCATAACTTGGACTCCATCAAAGAACATTGAAAGATGAACGCTCCGTGTCTTTGGCATCAAGGTTAGGTTGAAGATGAAGAGATTATTGGGGGAACCTTCAACATACTAATGGGAAAGAAGTAAAAAAAACCAAACTAATCAAATTAATTTACGACTTAGCCGAAACGGTGTATATATATATTCTAAAATCTTTCTATTTTCAAGATTAAACACTAATAGAATAACCAATAAATAATAAGAATAGAATAACAATACAATCACAAGAACACCAAATTCTATGTGGAAACTCTTCGGTTTGAAAGGAAAAACTATGAGACTGAAGTCCACTTGAAAACTCTATTAAACATCAATAAAAATTACACCTTAGAGTTCTTTAGTGACCAACTAGAGACAAATACATCAATGTACATTTAGAATATCATATTCTTGAATACAAAATTTAATCATAATTATCAACTAAACCAATAGAGACCAAACTATAAGAGAAAGCGGAATAATCTTATAAAAAATCTGTTATCTAAAAGTCTGAATGAAAAATAGTTTTGGAAAACTCCTAAACACAATCCAATTGTCCAGAATTTGGGCATATGAGTATTCAACCAACTTGCAAAATTTTAGTTCAATCCGATAATGTTCTACCATATGATCGTTCACTTGATCAAAACTAGGCAGAATTTTTTTCTCACCTCTTCTCTTCATATATCGTTCACTTGATCACTCTCCATTTTTTTTTTTAGCCTAAGACACACTTTAAGAGTTCGAAAAAAACCCTCAAAGATTGCTAAAAATAACCAATATATCATAATATAACAGACCACAAAATAGTGGACTTTTTGTATACTCTTACAAGACACCATTACTTGACCTTAAACAAAGTCATCCAAGTGAAACAAAAAACTTGACCCATCATCCATATATATGGGGAAAACTAGTCACCCAACACGTACTTCTCGAGGGCTCCACAATTTTATGATACCATATTTTCCTATGGATGTGAAGCTATGGTAACTATATGTCCAAGCCTATTTTACAAAAGATCAAATAATTACTTTCTTTTAGTTTGATTTTTTGTAGTTTTTTTTGTAGAAAAATTAATATAATTATTTATAAGCGGTATAAATTTAAAAGAGAATTCTATAAATAACTACGTTCTTCTAATTTGATTTTATCTCACTTAAATGTTTGACTTTGTAAAATCTCAAATTTGAATTTGTATATTATAAGTTATTAAGTCTGAACTTAGGCTTGGATACGTATTTTGATTAATCAAATTAAATTTGAATCCGTCTAAGTTCTAATCCAGCCCTAGTGGGTTCCGTACATCCAATCCAAGGGGCTAATAAGGCCAATTTATTAAACAGAACAGAACAGAACAGAGGAAGCTACAAGGGAGGAACTGAAGAACACAAAATAAAACATGTACTTAATAATAATCCCGGCTCCTCATACCCTATCACTCGCTCTTTAATGGCTACGAGCGAGCGCACAGTGATGCAATTTGCGCCAGCGTCAACTTCTGCGGCCAAAATAACGGCGAAAGTTCAACCTCTGGTTATTTTCAATATCTGCGATTGCTATGTGAGGCGTTCCGACAGAGCAGAACGTGTTATTGGCACACTCCTCGGTTCCGTCTTGGTAGACGGCACCGTTGATATTCGTAACTCATTTGTCGTTCCTCACAACGAGTTCTCCGATCAGGTCCTTACGATTGTGATTTTTTTTTTTCTGCGATTTTTTATGTTATGTAAATTGTTATTTTTGGAGTTGAGTAAAATTTAGTTATCTGCGAAACAATAAAAAGTAGTTGCGTGTAGAGAGTTAATTCATATTGTGATAAGCAAAAGCCTATTATTTTTAGTTGCTTTGGCTTTGGCTTGTGATTCGTTTGGTGCCTGGAAACAAAAGTATTAAAAATAGATAGAAAAAGTTTTATAAACTATATCGGCGGCAAGAAAGAGTTGCATTTGCTGTTAAGATCAATAATTAATATAAATAGGGTAGGTTCTATTGGGACACACTGGGTAGCTCATGGGATTCTGTTCTTTATTGCGGGTTGCTTTGGATATTGAATACCATCATACTATGTTAAAGTCTCACCTAAAGGTGAATCCGCAGGAAGGTATTGTAGGATGGTAATTCTCATCTCATTACAATTTATTTTATTTTTAGTGCGTTTTATTCTCTTTATTTTATCCATTGAGTTTTTGATGTGTACCGAATTGTGCTTTTGTGAATTTGTGCAGGTTTTCAACTGGGTTGGGAGTCACTGGTGGCAGTGCATTGATCCATGAATTTTATTCTAGAGAAGTTTCTAATCCTGGTCACCTGACTGTGGATACTGGATTCGAGAATGGCCACGGTACCATAGAAGCCGATATTTTAGTTAATTTATCCCTTGCAGACCGGCCACTTGCTGCACAATTTCAAGAAATTCCTCTTGATCTTCAAATGGTTGAAGCTGAGTATGTATATGCTTTGCATTTTGATGCTTATGAAAAAACGTTGTTTTAAATGCTGCTGATACCACATTAAATTATTGAATGAAATGTTATGACTATCTGGTGCCAGAGGATTTAGAATTATATTCGTTGCTTGTCGAGAACATTTTCATTTCCTTTATTCTTGATCTTTTTTTCTGTCAGAATAGATAAGCGCGTTCAATATATCTTTCTGCTGTATGTTTATGTTATTTATTACATTCCCCTTATCTCTTCCATTTTAGCTGCAGTACTTGCCAGCTCTGTCTTAAGTTCTCAACTTGTGAATGATTTTATATTCAAACCTATAAACTAGTTTTAAATAATTTGGGTGTCTTATGGTTGTCATGCAGTCTGAACAATAATATGTGGTCATGATGGCAGTTGATATACTGAAGACAGCAATGGTTGACAAACTTCCTAGTGATTTGGAAGGAATGGAAGTCTTAATGGAGTGGCTAGTAGCTCTAATCAATGATGTTTACAAATGTGTTGATGATGTCATAGTGAATATAATGGTTCTACCTTTATTATAGTAATGCAAGTTCGATAGCTCAGCCTATCCTATGGTTTGATTTGATTTAATACTTGTTTCTTTCGTAGGAGGGCGTGTTGCACCTGATAGCAACATAGGGCGTTTTATATCAGACACTGTAGCCTCCCTTCCCAAACTGTCACCACCAGCTGTTGACAAGCTTGTTAATGACAATCTGCAGGTAACATTAAAGTGTAAGCTTTTAACTCAAGAGTGGTTTGAATTGAAGTCTGTTAACTCACCGAAGTAATTTCTATGTGGGGAGATCAATTTCTTTGACCATGTCAATTATTTAACACATAATCAGCAGATAATTTGTTGATGCATTTTATTTTATAACTTATTTTACTGTTACTGAGGTGATTCTTTGTTAGTCCCATACACCACATTTTCTCAACGTCAATAATTAATTTCCAACCTTGGATACAATTTTTGAGGGCATTTATCTGATTAAATTTTGTTTGGTTGGTTTATCTTTGTTCTCACAGGGTCAGTTGCTCATGCTATATTTGTCAAGCATCACAAGGACACAGCTCAGCTTGGCAGAAAAGCTGACTACAGCTGCTCAAATGACATACTATGTGGATAAGTCTTTGTTTGGAGACAATTTTACTTAGAAAAGAGTCTTTTAACTTTTAGTTTATCTTAAGCGTCAAGAACATGTGGGTAAATTAATACACTGTAAATTAAAACAAATAAAACAATGTTTTTATCTTCTCATATTCTGATTACCAACCCTTGAGAAAACATATTGATAGATCTAACAGAAGTACATACATTCATTTGTAATATTTTAGAATACAAAATCGTTCATTAAAATTTATCACTTTATTTTTAATATCTCAACGGTTAATTCTACAAGAAATATAAAAATTAGCAGAAAAATTATGTCTATACAATTATGTATTTTTTTGGTCCTAATATCTATATATTCCACCCTTGAAAATTATGAAAACAAATAGGTGCCCTGCCAACCTATGGCACTGATAAAAAATATTCTTTAAGGTTCCAAGCACAGTCAGGTTCAGATTATTAATAAATTAACGAACAAATCCATTCAAATTAATCAGCATTATAAACGATGCTTTGTCAGAGGCCTGCTTGCTTCACTTAAACAGAGACCCTAGTTCCAGTGCTTTTATAATTAGGTCTTTAAACTGTTACTGCCCAAATCATGGGTTGCCATAGCTCGTAACAAAATGATGGCCACTGTACCTTTATTACTGCATAATCTAAAGACTAGCGAAAAAAAATTATAATAACAGTAATTAGAATAAATTTATAACAGTTGTATATAAATATTTACAAAGATGAGTTGAGGCCAGCTAAAAAAATAGTTAGGACACTAAAATTCATAACAGTTATCTGTCTGTTTAATGAACGTGGATTTTTTTATGCATAATTGTTCATTAAATTAAAGTCTCAATTCAAACACTTGACTAGTTTTACATATAGCTTACATTTAACATAATCCTCAATACCTCTGAAGATAGATTGTCTAATGCATTTTGATTTTGTGAGATTGTTGAAATTGTGAAATAGTAAAATGTGTTTGTGTCTTTCTTATAGCATTAAATTATTAATATAACTTTTCGACACTAATTGATGTCTACAATCTAAAATTTTGTACAAAATAAATTATAATAACAATAATTAGAGTTTAAAAAGACTCAGATAAGTCTGTTTTAGATTTATATGAATATTTAAAAAGATAAATTGAGACATGCTAAAGAAATAGATTGAATCAAAGTTTTAATGTAATTCGACTGGTTAATCAGAATATCTACATCTATATTATTTTCACCAATATTTTTTATAGTAAAAGAGTTATACAATAATTTTATGACATCTCTAGTATTTGGTTTGCTTTTCCACCTCTCCTTCTCTCTCTTTCTCTCCTTCTTTTAAACAAGTTTTTTTAAGTAAAAAAAGACATTTAATCTTTCTATTTCGTAGCGTATTAATCAATGACTTTGAATTTAAATGGATGAGGCTCTATATACATTAATAGCATTTTTATATATATAGAAGTTAACGTCTTTATTGGGTAATTATTATGAATATATTGTAACGTGAGATTCATCTAAAACTCTTTTTTTATAACTGCAAAAGAATGTTTTTATAGAGTGATTGGTTGTTTGTTGTTTGTTGTTGGCCATGGTGTTTAAGTTTTAAATCCGTCTGGAGCTTTGAGCTAAAAATTGGAGCAATAGTTATCTACCATCTGTTGCATTTAATTATACTTCGAAGATTGACTTGAAAATGCCCAGTTTCACCGCGTAACATTAGCCTTCCAAATTTCCTTCCACTCATGCATTGCATTATGCATAACCAGACACACATGACAAAGAAGACAAGAGACAAGGAAATCCGGGGCGGCCTAGATTTCACGGGTGCCCTAATTCTAGCCGTAGACCTCCAAGTTTCTCTCTGTAACATTTCTTTGCTTTGGCACATGGTTTTTTATTTAATTTTAATTTATAACTTATAATATGATTAATATTCAATTACACTCATATGTTGAAGGATGTACGTGGACACACATAAACAAACAGAAATAACGCTTTTATCGATTTCAACTTTTAAATCCTTCTTGTATTGTTTGTACATTTCTGAATTCTCCACTTATTTTCAGAGCTGAATAATAATATTAATCTCGTTTTTATACATGTGTGTGCATTCTTAAACCATAATCTATAGCTTAAATGCTTCACTTTTAAAATTTCTAAACTGAAAACTGAGTACCCTTTTGATTAATTTTTAAGAAATTATTGGCCGAGAAGGAGTTGGTTGGGGGTGGTTGTGAAATTCATGGAGGAGATTCTTTACCGAGTTGGTACAAGAGAGAAGATTATTTCAGCGTCACTTAACTTGAAATCCACGACTAGCTCTAGTATTGTTGAGCCATCTTTGTCGAAGACAAATAATTTAATCGGTGGCCAAGTTTTATACCTAGGAGTTAGAACTTTGAAAGCAGCAATCTTAATGCCACTGCCAAGTGCTCAAAGACAGACAAAACCCATTTCTATATCTTATTTAGGCCAAAGGACATTTTCCCACCCATAGTTTGAGGCTGAACAATTTCCCACCCGCTTAAGTTTAAAAGCCCGAATTCCCACTCATCACCAATTTTTTTATTTTTTATTTAATTAAAAGTACTAAATTACCCTTTTAAAAATTAAAAATTTATAATAAAAATATAAAATAATTTTTAAATAATATAAAAAATTAAAAAAAATTTAAAAAAAATTAAAAAAAATTTTGAAAAAATTAAAAAAAATTTTAAAAAATTTGGAAATTCAAACAACAGCCGGCGGCGGTGGCGGCCCATAATAGAACCAGGTGGCCATTTCCGGGCCACCTCGGCTTTCAGGCCAAAAGGCCTAGATTCCGGAGGCGGCAGATCTGGCCTCCTCCGGCCGAAATAAAGGCCGAAAACGGCCGTAAAGGGCCACCTTGGCCCCACTGGCCGTTTCGGCCTTTATTTCGGGCGAGGCGGCCAGATCTGGCCGCCTCCTCCGAAACTGGAGGAGGCAATTTGGTCGCCTCCACCGAACGGGGAGGCCAGATCTGGCCTCCCCTGGAACCAGGTGGTCGGAAATGGCCACTGGTTCTATTATGGGCCGACACCGCGGCGGTGGCTGCTGGGTTTTTTGAATTTCTAAATTTTTTTAAAATTTTTTTTAAAATTTTTTATTATTTAAAAATTATTTTATATTTTTATTATAAATTTTTAATTTTTAAAAGGGTAATTTAGTAATTTTAATTAAAAAAATAGGTGATGGGTGGGACTTTGGGCTTTTAAACTTAAGCGGGTGGGAGTTTGTCCCAGCCTCAAACTATGGGTGGGAAAATGTCCTTTGGCCTCTTATTTATAATCAAGAGAACTCCTGGGGAATTGGCCCTTCAACTAGAAACTTACCTAATATATTACTATAACAAATAATATAAGAAGTGTGCAATGAATCTATATTTTGAATACTCAAAAATTCACTGAGTGCTCAAGTTTCTATAGTCGAAGGACAAACCCTAAAGTACAAAGAGTTTACTTACTTTTGAGATCATCACTAACATAGCTAATTTGAACCGACCGATGGAGCAATATTACCTGGGTAATTAAGAAAATATTGGGCGACACGTAGTTACCTCATATTGGAGCCGCAAGACATAAAATAATATATATGTTTGTTCAATTTAATACACCATGAAAAGAAGGTTTAAGCTCCACTTTAGATGGCTGAGCAGTGCTAAAAGAGTCAACCTTTCTGCATTTCTATGGCAGAACTTGAGATCACAACCGTCCAACAAAATCAGACAATCTGAACTTTGACTTTCACTTAAATCAATCTAATCTTCTTTTGTCAATACCCACTTTAAGATAATATATAACAGTTGTTTCATTACCTATGTTCTTTAGCACAAAAGTTTGGATTTCTCACATGTCATCATGATCTTGGACTCTCTAGAGTAATCTATCAAAGCATGCATGAACATGACACAGCTTGAACAATAAATAATCTATCTTATACTTTACTGAAAAACACAAAAACCCTATCAATAATATTTTCTATGTAGGTCCATTCGACTGAATGAGAGAAATTTGATACAGAGATTCATTTACAGACTAGAATAGTTCAATGGTAATTTAATAAATACTTCTTGTCTGCTCGCCGACCAAAACGTTGAACAGTGGCAGCTTTTGCGCATGTCTCTCAAGTTTCAAAAATCAAAGCAGTATATAAATTAAAGGGTGAAGCCAATTCCTTCATCCTTTGATCACCGATTCAATTAAACAAAGTATTGGTGCAAATAATTGTTTATTCACCGTTCAATGTATTGTATTTATATATGCACACGGGCTCATATCTTCTCTGTTCAGAGAGGTTCGGAAAGAAAGTTCACAGCGACTTCCATTTCCATCAAAGAAGCTCAGATATGGACGACGGCGTGTCAGGCTTTTATATAAAAGCATCAGGGCATCATGTTAATAATAATGCTGGTGGTACTGGTGGTGGCAACAATGGTAACTCTGTAACAAAGTGTGGGCGCTGGAATCCGACCACCGAACAAGTTAAAGTTTTGAATGACTTGTTCAGGTCCGGACTCCGAACTCCCAGCACGGACCAGATCCAGAAGATTTCTTCTCAGCTTAGCTTTTATGGTAAGATTGAGAGTAAGAATGTTTTTTATTGGTTTCAAAACCATAAAGCTAGGGAGAGACAAAAGCGTCGCAAAGTATCGGTTAATGAGAAGGATGTGCTTCGCAGATTGGACAAGATTTCTTCTAAAAAACGTACGTTAATTTAGCAGTTAAAGATCTAACTTTATTTGTACTATGTTTGAGAAAGTTGTCAAGGTGTAACAATTTAGACATCATGTTTTATTTTTGCAGATTTTCTAGAGGTTAACCATGTATCTGCAGATGAGCCTGAAAGAGTGATCGAGACTCTTCAACTTTTCCCATTAAACTCCCTTGAAGAAGAAGAAGAAGAAGAAGAAGAACCAGAGAAGGTGAGGATGCATGCAAATGATTGCAGAACAGAAATAGATCATCCACCATTGGATCTGCGTTTAAGCTTCTTGTAAAATTACCAGCCTTTGATCAGTCTTATCAAGAAAGGAAAACAAAAATTAACATAAGGGTGTGAAAGGTCAAGGTGTAGAATTTGGAAGCTGCAACTGGAAATGTAATTAGGATTTGGTAATGGCTTAGTTATCAAGATATTTCTTTCATTGAAATATTAACAATATGCTTCGACATTCTCCTCTTCATGCCCATAAAACCACTGTTTTATCTCTCTGTGTTTACTCTGTTGGATTTTTTGTTGTACACATGCATGGAAATTGCAAAATTGCTTCCTCTCAAGAGAAATGTCTCCTAGATCTGCATAAAATTCACATAAAATATACAGATATATTCCTACATTGGGTCTGCCTCCATCTTTGAATTTCATATATATGTCTTTCTTTGTTTGACTCGGTCATGAAAAAAAAAAAAAGGTAAATTGCAGTTTGAATTTTTTGACTGAATTAAACTAAAATTGTTTTTATCTTGATCCATGAAACCCTGATTTAGAAATATTGGCGACTCCTGACCCTTCACTATTTGGCCCAACTGGCGGGGTTGGTGACAAAATCTTTTCAAAACAAAGATTATTTTATCTTTTAGAAGAAAGATCATAATCCATTAATTTATAAATATTTTGATGTAAGCTCAATTTAACGTGATTTATACACTAACGGGTATCGTAGATAACACTTTTCATTTCACAAGTGACTTTTCAAAAATATCTTTAGTTGGTTCGAATTTATTCAAATTTGAGTAGGTTGTTATAATTTTGAATTGAATTGAAGAAAATTTAGGTTGGAGTTTGGTTCAACTCAAATTTAATCAAAGTTTTGATTACACAATATGTGATTAGTTTCTAGAATACTAGATTTCAAAAACTCTTTGCTTTTCCATATAAAAAAATGACACGTGCGATCAAGATCGTTGTTCACAGTATTGTGAGCTCATTGTATTATTGGTGATAAAATTTGTATTAACGAGAAGTACATTAAGTAATGATGTAATTTTATATAGTGATTATAAACAATAAAAAATTTTTAACGTGATTCGATATATTACTTGAAAATCTACAATCATAATTATGTTATTGACTAATACGCGAAAATTCTAGCAATGTGAATGGTAAAAATGTCATGCAAAAATTTATTAATAAATTTCTCTATGCTCTTGAATTTGTTGAAGAAGAGCCTATGATTATATTAAGTAAATTGGTAAGCGTAAAATTCTCATTTCGGCCCATTATTTTAAAGTCGGGCCTAAATTTGGCCATGCAGGTTTCCCCGTCAAAAAAATTCAAACAATTAAAAATGCAAAGGCAGAGTTTCCTGAAGGATAAGCAATCAGAAACTCTCAATAAACTGAAAGAAGAGGACAATAAACTCAACGAATCGGAGACCGAAGTATCGGGAGATGGACGTGATTAAAACGCAGCAAACATCGGTTAGACCAGTCGAGAAGGTTATAGTTCATCCACTGGTTCTTCTGAGCATCGTCGATAACTACAACAGAGTCGCTAAAGATACTCGCAAACGTGTCGTCGGCGTTCTTCTCGGCTCGTCTTTTAAAGGAACCATTGATGTCACTAACAGCTACGCAGGTAATTAATTTTCGATTTTTATTTAATTTTTTTATTTTGTCCGTTGTTGGTAGATCTGGTTACTTGAAAATTATGAAATTTTTAGTTATGATAAGTAGATATTAATTTTTTTCTTTTAAGTGTGTCCTGATTTTTAATAATTAATTAATTTTCAGTTTAAATTTTCTGTGGTAATAGCAATTCTATGAAATGAAGTTTGAAGTATTATGCGTTAACGGATCAGATTTATTTATTTATTTATTTTTACTCATATGGTATGTTTTTGGCGTTACTTCTCGAATTGTTGGTTAATATCCAGTAAGAATGTGAATGAAACTATACGTTCTTAATTTTAGGCTGAAAAAACAGAAGTGCATATAGGTTTGGTTTGTTTTGTTAATTTAAAGTGGAATTTTAGTGTGTAGTTTTTTATGGATTTAACAGCAATTGTATTAGTTAGTTGATATTTGATCCTTTGATTTGCAGTGCCATTTGAAGAAGATGACAAGGACCCGAACATTTGGTTTCTTGACCACAATTATCATGAATCAATGTTTTCCATGTTCAAGAGAATAAATGGTATTACACCGGTTTGGTGCAGTTTAAGTTTATACATGGTTCTATGAAAATTTGTTAATATCAAAATAATTTTTTCTTTCTTCAGCAAAGGAGCATGTTGTGGGATGGTATAGCTCTGGCCCAAAATTGCGCGAAAATGACCTTGATATTCACGGATTATTTAATAAGTAAGATTACCTACCATGATTGATGCGGGAAAATAGAATTACCCCAGATTTTTTAAATAATGTAATGTGTGGTGCATAGTTGTATCTTGAATTTTCCCTGTTCTGCCTCTGGTGCAGCTATGTACCTAATCCCATCTTAGTCATAATTGATGTCCAACCGAAGGAGCTAGGAATACCTACAAAAGCTTATTATGCCATCGAAGAGGTGAAAGAGGTAAGAGCATAAGTTCTGCTTGATGAAGATATTTTCTTTTAATGGATGTATGATAACAGGAGAATGTAATACAGTCAGACCGTATCTGTTTATTTGCCTTCGCCGACTATCTACTTAATCTATGCTTGAAATTAAGCGATAGTATATGATTTACAGAATGCCACTCATAAAAGCCAGAGGGTGTTCGTGCATGTACCCTCAGAAATTGCAGCTCATGAAGTTGAGGAAATTGGTATGCCCCTTGAGATTAAATCCTAATATATTAATGAGATCCTGTTACCTTGTTTGAGTATTAAAAGTTGGTTGATTTGATCATCTATTTATGGTTTTGATTCATCTTCACAGGTGTTGAACACTTGCTTAGAGATGTGAAGGATACAACTATTAGCACTCTTGCAACAGAGGTCTTGTATATCAATGTTCAATTTAGCTTGCTATTTATCTTTTAAAATTTAATGATCTCTAGCTCTGATACACTGGTGTTTATAAGTTGATGATTGTTGAGAATCAAGTTGAAATATGTTAGATTAGGAAAGTTAAGATTGTATAATTTTATTTCCTTATTTTTTCTCTTATTGTACTATACATACATTGTATCAGTTTGTTGATAAATAATAAGAAATATTAAAATTTTCACAATGATTATTGCTTATCATCTTTTGAGCTTTGTTCTTGTCATTTCAGAGTGAGACAAGCTAAGGTTTTTGTTTGTTCTTTGCAGGTGACTGGTAAACTTACAGCTTTGAAGGGGCTGGATGCCCGACTTCGTGAGATACGTAGTTATCTTGACCTTGTTATTGATGAGAAGCTCCCATTAAATCACGAGATTTTGTATCATTTACAGGTTTGGTTTTGGCTGCCTATGCCTTCCTTTTGTGAGGTTCTTTTGTGTGAAAAACGCCAACATCGCCCATTAGATTTATGTGATTATAATTAGGGGTGAATTTGATCTGATTGAGCCTTAACAACGCTTGGTTTGAGTTTAACTTGAATGAAAAATAGCTCGGTTCGAGTTTGTTGAGCCAAAATTAACGGTGATTAAAAAAAAAATGATTCATTTCGATTTCAGTTTGAATATATAGGTTCAATCCATGGTTCGAATTTGTGACTCATTGATAAAACGATATTGTTTTATCTAATAATGGACAAAATGATATTGTTTTAGTAATTATTTGATATAATTTTAATTGATTCATGAGATAATTTTGAATTGGATTGAGTTATTCACCTGTCTTGCGAGTCAGATTGAATCAAACTCTTTCTAACTTGAGTTCGGCTCGGTTTTAAAACAAATTAAACCCTCTAACTCGAACTCGATTCAAATTTGAATTGAATGAATTCAAGTCGAGTCGAACCAGCTTTTGAGCCCAAGCCAGCTCGGTTCAGGTCCAGCGCTGATTATAATGGCAGATTTAACATGCCCTTCATTTATCAATGCACTTAAACATAATTTATGAATTCCTTTGAGGTTCTTATAGCCAATGACACCAAGTGTTGATTCCATGTTAACTTTTATTTATCCGATCCACTTTATGCTATACTTTATGGTTCTGACAAGCTGCTTCCTGTCATTTAGGATTGTATTTTTCTTCTTCGTCTATGTTTATAATATAGTAATATTCCTTTTTCGTGTTATCTAAGTGAATTACATCTTATGTTAACTCTTACTAAAATAATGTAGAATGTGTTCAACCTTCTTCCAAACCTTAATGTCAACGAGTTGATCAAGGCTTTTGCAGGTAACTGATTTATGTTAGTCCAGCATTTTTTCCTCCTTTTTTTATACTACTTTAATGTTTTGGAATATTGATTTATTTCTACTATGTACAGTGAAAACCAATGATATGATGCTGGTGATTTATCTTTCTTCTCTTATAAGAAGTGTCATTGCTCTACACAACTTGATCAATAACAAGGTGAGAAACTTTCTTCAAATCCCAGCCAAAATAGCTTATATTAGTGCTATACCTTTTGTCATCAATATGCTGGCCATGTCTTAGAATCATGCTTTTTCAAGGTAATGCATAGTCCAGATTTTGTTTTGATGCCTGGCTAGCTTTAGCTGTAATTGTTGGCAAAGAGGTGCATTCCACACCAGAACATCTATTTTAGTGCATAATCTGATTTGCATGTTTGTTCATATGGCAATTTCCATGAACATTAAGCAGCCAATCATACCACTCTAGCTTGAATAGTTTTCTCCCTAATCCACTTGCCTATTTTGAACACAACTCACTCCTATGTACTAGAATTATAAGTTCTCTGCATTTAAATTTAGCTTTGTTGATTCTTATGTAATATTAGAAGCCCCTTTGCTACTGTTCACATACTGACAAACCTAGACTCTCAACCTTTTAATCTTGTTCATGCTATCATCACACTTCTTCTGTAAATTATTTGACTGCAAAACAATGCTTCACTTTATGGTTTATGGATACCCTGGTAATTAAAATTTTATCAAATTTCAGATGCTCAACAAAGAACATGAGAAAGCAGAAGACTCAAAGCCAGTTGCTGTGCCATCTGCTGCTGGAAGTTAAACTCAGGAATTATTTGCAGCGATCATAATAATGATGAATTTTGTTCAGTGTGTTCCAGTTCTCTAAACCGCTCAAAATCGTGAGTTCTCCAAAGTAGAGGGAGGTTGGCTTTCCTATGTCCAATCTGTGTTTCTTATGATTCCATGGCAATACATCATATTTTAATTCATAAGTCCAGAATATTTTCGGCTCATTCTTTCCCACTGGAATATTAGTGTGGCAATTTTCGAATGTCTTTTTACTTTGGTTAGTCGTTCAAATTATGGAATGGATTAGACATTGTACCCTTCAAAACCCGATTCTCCTTTACCAGAATATTTACATCAATTATTGATCTGGAATGCTAGTGATCTTTTTGTATTATGTGTAGATATCTGGACTTTGCCCAACTTGTTTTCTTCAACCAAGACAGTTCCAATATCTGAAAAATATCGACCAAGACCTTCATCAAAAGCCAAAAAAGAACTACAAAATTTGTAAGTTACATTTTAACAAATGGCTTGAAATATGACACGCAAAGTTTTAAATTTATAGGGCATTCGGAGGATAAATTCACTGGTCTTCTTCAATGTTATCAGGGAAAACTGATTGTTCAAACTCAGCATCCATAATGACCCCATCCATTACATGTACGACAATCTTCCCTTTCTTGAGATTTACCTTTTCTGACTTAACTCTATTAACTACGAGCATCACATCTGAAAGCTTTGAAATGTATAAGGCAAATCCAGATAATGAATCATAAGAGACCTCTTCCCCAATAGCTACTGTAAGTGTAGTAAGAGTCCGAGGAACAGCAGAGAAACCCAATATTCGAGAAAGTATTGCATATGTATTGTTCACCTTGTCACCTTCCAGATCACGGTTTACTTGTAGCCTCAAATCACGTTCAAAAGCTTTCTCTGAAGGTACAAAGATGGTAAAGGCAAGATCTTCGGGCAACATACCAATCATCATCTCTGCAAACTTCCCTAACTCTTCATTTCTAACAACATCTCTGTTTATCATGTTGGAGTAAGGCCTTCCTAGTGATATCTCGGGAAGCCTAAGCATTGATATAATCACAACAAACAAGCAAGAAAAAGAAATTGTTATAAATACAACACAAATTGGGTTCTTGAAAATGTGGTCTTTCCTCATCTTCTTTGATAAACGAGATATCAAAAACTTACCATTAACCTATTCACCGAAGGCAAAATGCTGCAACAGTGACCACTATAATTATCTTATGACACCTTCAATTCTTAGAAATCTCAAAATCTCTATCATGCAAAATCACCTCCAAACTCCATAAACTTCTTCAAATCTTCGAAGCCTTCAATGAGACAATCCAATGCCAAAGTTTTTACCCAATTTTCATATCCAAAGCCTTCAATGTACATATTACCATTCATCATTTGTAACAAAGAAAACCTTTGTGCCAACAATCAAACATCTTTAAGCAATATCGTGTTCCACTCTTCCAAGTGTACATATTGAGACATCACCAATCATAGTCCAACTATACCAATCCCCTTCCAAGCTCGATGATATATCTCCCCTAGTACAATAAATAAGCTTGTAAGAGAAAAAAAAAAAAAAATCAATTCCATTGTTTTAAACTCTGAATGCTTTTGCGGGCTTGAGACACTGAATATTAGGAATCAAAGATCTAAAAAGGGTGCTCTAATGATCTAATAAAGAGTCATCGGATTTTAATTGTTTTATATTTTATTTAAAAGAACTAGTTTCAGCTACTGCATTCCCAGCAAATCAAACCCACGAAACTAATATACTCAGCCCTGTCATAAATTGAAAAAAAATAAAATAAAATCTAATCTCTGAACTGCAATACACTTTTCTCTTTAGCTTACTTTACTTTGAATCCCTATGTCTGATTCAAAATCTAAAACAACAGAAAACTTAAAATACCATACAGATTCAAAATCTGATTATAACCTTAGCTTGGTCAGTAACTGAACAGAGAAAACAAGCAGGCAAACAAGAAGAAACACCATTATCAGCAAAAAAGAAAGTTGGTAACAGATTCACCAGAAAAGCAGTTATTAGAAAGACAAAGTAAGAAGTTTATATATAGATTCTTTGAGTTGCTTACCTCTCTTCCTTGTAATTCTCGTGAATTGGCCAACAGTTCAATTGATTGAAACATTAATAAGAATTTTGAAACTAGATTAGGGTTAGGTTTTCCGGAGCGAACAGGCAGATCAGAGGATACAGATGGGAAAATAATAGTGTCTTGGTCAAAATGGACATATAAGAATTTTTTTAAAAATTCACCAAACCTTAAGCGAAGAAACTGTAAAAAAAAAAAAAATTATGGAATAACACAAGTAGTGTTTCACGTTCTTTTACAGAACGAGCCAAATAGAAGTCATGATTTTTAGGTTGACACTTTTTTTTGTTTGCCAGTTCAACAAATTTTGTTAATTATTATTATTAATTATAAAATAATTTTAAATTCATCTAAATTGAATAATTTGATCAAAGATTGAACATGTTTTATTTATTATATTTATCATTGTTGTTATGAATCTATTATACAAATTTTATGATGATAAAAGTGTTTATGAAAAAAATAAAAAATAAAAAATAAAGCAACAGGAGTCCAACACTTTCCACTTTGAAAATAGGTTTTAGTAAGCAAGATTGAAATTTTGGAAATAAGGGGTGAACTAAAGATTTTAGAAAACTTGGAACCATACCAATTTAGAATGTTTTATGCAGTGAATAAGAAAATTTAACTAATAATTATTTTCTGAATTCGAGTTAGACTTGATAAAGTTGTTTAAATTTGAAGGCAGGCTTGCGACTACCTTGATCAAGGTCTAGACTCACCTTTGACTATGCGAAAATCATGTTGGAGGGTGGTCTTCAGCGTAAAAATTCATTCACTAAGGATACCATTGGCCTATAGTGCATCAAGGTGCGGCTAGCTTTGTGCAATGATACGACAAGTGCTAGAGGTTTTCAGACATACCAAGAGCTCCACCACCGTAACTCACAATGATAATCAATCCTTAACCCTTCACAATCTAAGAGATAGACCTAATTGACGCACAAGCCATTGGAAAAGGAAAAGTCAAATAAGTCACGAAAGTCGTTGGCCTCCATAGGTTGAAAGACTTTATCTTCTCTATCATTTATTACTTTAAAATCTCTTACTTGATCATCTTAGATAACGACTAACAATTTGATAACAAAAATTTCAAAAGTTTTGAAATGATTTGGATATTCACAAAAGATTGTATCTCATAACCATAAAA
This sequence comes from Anacardium occidentale, assembly GCA_026122585.1. NCBI lineage: Eukaryota > Viridiplantae > Streptophyta > Magnoliopsida > Sapindales > Anacardiaceae > Anacardium > Anacardium occidentale. The sequence goes on along the minus strand of JAJEJH010000097.1, from coordinate 415,039 downwards.
TAATATTCACAGAATATTGTATTTCATAACCACAAACTAATAGATAGGTCAAAACAATTAATAAAACCATCGAGTATAATCTAAAGACAAAGTTTGATGAGTTGAAGAGAGTATTAGTTGACAAGTTCCTTGAGGTCTTATAAGTTTTTAGGATAACTACTAGAAAACCCATCAAAGAAACTCACTTCTCGCCAACTTACAGGTATGAAATGATGGTTTCAATTGAAGTTGGAATTCACTCCAAAGGGACACAATTAGTGGGGAAGACAACAAGGTCTTCATACGCTTACAAGTGAAGTCTAAAAAAATTAGTTGTATGAGACTTTACTTTTAGAACGTTGATATTTAAAACTAGGGTCATAGACGTTGGTGTCCTACGACCCAATTAGGAAGGACCTTATAGAATTGCCAAGATAATACAACTTAATACTTCCCACTTAAAGTGGCTTTATGCTTGACCTTAGATTCAACCACAACTGAATTCTCCTTGACTCAGACCTTCTTTTTAAGTCCCTTATATAGGTAATTCCTTTTAACTCCTTCTTCGTCTACTTGGACAAAAAGTGGAAGCCTTCTTTCGTTATATATTCTTTAACATATAAACATAGACAAACTCTAATGCAGTGTACTCACTTATTCCTTGCTCCAACTAGGCAACACACATCCTGAATACATACATATTTAACTACAATTGAAACATAACAACCCTAATATACTAGAGCATCACCTACACAAACAAGTGTAAGAGAAGCATCCTTACATTATAGAATAACCTTTAATATTACAACTCATCTTGGAGGAGGTGCATAATACGAATGGTATTATAGTTCTTATAATTGGATAAAAATGTAGTAGAATTTCTTTGTCTATTTTATATTTATAGCCAAAATTGAGGACAACTCCTCATTGTTAGCAATCTCTTAGATGTCATCATTATTTAAACTAGATGATAAGAAGTTCATTCTTTTTGGAGATTAGTATCCTTTGATTCATTTTCCGCTAGGCTTAGCCTCATTAGATTAAGCTTTAGTCTCAACTTTGATTAATCAAGTAGCATTAATCCTCTTTATTAGGGGATCCTCGCTACTTAAAGAAGAAGCTTTTGAGCCCGTTGAATCTAAGCCAATAAGGTAACACTAGAACGTGTCATTGATTAAACTTCTAAAATACATATGAAAACAAGAAGAATGATGACTATTAATTCAAACCTAAGGGTTCAACTAGTGATTAATTACCTATAAGTTCATACATGAATGCCTAACATAGCAAAAAACACTAACCACATGTTTATACTGTTAAGCACTATCAACAAGCCTTAAATACCTAAAAGTTATGTTCAGGAACATACAAAGCTTTCAGAAGTAAACCATACAAAATGAACTAAAAATACAGAAGTACAAGCTTAAGAAAATTTAACTTGTTCAAGGTTGATATAAAAATACTTTGGTCTATATTTGTTAGAAATCGGGAATAATTAAGTGTTTGTATGAGGACTAAGTAGATTCACGATAATTTTTAGAATTCAAAAGTCGTAAAGGTTTGGCTTCGTAATGTTTTTAAGATCTTAAAGGGTTTGAAGCTTAGTAAAAACTCTAGGGTTTCAAATTTGAGAGTCCAAAAGTTCTATAAGAAATTCTAAGGTAAATAAACTAGCAAGACGAGTTTGGACATGTTTTTACAGATAATTAAGGTTGAATAAGTTGATGACATGTGCCCTCAATAAGTGAGGTATACAAATTATATTCAATCATAGATTATTGGCAATTTGAACTATTACGAAAACTATATGACCCGCGCATACAGTGTATTAAATACAAAGTGGAAATGCCATTTTCACTACAAAGAAAAGATCTCCCTCACTCATGTGTCATTCATTCGTATAGAAAGGTGAAAAGTTTCTAAATCTGTATTCATACTCCAAAAATTGAGGAGGGGAGGGTAGTTGTATGGTTAGATTTCGTCTTAGTCAAATGTACGAATACTACACCAAAGAAGCAACTAGTTGTGTAATCAGCATATAATAAGTAGACATGCCACCTCTATGTAGGACGAACCAAAATGCGGGTAAAACTCTTTTTATCCATTGGTAGTGAGAATAATAACTTTTAATCATTCCAATCGTTCTCATAATACTATTTTAATTTTTTCCTATTGTAAGATCATATTTCTTATCTATCTCATTTGAGATATAATTATCTCATTTTTCAATATAATATCAATATCAAATGATTTCTTTAGATGTCTAGATTCAATGTATTATAATCTAAACTTATTTTTTATAGTATTTATATTATCAAATTTGTCTCATGTATTATAAATTTAGAATTGTATAAAGACAAATAGATGATAATTTGCAATCTCTTATAGCTATTATACTAAATTCTCATAAGAAAATAACATAACAATATATATACGTTTTCGATTAGCAACCAAAACTACTTTAAAAATGTTACATTCATTATTATTATTTTTGCATGAAATTGAGTCGTAGAATTTTGTATGCCTCATGTTAGCGGAATTTTCCTTGCATGCATAAACGATTCGATTACTTCTCCACAAATGATGCACAAATTGACCACAATTCTGATTTTAATATTGGGAAAGCAAGATCAAGATTGAAAAAATATGATGGTCTATGTTGTGAGAATGAAGCAGGATATAAAATCTTTTGAATATGATTTGCCACACACAGTTTTATATAGGCCGAAGGACTCGTTCCCGCCCATAGTTTGGTCCCAAAACAAATTCCTACTCTTTAACATTTAAAAACCCAAACACCCATCTTTTACCTAATTTTCATTCAATTTCATTAACTCATCTTATGAAATAACAAAAATACCCTTACAAACAAAAATTTATAATAAAAATATAAAATAATATTTATATATATATATAAATATATTAAAAATTTTATAAGATTCTAAAAAATAAAAACCAGCTATTACTGTTGTACTGGCGGCAGTGGCCGCTGCAAATAGAACCAGGTGGCCATTTCGACCACCTAGTTCCAGGAGAGGCCAGATCTAGCCTCCTGAATCGACGAAGGTGGCCAGATTTGGCCGCCCCCTGTTTTGGCGGAGGCGACCAAATCTGGCCACCTTTGCTTGAAATCATGGTTGGAAATGGTCGTTGGGGCCACAGTCGACCGTTTCTAACCCTTTCTTTGATGAATGTGGTTAGATCTGACTGTCTTAGCCAAAATAGCTGGAACGACCCCTGGTGCTATTTGTGGCGGCCATCGCCACAGGCACGATGACAATAGCTGGTTTTTATTTTTTAAAATTTAAATGTTTTTTAGAAGTTTTTTAATTTTTTAAAATTTTTAATATATATAAATATTATTTTATAATTTTATAAATTTTAACTCTAAAATAATAAAATTACCCCTGACTTACTGTTGACGGTTAGATTTAACAGTCAATTGTTGGGATTTCGGATTTTATAAACTTGGCAGGTGAGAATTAGTCTTTGGACCAAACTCTGGGTGGGAACATGTCCTTCGGCCTTTTATATAATTAGTTATGCTCTGAAGATGTTGTGGATTGGGCTTTAAAACTTTGTTTAATAAAAAAACAAATAAGCATCAATAATTTGTGTGATGAATGCCATGAAGCATAGTATGTAACAGAAAGTAACATGGGGCAAGCATGTAAATACGAAGTTAGTTGGGGGTAATAAAGTAAATTGATAATTAACTTGGACTTGGATTCCTTCATGGGAGCAGCAAAACAACCACCGCTGCCAGTCTCAGTCATCAAACTGACTACATCATCCATCATACATTACTATTAGCCTGATACAAATTGCATGAACTCGTGATCAGATTCAATCCCCACCATTGTTTCCGGCGGTAAAACCACCTCCAGATCGACGCTGCCACCACCTTCACGCCCTGGGAAAGCGGATATCTTGCCGTCAAACTTGTTCGCATTTCCACTTCTAACCGCCAAAGGTTGGCCCCACCCGAAATCATTATCGTACATCGGGAATCTAGGCGAGCTACCCATCGTCATTGATGCACCGTCGAAGTTTCCTAGCGGGAAAACTCTCGGATTACTCTCCCAATCCGCCACAAAACGACGTACTGTTTTGTCGTTATGAGCCTTCACATTTTTGTTCAGCTGCTCCGCGCACCATCTCAGATCTTTACTCAACACGTCGCCAGCTAACGCGTAAGTGGGAATGCTTTGAATCGCGTTACCGAAATACAATGGATCCAGTTTCGGGTTCAGTCTGTGACGACAGTTAACCGCCATTCTAAACGTCGTCGTTTTTGACACGTGTAATTTTCTCGCTCTCGTCACTGCCCTCCATAAAAGAGCACAGAGTGACTGAAACGAAGATATCTCCACGTTTGACTCGGTCTTCCTGAACAATTTATTAAAGAGCGGATCGTTACTTTGCTTCCCCATTAATTCAACGGCATCAATATCCCAGTTACCAATCCATATCTTGTTGTTAACTCTAGCCTTCAGTCTCAAAATGGATTCCCTGCTGAAACTGAAAATTCTTTCACTCAAAGCTTCGTATTCATTGAAAGTTACCTTGAGTCCACTGGCTGGGACTCTCAAAATTGCCTGTGAAATCAACACCGAGTCGCGAGAAAAATCAGGTTGTTTTGAGATTCTCTTGATTCCTCTCGAGAGTTGGGCGAAAGTGTTAAAAAAATTCCAGAAAGACGTGCCGTCAGTGACAGCGTGATTCACAGCGCAGCTGATGAACACACCGTCGGCAAGCTCCGTCACTTGTACAGTCAAAAGTGGCTTACAATGGCCGTCATGATTAATAGTTCTGTCAAGAGCAAAGAAGCTCTTGACTATTTCAGGGACATGAAGTGGAGTCAGAACATCACGAACAAAAAACTTGGTGGCATTTTTGTGAATAAAGTCGGCACCCGCGTCGTTGCAGGAGACGTAGATGTTACCGTCGGAGTCGGTCTTCAAGCGACCAGCGAGGGGAGGAAAATGAGAAAGAGCTTGAGAGAGAGCTGTCTTCAAGATGGAAACGAGAGAGTCAATGGGCAGATTCGGGCGAGTGAAAAGGCCACCTTTTTGTATGTAGTGACAAGAAAGCATAGGAAGGTCAGAAACTGAAAGCTTAAGGTCTTCAAGAGTTGATTTCTGATCAGGAAAAACAGTGCATTTGGACACCATACTGGGAGAAGACACTGAAACTGAAGCAACCATTTTCGTGAAATTAAAACTTCTCTAACTCACTCTTAAACTCGCAAATGGTTTCTTCAGTTGTTGGCTTTACTTTAATTTGCAAGTGAGCGAGTGAGTGAGAAGAAATGGAGGAAGGGGGAGAGAGTATTTATAATGGCCAGAGGAAGAGTTGAAACCAAGGTGCATGAACTTAAATGAACGATCGGCGAGTTAGGTCGTCAAGGATTTTTTTTTTTTTTTAAACTTATTTATTTATTTATATATTTCATATTTCAATTTTAATTATAATTGTGTTTTCTTTTCGTATTTATTATATATGGCCATACGCCCCCTTAAGAGAAACTCTTGGCAATTCCACACGCCTATTCCCACGCGTTAGAATCTGTTTGATATTGGGGTATTGACACGTGTCCACGAAAAAATGTTGTTACTGTTACAGAGATTAATTTAAGCAATTAAGTTATTACAACCTAAATCAAGATTGGGATTTGTGTGGGTAAAAATGTGGATATTTCGGAAGTGTTTTAATTTAGACAAAATCCTCAAAGCTTTTTTCCTTCAAATCTCAGGAATATGCCCCCATCTACGAGATATGCATGCCTCAAAACCATCCAAATTATACCAGAATCCTTTCCTGCAATCTCATCCTGATATTCTCGAGAAAGAGGAGTCCTTCACGGAAGAAGTCTACGCGGCTTTCTCCACTAATTCGTCCTACATGAAAATGCAGAGACCCATGCCTCATAATTGGGTAGCAAACCAAACCGGGCGCTGCCTAAAGAAGACTACTGAGGGTTACGTCTAGGACTCGTCTTCGGTTTAGTCTAAATAATTTACATGCAAACTGATTGAAGACCGCCGACTGTTTACGTTCTGTATGTTGGCTGTCATTCTGTGAATCCGGAGACAGGTCGGCCGAGGGAGGCCAGAATCTTAACTGTTTAGCTAATCCTGAACTGTCTTATTACAAAATAAAATAAAAATTACAGATTCTAGCTAATTGGGATATTTATTATTATTATTATTTATAATTCGTTCATTTGAAAGCTTATGTCTGAGATTACATGGTCCAGAGGCCGGTTAAATAAGTTATTGAAGAACCTGATTTGTCGGTTTGTGGCAATATTTTCAGGGGCATATTATAGAGCACATTTTGGGTTTTAATTAATTAATTAATTAAGTAGTGGTTTGACTTGGTTTATAAAATACTGGAGATGGTGTCTAAGTGAAGAAGGTTGACATCTGCCACGTGTATGACAGTGCAAGACCAACTATGATTAAGAGGAGTAAATTGCTTGATGCTTAAAAAATGCTGTGTTGTGCGAGATGCACTTAAGAAGGACTGAAAAAAGTGAGTTTATGTACAATTGCACTGAACCTTTCCTCCTAGGAACCTGTTTCTGACAGTTCAAAACCAGCCATGCATGCAGCTAATGGCCGGTGAGTTAACTCTTCAATATTTCTCAAGTTGTTCTTATTAATTCTACTTAACTCGTGCAAGTCATTATCTATTTATATATTCTGTGATTGGACTTAATGAGAATGATCAACTATCAAAATGATAATTAATACATAATAATTAATACGATAAATATACGAGACAATTACTATGATAAATATACCAATTCACACTGATATGTTTAAGCTACATTATCATATTTCAAATTTATTGAGTATGTTGACTTTGCATGATTAGCTTTGCATAATTTGATTAATGGTGTTTTTCCAATTTTACAAACGCATAGGCATACGTCTTAATTTTACACGGTCGTGCACCACCTAAGTGATCGATAACTTTAATTGGTATTGCACAGACACGGTGGCACATTCATCTTGATGGCGTGTCTTTTAAAATTGCTTACATGCACAATTATGTTGAATTTTTTAGCACGATCAAACACCATCATACTAATTGACTTTTTGACTTTGACAACTACATAATAAGTTTGCACGATTGGATAGCTCATGTTGCTTTAGAAATGTAGGTGAATGATCATGTATTGATTTCAAAGGTGGCCATGTAGTTGACTTTAAGCCTATTTAACACGATTAGATTGCATGATTTATGAAACGTTTTGAACAAAAAATACGCAAACATGGTGGTGCATTTCTTTTGCAACGTCGTGCTTAACCATAACGAAAATTTTCACAAATTGTCCTTAGCACAAGACTTGGGCACAACACTTTGTTTTTAACACACTATTTCAAATAAAGTTGAGCATGGTTATGCTTGACCATAACAAAATTCTTCACAAATCACAATTCCTAGCATAGGACTTGGAGACAACACTGTGTTTTTGATACACAAGTTCAAATAAAGTTAAGCATGGTTGTGTATTATTTTAAACTTACAAAAATAAAAGTTTTACCCTCTTTTGTCATGAATAAGTTAATGTTAGGGTTATATTAATCATTTTAATATGTTTTTATTATCATCAAAACATCAAGGACTTAACTATTGACATATGTTCATGACTAATAAATTTATAATCATAGTGAGATTAGGTAATAGCCTAATCCAATGTATCCAGTTTAAATATATATTAACTTATATAAGGATATATTGAGATGGACATATATCTATATCTTAATCTCAAGAGACACAATGTGATAAAGACATTGCTTTATACGTTAAGTATTGAGTTGTATAGGTTTAGAGACGTTTACTAATACTCTACTAATTGACTAGTCATAATGTCTTATTAGAGGTCATTTTAGATTTAATTTGAATCTAGATACTATCAATTTAGTAGAGAGCTTGTAAGTCACACACAAGCAAAGTTGAATAGATTTTGGAGGCATTGGATTGTATAATTTTGGTGGTCCATGTGTTTAGGTGTTGTTGTGATTGGCTTACTAAATCCAATTAGATTACATTTAAAGACCAAAGTAGAATTTTGCTTGACATATAATTGTGTGTAGTCATGCACAAAATCGAGTGTCATGATGTGTTAAAAAACCTTGAAGTGTTTATCAAATCGATTTGAATAAAAGCAAGATTGATTTGAAATTTGAATAACATACTAGCACATAAGCGTGTGTTATTTGTAAGGGCATACGTCTTGATTGGTGGACAGTTATATTATGATTGATTACATTACAATCTTTTCACATGCAGCTAAAGCAATCATGGGTTGAGTAAACATTGGGTACATGGTCGTGTGTGAAATGCATGATCGTGTATAAGGGGAGCTTGATTATGCAATTGTCATGCACGAATGTGTATCAATTCTCTTTAAAAGCGTGATAATTCTTTGCATTTGAGATCTTTTGATCATTTTGATAACACAAGCTCATTCTCAAAGAAAACACACATTGATGCCATTGCTAGCATCGTGAAAAGCATTCGGGAGCCTCATTGAGTCCTACTTTATGTGGACTATGTAGTGCAAATTTTCGATGGTTGGCCAAGTGATTTAATTTGCTACAAAAAGAATTGAAAGAGCCTCCAAACACGAGTAATCGTATACCCTATATGTATATATGTATGTTTTATGTATAAATTGTATGAATGTGATCCTTTTTAGGCTTTGATTGATAAATTTTTTGAATTTCGCCACTTGGACACTCTTCCAACAATTGAGAAAACCCAACAAGGATAAAGATCAAGTGCACAATCATGTATCATGTACGATCATGCACCGTCTTCTATATAAGGAGACGATTTCACAATTTCGAGACTTTTGCCAATATATACTTAGTCACACCTATTCACCCTATTGTCACACCTATGTGTAGATTCTTCTAATAAATGTCTCTATGCATGCTTAAGCCTACTCTCATTTGTGTTTCATGTGGATATTAGGGTGCAATCCTATGCTTGGATTAAGAGTGAGAATTGGTGCATTCTAGTAAAGTTTGAAAGACGAATGAACCATCAAATCCTAGTATGTTTCTTAAAACACCATCTTGCAAATCATATTTTATAAACAGATTCTAAAAGGGCTTATGGTTGTTTTGTATGCATGATTTTAAAATTTTAATCATTTATTTTGTTGCATTTTGCCTTGTTTGTATATCATAAATCCCAACAATTTAAGACAACCATATATGCATATAAGGTTTTTACAATAAAGATGCACGTTTATCCCTTCATTATAATTCTATTAATCTAGGTACATTCATCATATACATAATTTATACATGTAACATAAAGATGAAAAAAATATGAATTATTGATTAAAACATGATACAATATATAAATACTATCATAATGTTAATCACAATAATTAATTCTAGGGCACCTAGTATAACAATGTGTTCTCTCAATTAAGTGGACAGTGCTTTAAATTCTCTCTAACAGCCAACTGAGGCCAACCATTTTCTTTTTCTCTATTCCTTGTATGTCTTTATTTAAAACCCGAATAAAGCCAACCAATTAATTTAGTTACAAAGACTATTGAAAAAGAAAGTGCGAAATTAACAAGTAAGAGTTGTTTGCCTCATCAAAAGATAATATATAGGATCATGCCAATGAACCTACTGTTTGTGCCTGTGCTATAAATGATGGCTCGGTCAAATTAATGCCAATATGAATATAAAGGAAGAGACCTGCACAAGTCAAAGCTTTTGACACACTAGACATTTTTATCTTGTTAAACGTCTAGTATTGAATAATAATTATTAGGTCTAGGGTTTGCATTCATGTACCTAACGCTGAGTTTTAACATTTTGCATGGATTCCCCTTTACGTTCTTTGAATTAGGGCTTGGCCGGCCAATTCTTCTTCTCTTTCTCTTTTGTTTTCTGGTGGGTTCAGCTCACCAAAACCATCATCCTCCTCCTCAAATCAACATAAATTCCATTCCTAATAACAATATGTCGGTTGCAATTTCTTCTATGTTGTGTCTTTTTTTCTTTTTTATTTTTGGCAATTCTGAAAATGACGACTACTACTCCTTTTGAATTATATAAGTAGGATTATTCAAATTATTTTGATCAGTGTTAAAAATTGACCAAACATTTTATATGTATGAAATTGGGGGATCATAGTGTCAAGAAAAAATGAGGAGTTGCAGAAGACAAAATGACAAGTGTTTTTAAGAAAATGGTTTAAAATTTGGCATTTTTCAATGGCTTTGGCTGAACTTTGAAGTCGGCAAGTGCTGTTAATTAATTTACACGTTGAGAAATGAAGTCAGAAAGTACGTTGAATAAGGTAAGATAAGGAAATTAATTATGATTATTCATATTATTTTTGTCTAAATAATGAAAACTATGATCGACATAAGGTAAGGTACGAATCAAAATCTACCAAACAGATTCTACATTTCAATTTTATATGTTAAACAACTATTAAGTTCTAATGAGGAAAAAAAAGTAATAAAAGCAGTTAGGTAGAAACATAATTATGTAAATTCAGGATTCTTAATCAATCGTATAGAAAAAAGGTAATGCCTCTTTGTCAGCAACTTATAATTGTACATAGGAAATGGTCATTGTTGTATTGTTAATTTAGGAAACAAGTCTGTAGCTCTAACTAAGAACCTAAAATCTGAAATTTTAGAAAGATTCAACAATATGAGCATTTTTTAATCTAAATTTTCAATTCATTCTGTTACTGAAAAAAAAACTATTCTGGTTATGTTATGGCAGCCAGAATATTATAAATCTTCATCATCCCAATTTATCCATTAATTTTCTCATATACAGGGTTAATAAAATTATTTGCCCTAAGCCATTAAGTCAATCACATGCTAGCAAAAGTCCAATATATTGTTTGTTCATGAAGAATCAGGGTCAACTTTGGTAAGAGCCCTAGCTGGGTAGAGAGCGAAGATATGAATTGATTTTATATGTTATCTGTATGTAGTCAGAAATTGGTCGCTCAAAGGGCTAATTAAGTCCATCAAATCGATGAGATTTTTATTATGCCAAAAACCCATAATTGTGTTGGAAAGTTAAACCAAATTTCTAGTTCCATAATTTATTTTTCAGTTTCAGAATTTGAGTGGTTTTTTTCAGTTATGTAATATGAATGGTTTGGCTGTTATACATAATGGCTATATAAACCAATGTAGTTGTGTTACAGAATGAGTGCAGGAAAATAAAAAAATTTTTCCCTTTTATCAAACTGGTATCAGAGCTGAGGCAGGTTATTCTACTGCACTCAAAATTGCCGCCTCAAATACGCAGGCTCTTATTACGTAAACCAGCTTGGGAATCTTGCAACTGGAATCTTGCAACAACATTTCCAGCCGCCGCCGATCTCTCCAACGCTGCCGCTCTCAACTGCCGCTTCTCTCGACTGATCTCGATCTCCAGGCCGCCGCCGATCTCGTCGATCACGATTTTTCAGTCGCTGCCTCTGTCGACAGCTAGCTCTTTCAGTCGATCTCTCTCTCGGCTGCTCTCCCTCGAATTGTTGCCGCTGCTGTTGAACACAAATTTTCTGTGTTGCTACCTCTGTCGCACAGATCTTGCTGCCTGCTGCCTGCTGCATCTCTGGCAGCCTCCCAGTCTTTTCGGCGACACATCCTCAGTCAATATGGCAGACTCAAACAGTTCAATGTTTTCTTTCATACCTCGTTTCAATGGTGAGAATTATGATTATTGGAGCAACAATGTCAAAGTGATGTTAAGATCTAAGGATTTGTGGAACGTCGTTGACCAAGGATTCGATGTACCAGAAGATGAGACTGTCTTGAGTAAAGAACAAATGGCGACATTGAAAGAAAATCAAAAGAAAGACAACAAGGCACTCTTCCACATCTATCAAACAATTGACATGGCGGTGTACGAGAGAATTGCCAATGTCGAAACATCAAAGCAAGCTTGGGACATCATCTATACAATTTACAAAGGCAAGCCAAAGGTGATGATGGTTCGACTTCAAACCTTACGGTGTGAGTTTGAAAAGTTGGAAATGGAAGAACGTGAGAGCATTAAAGACTATTTTACAAGAGTCACCTCTTTAGTTAATAAAATGAGATCTAATGGGGAGACTTTAGAAGATACAAGGGTCATTGAAAAGATCCTACGAAGCCTTTCTCCAAAGTTTGACCACGTCGAAACTGCAATTGAAGAGTCCACCAATATCTCCACTCTCACTTTGGATGACTTGCAGGGACGATTGGAGTCACATGAATTCAAAATCAATAAAAGGAATCCGCCTCCGTCACAACCTGAAAAGGCTCTCAAGTCCCAAGTCACTTTTACCGAAGACAGTTGGAATCGAAATCGTAGTTCAAATCAAAATTGGCGTGGACGAGGCAGAAGAGGCGGAAGAGGCAAAGGAAGAGGTAGAGTTTTCCAAACACGAGGAAGAGGAAGCTCAAATTTTCTAGAAAGTGGACGAAGTTCTACAAGAAATACAAATGAAGATGGCAGAAGTGTTAATAAAGGAAGAGGTAATGGCTATCAAAGAGGAAGAGGTCGTGGCTATTTTGAATGCTATTATTGTAACAAGCCTGGTCACACACAACGTGAGTGTTGGTTCAAGGATGAGGACGACAAGAAGAATAAGGTTGGTCTTATGCATGAGACAAGCAATGAAAATGATGATTCTAAGGAGACCTTATTACTGGCAGCATTTCAAGGCACCAACTTGGAAGAAAAGTGGTACCTCGATAGTGGCGCAAGCAAGCACATGACCGGTAACAAGGATCTTTTTTCTACTCTTTCTAAAGTGAATCATGGAGAAATTACAATTGGTGATGCTAAATCTTATAAAATTGAGGGAATTGGAGAAATTGCTTTTAAAACAAAGTCTGGCAGTATTGAGAAGATTTCTGAGGTATGTTATGTTCCTGGTTTGAAAAATAATTTATTAAGTGTTGGTTATCTTTTGAAAAAGGGGTATGATATACATATGTGTGACGGTGCCTGCCACTTATCTTGGAAAAACCAACTTGTAGCAAAGGTTAATGTTGCTGAAAATAATTTGTTTCCTATCTTTCTCCACACTACAAATCTATCTTGTTTTGTTGGAGAGGATAAAGGAATTTCCAGATTGTGGCATGATAGATTTGGGCACTTGAATTATGGAAGTTTAAAAATGATGTCAACCAAAAAGATGGTTGTAGGGCTGCCTCATATTGATCATGTTGAAGATGTTTGTGAAGAATGCCAGTTTGGAAAACAATACAGAATTCCATTTCCTTCACAATCCTCATGGCAAACAAAACATCCTCTGGAGCTTGTTCACTCCGATCTTTGTGGTCCAATGCCTATTGCATCTCTTGGAGGTAATCGATATTTTATTACATTTATCGATGATTTCTCAAGAAAAGTTTGGGTTTATTTTCTCAAAGAAAAATCTGAAGCATTTAAAATTTTTAAAAATTTTAAAGCTGAAGTTGAAAAGTTCATTGGTTTTCAAATTAAAACTTTAAGGACTGATCGTGGAGGAGAGTATCTCTCAAATGAGTTTCAGAAATATTGTAAAGATTGTGGAATAAAGCACCAGTTGACAGCTCGATATACGCCACAGCAAAATGGTGTAAGCGAAAGAAAGAATCGAACTATCATGGAGATGGTGAGATGCATGCTTAAGAAGAAAAAATTGCAACAAGAACTATGGGCAGAAGCTGTTTCATGTGCGGTCTATTTAATCAATAGATCACCAACAAAAAGCTTGAATGAATGCACACCTCATGAGACATGGTACGGAGTGACGCCAAATGTGCAACATTTGAAAATTTTTGGTTGTGTTGCTTATTCTCATGTCCCGAAAGAGTTGAGAAACAAGCTTGATGATAAAGCAGAAAAATGTATTTTCATTGGGTATAGTAAATGGAGTAAGGCGTACAAACTATACAATCCAAAGACAAAGAAGATTCTTGTAAGTCGTGATGTTCGGTTCGATGAAAATTCCTTTTTTGATGAAAAGGAAAATGACATGGTTATATTCCCTCTTGAGCAAGAAGAATGCACCAATACACAATCAGAAATGGCTCTTCAATCTCCAAGAGCTACAGCAAGTGACGATGAATCACCTCCAAGAAAGTTCAGAAGTATACAAGATCTTTATGAAACCACAAATCAAGTGAATTTAGAAGATGAGAATGTATTCTTTGCTTTCTTTGCAGGAGAGGATCCAATTTCTTTCAATGAAGCATGTGACGTTGGAGAATGGAAGCAAGCCATGAATGAAGAAATTAGGGCCATTGAGAAGAATGAAACATGGGAGCTTACAGATTTGCCAACACACAAGAGTCCCATTGGTGTTAAATGGGTGTACAAAACAAAGAAAAATTCAGATGGGTCTATTAACAAGTATAAAGCGAGACTCGTTGCAAAGGGATACAAACAACAGGAAGGTGTAGATTACACTGAAGTTTTTGCTCCTGTCTCAAGACTTGACACCATTCGTTTGATCATTTCCCTTGCTGCGCAAAACAAATGGAAGATTTTCCAAATGGATGTGAAATCTGCCTTTTTAAATGGTGTTCTTCAAGAAGAGGTGTATTTGGAGCAACCGCAAGGATATGTAAAGAAAGGAGAAGAGAAGAAAGTTTACAAGCTCAAGAAGGCGTTATATGGGCTCAAGCAATCACCACGTGCTTGGTACAGCCGCATCAATTCTTACTTTGAGAAGTGTGGTTTTCAAAAGTGCCCCTATGAGCATACTCTTTATATCAAAAGTAATCTACAAGAAGGCTTCTTGGTTGTAAGTCTTTATGTTGATGATCTTATTTTTACTGGAAATAATTTAGAGTTATTGAATGATTTTAAGAGCTCTATGATGAAAGAGTTTGAGATGACAGACTTGGGAGAGCTCCATCATTTTCTTGGCATTAGAGTTCATCAATCCAAGAAAGGTATTTTCATTTCTCAAGAAAGCTATGCAAGAGAAATATTGAAGAAGTTCAAGATGGAGAACTCAAATCCAGTGGTGACACCATGCATTACAGGTCTCAAGCTAAGCAAAAATGGTGAAGGAAAACTTGTCAACTCCATCATGTTTCGTAGTTTGGTGGGAAATTTGATATACTTAACGGCCACAAGACCGGACATTATGTTTGCGGTATGTTTGATAAGCAGATTCATGGAGAAACCATATTCAAATCACTGGGAGGCTGCAAAAAGAATTCTGCGATATATAAAAGGAACCGTTGATTACGGTATTTTTTATGAAGCAAATGTCCCGATAAACCTTATTGGCTATACAGACAGTGACTTTGCTGGAAGTTTTGATGATAGCAGAAGCACCTCTGGTTATGTTTTTAGCCTTGGAAGTGGTCCTATTTCATGGAGTTCAAAGAAGCAACCGGTTGTTACTCTCTCTACAACAGAAGCGGAGTACGTTGCTGCTGCTTTTGCGGGTTGTCAAATAATTTGGTTACGAGGAATTCTAGAGAATCTTAAGCATGAGCAAAAGAATCCAACAACTTTGTGTTGTGACAATAGCTCTTCAATTTCAGTCACAAAGGATCCTGTTTTTCACGGAAAGACAAAGCACATCCGCATTCGTTTCCATTTTCTAAGAGAGCTGGTGAATGAGAGAGTTCTTCAAGTGCAATTTTGTAAAACAGATGATCAATTAGCAGATATTTTTACGAAGGCTCTTGGTGGACAAGCTTTCAAACGTGGTGTTGCAAGATTGGGGGTCAAAAGCAAATTTGGTTTACGGGAGGCATTGTTGGAAAGTTAAACCAAATTTCCAGTTCCATAATTTATTTTTCAGTTTCAGAATTTGAGTGGTTTTTTTTAGTTATGTAATATGAATGGTTTGGCTGTTATACATAATGGCTATATAAACCAATGTAGTTGTGTTACAGAATGAGTGCAGGAAAATAAAAAAATTTTTCCCTTTTATCAAATTGTGCACTGAAAAGTGACGTTGAAGATCTTGCAAAATCTTCAGCAAGAGCTAGGTTCCATAACTTTGAAGTTTTGAACGGAATCCAGTAAGTGTTCTTCATTTTAATGATTGGGGGTCTAAAATTGTTGCAAAGATAGGAGTAGTACAGTCAGAAGCATAAACGTAGCAACAGTACTCCAGCCAAAAATGGCTGAGATTTGCCATTTTGTACAATAATGATAGGCAAAATGCATACATGTTTCTGAAAATAAAGTGATGGTGCCTAATAAATTTTCCTTCCTGTTAAATTATTTAGGCTGCTTGGCACGTTGTTAGTACAAAAATCATCAAAAGATTTAACTTGTTGATCACATGTTCAAAACCACAAAACTAAAGATGGGAAAGTGGGGGTTAGAGTAAATAATTGGTTTTAAGAAGTTAATTATGGCTTAAACAAGATGTCTCTTAAGAGACTATTCCAAGTTTGATTGAATGGTGGAAAAATATATTGCACTCAGAGTGTGGGGGCATTGTGGAGACCTTACTCTACCTAAAAATTGATTGCTGACAAGAATGAAATGAGAGCCATGAATTCAGTCTCCACTTATTGTTGAGAAGTACATGCATGCACCGAGAAATATTGGAATGTGGCAACATCATAATGAAGTCAATCTATTCTATCCTATTCTACTTGTTGTTTTTAAGTGAGATGTCTTGGGTGAAAGCGTTTCAAAGTTATTTGTTTGGTCATACTTCCCTCTGTCTCAAGCATCAAATCTGTTCAACATAATTCAAGTTTCTTTTAATGAAGTTTTAACAAAGACAGATAGCTTTTCTTACATGCAATACAATGAAGCTTGCTTTTACTGTGAATTATGCCTTTGAAAAGAAAAGGAGATAAGACACCTGAGATTGAAGGAGGATGAATATTTTTATTATGCAACAAAAACATTTCCTCCTTCTTGGTGCTAGTACACTGGACATAATCATTCATAGTTCCGTAAGATATGATAAGATTAGAAGAAAAGAAAAGAAATGCTAAATTTTGAGAGTGGAAAGCACAAACATATAGACAGATTTAGATATGTCCAGGTGATGTGTGATTCCACTTGCCATTATGTTTCATTAAGTAGTCAAAATTCTTATATTATATGGAAATGAATCTATCATTTGTCTACACCATCATCATCATCATCTAAAAGTGATTCATTAAACCTGGATGTGCTTTTGCCTTACAATTGTTCTTGGATATAGACATATTTTACTCCTAATTACTCCTATCTGTTTAGCTCTTGTTATGTGTAAATGGTATTTGGGTTCCTTTTTGAAACTGTGCAGTCCATTTATTTCTCAAAAATGGTTCAATGTTCCATTTGTTTAGGCTTCTGCACATCTGCAGTTGTTGGGCTTGACCAAGTTATATAAAGGAGCAATAAATGAAAAGGGGATAATCAATTTTTTACATGGTTTAGATGTAACCATAATCTACACGCTGAGGGTTGATACCACTTAGACATGAGTTGTATTCTGCATATTGCACGTCATATGTCAATGCTGTTAAGACATTATGGTTTACACTTCATTGATTGGTCCTATGATAATGTGAGTTAAGGGCTACACGTACTGGGTCGATGTCGCCATTACGCAAATTAGGACATACATGTTGTATGTCAGCACCATGACAAGAAATAATAAGCTCATTGCGTAAGTTCTCTTTTGTATGTTAGAGAGGACTTTGGTTCCTTTGTCTAGAGATATCCTGTTGTTGTCTTTGTTGGTGAAGAGAAGGAGTTGTCATGTTAAAGGTTTGAGACCTCGTAACAATCAATGATTTAGAGGGGATCACAATTCTTGATATTTATCCGAGGCAATGCTATCCGTTCTTTAGATCAAGATAGTGATTACATCAATTTGACCTTCAATGATATTTTTCAAATACGTTTGTATGTCAAGTACTACTAATTGTTCTTTAATTATCTGTATAAATTAGTTTTCAATGACAAGATCAAATTATTTTAGAGGAGAAATATTTTGACTAAGACTGGTTTCTTCAATCACTTGATTACTTAGACTTTCCTTGTTCTTCCATAAGCTATAAAAAAATGTTTTTACCTAATATTGATGAAGAGAAGGTGATTATGCCATAAAATTAAGAAAAGCTTTTCAAGAGTTCTCTTTTTAGCCACAAAATACTAATGCCTAAAATTGCCCTAATAAAAAGCATATTAAATCATGATGTACAGTTGAGTGTAGGATATAATAAACATAAGATATTTTAAAAATAATTCATCTTATTATTCAAAATTTTATATTTATCGTTATGTTATTAGTATTTTTTATTACAATTTGATAACCTAAAAGAAATGAACGTAAAAATTGTTGTCCCTAAGCCTTTGTACCATCCCTTATTTATAAGAGAAGCTCATTGCATAAATCTAGAAAATCTTCACTGTTAAGAAATGCAGATAATTACATGTTTTCGAAATAGTAATGAGTTATTATTATCGTATAAAGGTAAGATCGATGAAAATAAAATACAGTCTTATGATTTATATAAGATAGATTATAGATTTAACATGGTAAAAAGTTCACGGAATGATTGTAAAGTTTTACTCTTCCACTAGGTTCTACTAGTATTTTAGAGTAATTTTGCGTTCCTCTCAGCTGTTCGACTACATATAAAGTCACAAACTTCTGAACTAATGGCTGAAATTTTATGAAGCCTACAAACAATAGACACTGTCAGATTACCATGAAGCCCAGAAATCATGGACAGTATGGCTCAAAACAATGTTATTGAAAAAATTTAATTAATTCTAACCTTCAACAAGAGAAAAAAAAAAAATTATCTGCAGAGTAATCTGAAACACAAAGAATCCTCAGTTCTCAGTTGTCATGGAGACAAATAAGTGACCTTCAGCTTTGTAACCCGGACCTTCGGGTCTCACCAGCCCATATCGCCGAGATTTCGCGCGAGATTCTCTGGGTATTGGAATCCGAACTCTACCCACCAAGATCCAGCCCATTGAGGTTCCAGGATCCGTTCTGGAATGTAGTCTAACAACTTCCATGTTCAGGAACTCAAAATTCTCGGCTGGGTTTAAAATCATCCGAAAACCCTGTTTCCATACAGGGTTTGGAGAACCCTTGACGACCTTGGTGTAGTATTCTCTTCCAGGCTCAACCCAGAATATAACAGCGTAATTCCTCTCTGAATAATCGATTGGATAGTCGCCAGGCTTGTCTACGCCCTCTGCATGGTGAATGATGAATTCCAATGAAAATTTTGGTTCATTGTCCTCCTTATTCCAATTATTTTCTTCTGCAACCTTCTTTTTCTTCCGCATATCTCCCCGTAAGAATAGAGTCCGATAGAACAGAAATAGTATAAAATAGACTTTGACTTTAGTTTGACTTACCTGCGAATTTTGAGCCATTTGATCAAATGTATTTTTTGGTCTTTATACTGAACGTTGATTTTACGAAGGAATTTAATGAAAGAAAGAAGTCTGATTAGACTAATTAATTTGGGTTATTGTAGTCATCAGAATAAATTTTTCTTCCTTTCGCAGATTTTTATCACATAAAAATACCAAAGGGACAGTATTATTTTTCATGTTCTTAGCATATCTATTTAAAATGCTAAACATTGCAAAATTAGCCCCATGGAAATCTTAAATTTCCCCTTATACCCTTATTAACTTTAATTGTTACAATTAGTCCCCAATTTTGATGTTTTATGTGTATTTAACAATTTTATTATTTGAATTCATGTTTTTTGGATGAGAAGAAATTGACAATTAGGGTTAATTAGTTTTATTAAACTGGTTGATCATGTTTAATAACTTTAATTATAGTTTATTAAAATTTTTGTATTTACTGAAAAGTTTCAACGATTATATACTACGAAACAAGTCAATACGCTTTCCCTTTCTCTTTTTTAAAAGACACGCATTCCAAGAAGTACCCTTATGACACAAACTAACTAGTAAAGTAATCGACGGAGGAGGCAAGGTTAAAGATGTAATTTCGCTCTGCAAAGCGTAGCCAGGCTGCTCTTTCTCGAACGTAACAAAGCCGTGGGGACTCAAAACGGAATGGTGAAAGCGAACCAAACAGGACGCCTATCCGGCCAAAGTCAAAGATTGTCCACGTTTTTTTTCTTGTCTTTTTAAAGCTTTAGATCTCTCCAATGCCTTGTTAGTTCTTTTGATTTGGAAGCTACAATTTTTTTGGCCAATTTTCCCGAGAAAATAACGGGATTTTCCGGGAAAACTTTGTTCGCTATGTCGGACGCTTTAATCAATGGACTGGCTGGAGCCGGTGGCGGGATCATCGCTCAGCTCATCAGTTATCCACTTCAAACTGTATGATTTTTTCATGATCTATGTTCCCTTCGCTTTTATCATCGTCTTTTTGTAGTTTTGTAACGGTTTTATCGGTCTGTGTAGGTTAATACACGGCAACAAACCGAGCGTGACTTGAAGGAAGAGAAAAGGAAGCTTGGAATCATTAAACAAATGTGTCAGGTTTTTTTTATCTTTATTTTATTTACCCTTTTTCTATTTTCTGGCTGATTTAGAACCGTGTGGAAGATATTAAACTTTTTTTTTTTTTAATTATGTTAAATTGACGTTCATAGGGACAAATTAGTGTTCTAAGAGTTGAGAGGAGCTTTCAGTTAATCAATTATGAGAAATGTGAGGTTGAAGTTTCGTTTTCGTGTTAGTTTTGAATTTCTCTTGTTTGGTTTGTATTTAGGTTGTGAAACACGAGGGGTGGGAACGGTTGTATGGAGGTTTAACACCCTCTCTAGTAGGTACCGCTGCATCTCAGGTGAGAACTTTTTATTTTTAATAATCTTGTCTAGTATGTGAAAACTGCTTCTTAATATTGATGTGGAGACCATACTGTTGTTTGCTTGTGTGTTGAAAAAGATGTGTACTGTTAAGTTTTTGACGCTTTGTTGGTTTCCTCAAGTATGATTGAGAAGCAAATGAAGTTTGGGAATTTAAAAACCATTAGTGTTTTAGTTAATTTCAATCTATTTTAAAACAGGAAGAAATTAGCATGATTCCAAAGATATTTATAATTTGTAGCTGAAGGATTTTGGATTATGGAATTCATTTGATAAAATGGCTAGTGCATATTTGAGCAAGAAGATTTTTTGTGATTTTCAATGGAAATGGGTATGTGGTCCTGGGATGGTGAAATTTGTGCCACTGTGTGTACACGTCTTATATGATATGTATTCCTGTCATTGTTCTACTTCTTGTTATGATGAGGGTGAATAATAGTAATGGACCTCAAACCTCTGGAGAACTTCTCAGTGTTCAATATTATGTTGTCTGCCTAAATGAGCTAACTTTGAATCACATTTAGCAGGAATCAATTGATTCTCCCTGAAGGTTATGAAAGACTGGTTTAGCATAAACTTTGCGTTAAAATAAAAACCCACAAATTGCCCTTGAATTAATTTGTTAAGACTAACTGATTAACTTCCTAGGGGCTTATGTCAAGATTCTATTTAATGAACTCTAAATCATTTTCATTATTCTGGCATCTGAGGCTTGTTTGTTTTTTGCTGTTTGTCAGTATGTCAGCTAGCAAATACAATGTCTCACTGCATTCCTCTTAACATTTTAACCAAATTGATCTTCTTTGGTACAACATAATAATGCGGTGTATACTTTGGCTTAAGTCAAGAGATTTTCATTCTCTGCTTTGATTTCCATCAATTGTCTAATTTAATTATTTCTTATATACGCGTCATTTTTATGATACAGGGTGTTTACTATTATTTCTATCAAATATTCAGGAATAAAGCTGAAGCCAAGGCTCTTGAACGCAAGAGGAAAGGAATTGGTGATGGATCAGTTGGCATGTTTTCATCACTTGTGGTTGCCGCTCTAGCAGGGTAAACTTTATGGAGTTGTAGTGAATTTGGCTCATTATATATAACTAAGTTTTGAATAAACTTCTGTGCTGTTTTGGTTTCTTATTACAATCAACACTGTCAACCAGGGATAGAAACATTAATTTTCAGGCATATAGCTCTTATCTGTATTTGATATTTTATTCCTTATAAGTTCTCCCCAGTTTTCAGTGCGTGTATCTTGGCAGAAGAGCATACTCTGATCTCAAATTCAACATTGGTTACTGGAAAATTCATTTTTTTATCACATTGACTTCTTTCTGAAAAATAAATATTAAATTAGCATGGCACTACACATTTAATCGCATCTTTTTGATATGTTGCATATTAAATTAGAACAATTTTTTCAGGTGCTAATTTTATCACCTAACTATTTATTTTTACTTCTTCTTTTTTATGAGTGTAAATTTTGATGCTAAAAGGATGTTTTATGTGTTTGTTTTTGTAGGTGTGTAAATGTTCTGTTGACGAACCCCATTTGGGTGGTTGTTACCCGCATGCAGGTAATAGCTAATTTGTATTTTAGTTTCTGTTTGTTCTATACATGATGTGTTCAGTAATTAACATCTTGTTCCTTAATACTCAGTTGATTAAGAGAATTTGTTGTTGCTAAATATTGGAGGTTTCCCCATCTGAACTTGAATTTGTAGTTTTCCTGATTGCTATAGGGACGTTATGTCGTACAACTGGTCCAAAGTAGATAAGTTAGGGGCCTATGTATTACGTTGCATGAGCTTGCTATAGAGTAATGAATATGTGAAATATTAGAATTTTATATTCATATTAACTTAAAAATGTTTTTATTTCCTCATTACACGTATTCTTATATGTTTTCTGTTTCTTCCAAAAATCTAAATTAGGCAGTGGGATGAGGATTTTGTTTTTTGCATGGCATAATATATGCTCCCTTTGCATGTTAATGGCTGATTTATGTGGAATGAATAGATTCATGTTTCAAATTATTGTTTTTGGCAGACTCATACAAAAATATTGAATAAGTCCCAGCTCAGTCAATCAGAAGTGGTTACCCCAAATGACGTGATTCCTGCTACCGTTCAGCCTCCTCCCTATGCAACTAGCCATGTGGTGGGCACAATAAGTTGTTAATTTTATAGTTTTATGTAGTTTGCTCATGAGTTATGATGTTGAAAATAATTCTGTTGCTATTATCTTGTTGGTGTGGGCCACAGGGAAAGAAAATTTCCTATATATTTTGATGTGTAATATTTACAGATTCAAGAAATATACGGTGAAGCTGGATTTTGGGGCTTTTGGAAAGGTGTAGTCCCAACATTGATAATGGTAAGTGAATACATACTCCTCTTTGTGTCACAGGAGTGACATTGACTCTTTCCAACTATTTTTTTACAGGTGAGCAATCCTTCCATACAATTCATGCTTTATGAAACCATGTTAAAGAAGCTGAAAAAAAGACGGGCCTTGAGTAAGAAAGATAGCATAGGAGTAACTGCTTTAGAGGTTCATTTCCACATCAATTCTGTGTCACCTCCATTTCTTTTAAATCTAATTCTAACTCAGTGCTTTAGTGCTCATATATTAACTGCCAGCCCCTTTTTGTTCTGTAATAATTTTTTAAGCTCAATAAACTGCTTGATTTTGCTAGATATTTCTTCTTGGAGCTTTGGCAAAACTTGGAGCCACTGTTGTGACATATCCACTACTTGTTGTAAAGGTAGACTTGGAAGTTTTAATGTTATTTAAAAAAGCAACTTTATGACCTTAGGACAAGTAATTTATACTGAGTTGTGACCTTAAGATTCAATCTTGTGAATGTAATACAATTATTTATAAGACTAGCCAATGAAGTTTGTTTTAGACTGAGAAAGTTTACAAAAAAGTTTCTCCCTGGCCCAAGTTTTCCTTAATTTAAAATTTTTTTTCATGAATTGTAACTTTTCTGCTCCCCTGATGTTGTGACATGTCTAAATGAATTTCCTTACTGCACTTTGTCCTGCAATGTGTTTGAATTTGGCACATTTTTTTTGCTATTTCTGCTACAATGAATATGTTATGAGAAATAACAAGCAGAAAAAAATTATTCCCAGAAATCAAGTTTAGAGATACAGTGCCATACTCAAAATTGTTATAATGTGATTGCAAAGTCAAATGATGAAGGCAGTGTTTATTACTGTTTGGGTTTTGTTCTTGTTTGGTTGTGTTAGGCACTTTAAAAATACCTCCATCTATGTACTTGTTTACTTGTTTTTGTTCTCATTGACTCTCTTGATTTTTGTAGTCGAGGCTTCAAGTAAAACAGGATCAAACTGGCGATAAAAGGCAGCACTATAAAGGTTTGGATTGTTATGATGAAATTTCATACATGATAATTTAACTGTTCATGGTTTAATTGACAAGTGACATCACCCCAACCGTATGATTTTTGCCTTGATATAGCTTTGCCATAATATACATTCTCATCTGGAGTAAATTATATTAAGGCATAAACTAACTCTGCTTGCACACCAAGTAAAAAGGAGAAAATCAATGCAGACAGGCATTCATTTTTGTTGTGCCCAGCAACTCTAATGTAAGTTTCCCTAATGTATCCATTTTCTGCTAAAAATCATCAATATCATGTATAATTATAGGCACAATGGACGCCATTTTGAAGATGATTCGTTATGAAGGGGTCAATGGCTTTTACAAGGGTATGAGTACAAAAATCGTTCAAAGTGTTCTTGCAGCTGCTGTTTTGTTCATGGTGAAGGAAGAGCTTGTCAAGGGTACTCGTTTTTTGCTCACCAAGGACCGCCTCCTTGATCAAGGACAAGCAGGGGGTCGCTAGTCAAAATGCTTATCAAAATTGAGTTTCATCATCAGTAACATGTAGCTTGAAATGAAGGCATAAGTATAGAAATAAGATCATTCATATACCCTTCAATTAAGGATAATTTATTGAAACAATTTGGTGTAATAGCGCATTGAATTTATGTATTGAATGATGTGACTTGATATGATTGATTGTTATTAAATTCATATAATAGTAATCAACCAATCATATTGCATTACATTATTCGATATATGAATTCGTTATTTTAGACAAAAATATTATTTTCCTTGTTAGATATTGGAGTGTGTATTACTGGCATCACCTCCAAATTGAATGATATAATCAAACAGATTTGATTCCATTCGATTGGATTGATGGATTAATTTGCTAGCTCATGTACTTGCCATGTTGATTTCCGCTGGTCTTCTCTTTCTAAAAAGTCAAAAAAACAATAAAATAGCAGGTTTCAATATTACGACTTTAAATTTTGAGTCTTTAACGTGAATTACAAGTTTTTTTTTGTGGGTAATTAACGTGAATTACAAGGTTTTTTTTTTTTTTGGTAATTACGTGAATTACAAGTTGCTTTGGGTTATTTAGTCAATTTAAACGGTGTCGTGGAAGGTCAAAGGAGTCAACTGTATGCATCAAGTATCAAACTCCGACCAAAACGGCATGCGTCGTCAATTTCACTGAACCATTTACGGACGAACCCCGACAAAAAATGCAAGAGAAATCAGAAATGGCGAACAAGAACCCTAAGAAGGCTAATCTCTTTGATCATCACTCCATCAAACACATCCTCGATGAGACCGTTCCTGAGGTAATCCAAAATCCTAGATCCATTCATTATGTCGATGTAATTTTTTAAGCTACTTGAATAACATGTCGAGGCTTTGTTTGTTTTATTTAAACTTGTTGAAATAGATTGTTAGCAGTCGAGGTTATGTGGAAGACGTGAGAATCAGCAATATTAGGTTGTTGATGGGATCAATTATCATCGTCATTGCGTTGGTTGCTCAATTTTACAAAAAGAAGTTTCCAGAGAACCGCGACTTTTTAATCGGATGTATCGCGTTATATCCTTTGTTGGTTTTCTTAAGTTTGTCCAATTTTGATTTACTTTTGCTAAAATTAGTCCAATTTGTTGTGATTTAGTTGAAACATCTACTATTTGGATAATATCTTTATGTTTGTTATGTTATGCTTGCAGATTTGATATCTCTCTAATTATTTTCGTAACGATGTCAATTTCATTTGTGTTTGATCTTTGACTCTGGCAAGTATATAGTTTTCAATCTCATATTGCAGCTATTCATCCACACAAAGGGAAAGAACGCAATCTTGTTTACTTGTCCTCCTGAGGTAAAGTACCTTTACCTATTTTTATAAATGTATTGTTTTGTAGAATATTGTTGTTAGATAGCATTTTTATACTTTTATATTTCAAATGCACATATTCTGCATTCTAAGAGTGTTTGCACTGGAGCGTCAAACAATATTGCTATATGGGCTTTCTTAAATATATTACATAAATTAGTATACTTGAGTGCCTAACTTGGTTGATGTGAATGGATTATATATTCAATATCCGTGTAAACCTTGTTATTTAGTATGTGGAGTAGTTTCATATCATTTTTGGTTGGTACCTCTAGCTAAATGTGCCTACCTATATATTAGTTCAGTGGTGTTTGGTTAGTTCTCTGGAAAAATTCTATGTGTATGTTACCTATGTACAAGGTAGCAGAGACAACTGAGATGGTGATGTTGTGTAGTTTTATTTGGTGGATTTGGAAGCAACGATTTGGAAGAATTATTTTCCTTGATTGCTTTTCTATTTAATGCTTTTTTCATGTAATTATAATCAGTGGAAAGTTTCCTCCTCTAGTGCCCATAAGTATCTTAATTTTTTTCCTTTAATTTTTTTATTTTTTTCTCTCTGTTATATTTACATGCTAATTTTGCTGAGGCAAACCCTGCTAATCTTGGATTTAGGTTATGGATTTCTCTTGTCTAGGTTATGTGCGAGTATGTTGTATAAAATACTGGTCTTACATACTCTTGCCTTACTTTTATAAATTAGTTAAGAAGTTTTACTCGTAAATGTTAAGAGTCAAGTTAATACACTTATGATTTATTATTTAAGCAGTAATATTAGCTGTGGGAGGCCTCCTAGTTAATTTTGAAGTCCATTTCTTCTGTGACTTGTCCCTTTTGCAAAGAATTTCTTTACTCTTCTGATTGGTTTGTTGAGTCCATGTTGCACCAATTCATTTTATTTTACAGCAAGAATGTGTTCCTTGGGTCCTTCCTGCAGAAAGTGAACATATGCATGAACCCTTTTTGTTGTCTTCTGAAGCAACTTGTAAAACATGATTCATATGTGAACTTTTTTTCATCTTATTTTCTGTAGTGCTAACGGAACTTTGTTGTTATGATATGTACACAGATAATTCTAGGAAAATTTCGAAATTGTAACTAAATTTTAAATTTATATTTTCACTCAAATTCTAATTAGCAAATTTGTGCAACAGGGTTCGTTCTCCAGCACTGGTTTGGTGGTTTCTTCCAAATTGCCAAGATTCTCCGATTTGTACACACTTACCATTGCAACTGCAGATCCAAAATCAATTTCTGCAGGGAAGCCAGTGGAGCTAACCAAAAGTGTCACTCAATGGTCTCTCGCTCATTCTTTCTTTCACACACACACACACACACACACACACACACACATATCCCTGTGTTCGTTTGTGCTAAGGGCATAACATTGCATATTCTATAGGCTTTTGGAGCTGGGATGTTAATGCATATATCTATTCCACATTTCTGGTCTTTTAAAAATATTGCAGGTTCACCAAGGATGGAGTTTTGGTGGAGGGCGTATTCTGGAAAGATGTTCTAGCTCTAGTTGATGATTATACAGCAGAACCGAAGAAGAAGAAGAAGTAATCTCAAGCTTTAGAGCACGTGTGATAGATTATTGTTGAGGAAGCAAAGTTATAATGCCATTGTCATTTATTGCAGATATTTTTCATAAATAAGATGCTTGCATCTGAAAATTTTGGACCAAATCAAATGAATCAACTTCAGACTACAGTTCACATCTTTAGACAAAATCACCCCTCTCTGAAATTGAATGTTTGTTATCTTCTTATAGCCGCGATAGCTACTTCGATGACTGTAACAGTTGCTAATAGATGCTAGGCTGTAAGGTGCATGATTTTTCTAGCTACCTCTTGCTTTTTGATGAGTAGTTTTACACCTTAGCAGGAATTTTGCGGAGAATCTTAGTATAGACAGTACGAATGGTAAATTTTAGAACGCCATCTTTTTCTTAGTTGTATGGTACCGAGTTAGTCTTAGAATTGAGGGAAGGTGGGTTTGTTTGCTCAATGGGTCCATAATGGGAATGGTTGGATTGGTAATTCCCAGCTGTTTATGCTTAGAGTTCATTTCCCCGTTTGGTGGAAACACAGCCATGCCTTCTTTCCTTTGGTAAAGTTGATGGGAACTTTTTATAAAGTAGGGTTAAAGTTAATGTGGACTGCAGGAAGACCACGACTTGGCGTTCCTACACAGCAAAAAATCCAGTTAAGATAAAAAGATCTCAAACAAGGTGCTTTTCTTGGAAGACCTCCATCTGTGAGGCTACTTCCGCCCTAAGACCAAAGCCTACCAAAGTCATAAAACAATATTAAGAAACAAAGGTCAGAAGACTTGATGGTTAAATTTAAAAGTATTTTTGTTTAATAAAATATTATAATTAATAAAATATTTTGATGGTTGGATTTAAAAGTGTTTTTTATGGTTATAAAAGTATTTTTGTTTCTTAAATAAAAATAAAAATGAATAAAAATAATAAAATAAATTATATAAAAATATTATCATAAATAAAGTATGATAAAAAAATTTAAAATTTTAATAAAATATATAAAAAATAATTTTTAAAACTGCATTCTCCACTGGTATCACTAGTGATAGTTGTCATCAATAATCAAACTATATAGTCACTTATTTTGATTTTCAATTAAATATGATCATCTCCTTTAAAAGAAGCAATAAAATTTGATCATGAACTAAATTAGATAATTTTTTCTAATCATTTAACTTGATTATTGAAGTAAGCAATTGTTAGTGGCGGTAGTTTTCTTTTTTTTTTTTTTTTTTTTTAGAATTTTAAAATATTATCATTAAATTTTAAAATTTTTGTTATATTTAAATTTTTTATTATTTTTATATATTTTATTATAATTTTTTATTTTTGGTTAAAAATATTTTTATTATTTTATTAAAAATATTAATAAAATTGGATAAAAAAATTTTTATAAATAGATAGTTAATATTTTAAAAATTAAAGAATAAGATTTTATTATTTAAAAGAATTTCAGGTAAGATTAAATCTTTTGGCTTAATAAAAATGCTTTACCATTTTAAATTAGAATAGGGCAAGGACTTCTTCCCACGCATAGTTTGGTCCCAAGACGAGCCCACCCCTAAGAGTTAAAAACCCAATTTCAATCCAATTTCAATCCAATTTCATTAACCTATTTTATAAAATGACTCAAATGCCCTTGTTTAAAAAAATAAAAATTTATAATAAATTTATAAAATAATATTTAAATTTATATATATTAAAAATTTTAAAAATATTCAAAATTTTTTCTAAAATTTTGTAGAATTTGAAAATTTAAAAAACAAACCAACCACTGCAAATAAACCCAAGTGGTCGAAACGACCACTTGGTTCTAAGAGAGGCTAGATCTAGCCTCCCGATTTAATGGAGGTAGTTAGATCTGACCGCTTCTTATTTTGACGGAGGCGATTAGATCTGGTCACCTCCGTCAGAAAACTTGGTTGGAAATGACTGTTGGGGCCAAGGTCAGCCATTTTCGATCGCTTTTTCTGGTCGAAATGGTTAGATCTGACCGTTTCCTCCAAAACAAGAGGTGGCTAGATCTGGTTGTCTTCATTGTTTGTGAGGCCATAATTGGCTTCTCTTGGTCCGGCCACCTGGGTTTATCTGCTTTGGGCCACCGCCACCGACACAACGTAAGTGATTAGCTTTTTTAAATTAAATATTTTTAAAATTTTTAGAAAAAATTTTAAATATTTAATTATATTTATATAAAATTTATTTAATTATTTTATAAATTTTAATTCTAAAATAACTAAATTATCCTTAACTAATACTGTTAATAGTTAGTTTTAACTGTTGATATGATCAACAGGTGAGATTTCAAAATTTTCAAACTTGGGAGGTGGGAATTGTCTTCGGTCCAAACTATGGGTGGTAACAAGTCCTTTGGCCATTAGAATATCACGAAGAGTATCTGTAATCAGTCCTGTTGAATTATTATACGGGACCTACAAGAAGTTATATTTCTCACATACCTGATTCCTAGACTCCTACTTCTACTGTCTTTTAAATAATAAAATTAATTAAACAAGGCACTCAAATTATTTATTATTATTAGTATTATTATTCCTCTTCTCCATGACAAACAAAACAACTAATTAAATCATAATAATATTGTTATTTATTCAGTTCACATGAAGAACAGATGCCCTACCTTAACGTCCCCTCCCGATGCTAAAGTTAGAACCAAGCCATCAAATCGATCGCTTCTCTGCCGTTTCCCCCCCCCCCCGGGCCCCGCCCCTCTCTAGCTGACGTGTCACCTCTTAAACTACAAATCTATGGGCCCCAGGTCACGGACCTCAAACCAACGCCACAACTATATTTGATAATTGACAACGGCCTTTTCGAATCCTGGTACGTATTTATTCGTCATTTGCCTTGTCAAATCTTATGTGTAACAAAACAAGCCCTCGCTCACAAGCCATATCTCTTACTAGCGAAGCAACCAACAACCAATTAACGGGATTTTTTCCTCTCAAATCCTATAAAATTAACATTTTGAGTTCCCTTATTTTTAATTCGAATCAACACGTTGTTTTGTCGTAGCTCGAATATATCGGAAAAAGATAGATTGAAATCTAGAGTTTCGAATTCGTATTTGATTAACGAATCTGTCATGGCCGACTCCAAGAAGCAAAATACCGTTGACGATCGTGAAGGTCAATCTGACGATGATGACTGCACGTACGCTTCATCGGTTTCTTCGACAGGTATCGAAACCTACACCGTTGGATCACGTGAGATTGGACTGACTGAGCGATTGACCGACATATTTGTTGAAGAAGGAGACGAGGATTTGTTGCTTCAACGGAGCGATCGCGAGGATAAGGTTTTGCAGTGGCTTCAGGCTCTCGATATGCAGGTCATGGGAGCTTGTCGTGCCGACGAGCGATTAAAGCCTTTATTAAAGTCTAATGCTTCAAGTGGTGTCGCCGAGGATCGATTATTAGCTCATCTAAGTCAGGTACGCGCCTTCTGGTTTATTTTTTCTTTGTTTTGTGTGTGTGTGTGTGTGTGTGTTTTTTTTTTTTTTGTCAATTTGTCTGGAAATTAATTTTGATTTGGATTGTTGATATATGAGCAGCACTTTGAGCCGTCGGAAGTGTGTATGTTAGCTAGGTGTTTTTGCATAGCACTTGTATCAATTCGAGTTGGGAAGGTAAACAGGCAGGGGAGCCTACTATGCCCAACTTCAATAAGGTAATTGGTTTTGTGTCGATATTTCTGTCTCGATTTTCCATTCAGATTTGATGAAGCCTGGTTGTAATTGCTTATATTTCATTTCTTGGTGTCGTCTCAATTCATACAGATAATAAATTGTGAAAATCAAGACTGTTTGGTACAATAATATTTAAAAATTTAAAAATAAAATAAATACATTGTGTTTAAATATTTTGTTAGTAAAATTTATCATAATATGGTTTAAATCCATTCTTTTGTTGGGTGGTTTTATCTTCAGCTTCCTGTTACCACTTGATTGGATGACACAACATGATTGGGATTCTTAGGCCACATTGTCTGTTTAATATGAATCTATGCTTAATACTTTGCATTACCGTGGTTTTAGTCAGAAATGTGAAAAAACCATTGGCAAGGTCAGGATCAGGAAGCCATTTTCTTTTCTATCATAATATTTAATAAATTTAGTTTATTGTTAAAATTGTCTTTTATTAAGTTTTTGTTTTATTTTTATCTTAAATGTTAAGAGTAACACAAACAGATGTGATGGTTCTTTCTGCAGCTATCTAATGGTATTTGATTGCTAATATGCGATGGTAATTGTATGACTGCTGCTCGTGGTTTAAAATTACATCATTTAAAATGCCCTGATGTTTTGCCATATATCACTCATGTTAATATGCCTGTAAGTTTATATGTTAATATATGTAATGCATGTCTTTTTTTTATATTTTCACAATATTGTGGCCTCTGTTTTTGCTCAGTGCCGGTGAAATTAACCCTGTTATTAAAATAATATTCACTCTTTTCTTCTTGAGTACCTTTTATCTGTTTGTTTGATTTGATCATGACTACAAGGTTTTATGCTTTTGGTATGGCATAGTAATTGGAAATGTATGATCACGTTTCGTGAACTTCATCTTAAAACAATTGCATTACTAACTTTCCTTTTTTATATAATATATCTTTTCTACATGTTGCACAATACTTTTATATTAGGCTGTTACACAGGAAATGGTTTGGAGGTTTATCTAATGACTTTGCCATATCATAATGGTCATAAATAAATTGACCTTAGCAATATATTGCTCCAAATTTGTCTGTGATGTGGCTTTTTCAGTGACTATTTATTTGATCTTTCAAAAATGAAATTCTCAGGAAGAAAACTGGTGGTGGATGATAATAGTTGAAACTGTAGGATTCTATATTGTGTTTATTGATGGTGATACTGTTTGTGCTTCCAAATAAATATATCTTTTGACTTGTAGGTAAAGTGGGCGTATTAATGATCTCTGAATTAAAGGGAAGTGAAGGTAGTTTCATCTCCTATATTATATGGTTTTGTTGTATTTTGTGTATGTGGGGACAACATGTAATTGCTGTGGGAAAAAAATGAATGTATATGAACTCTGTCTTAAGTTTGGTGGGCTGTGGAATGTTTAATTTCCATTAAAGTTTGTTCTTATCTTATTGTTATTGTTTTGTTATGTGATTATATTTATTTAAGTTATATATATATGTGTGTTTAAGTCATGTATATGAATTCAATTGCTCTAAAAAAATCTGCGTGTTATACAATGTCTTGTATACTTGTGAATCTTGATTATTGCCTCTGTGTGAAACAACTGTTTAACCAAAATATTAAGTTTTTGCTCTAACTGTTAAATAGTTAATGGAACTAACTAAACTACAGTAAACACATCAGTTTTTTTTACTGGTTGTCTTTCAGTTTTGACCATATTAGCAACTACTGCTAATATGAAGATCCAAAAGCATTCTAATATTTTTATTAACCTTGGGTGTGATGGAATATTGAGGTATTAGATGCCTATGGCATTGATAGTGTACGCAATTGAACAAGTTTTGGATGTTTTATGGGTTACCATTTATGCTTTCTCTTGGAGGCAGTTACTCCTGTCTTCCTGTCCATCCTTGGCATTTGAGAAGTAAAATTAAAATATGAGATTATTTTGTGCTCAAATTTCATAATACATAAGAGTATCCTCTTCACAGCTTTTGGTTGGTCTTGCTTCAATTTTGTAGTGTTTATATTGTTCTTCTTCACTGCTTCATTTCATTCTTATCTCTTCTCAAGTCTTCTCTGTCTTCTTGATAATGTTGCAGAGGGAATCTGAATCTTACAATCTTGCCAACGTCTGATTTGCGACTCTCATTTTGTGGAGATGATGGTCATACAGAAAGACTGTTTACCCTGAGCAGCAAATCTGAGTGCTCTGCAGTTGTAATTGGTGAGATCCCAGCAGATCATTCTGGAAGATCATTTCTTATCGAGATCCCAGATAGCAGAGTATCATACTTTTGGTGCTCAGAGAAGTCCAGGCTTCTGGGTGTTGAATTGATTTCAAAGGTATATGTTATTCAATGATGGTCACCCTTTTACACTCAATAAATAGTTTATTAAACATTTATGGTTTTCCTACAATAAGATCTTTATTTAGGGAATTATATATGATAGTCTTTTTTATCTGCCACAGATGAAAGATCTCATCAAGAGGAAACCTTCAATTGCTGAATTAACTGGAATCAGTGAGTCGCGCCTGGGGTATCTAGCAACTCACCTACATGCTTATCTTGTGGGATCATCGTTGAGCAACACTCTAGCAAGTTGTGGAAATTCACTTTCTCCTTGTGGTACATCTGATCTCTCTGATTCGGTTCCAATTACTCAATGCCAGTCCTCATCCTCTAAGTCTTTGCGATCTCGTCACTCTACTAGTCAAGCTGTAAAAGCAAATTCAATCTACCAGGGTAGCCTCAGTCCAAGATCAAGTTCCTTCAAAGAGAGTCCGTCCAGAAGCGTGTCCACTCTAAGAAGTGCCGCTGCCAGGGAAAAGTTAGGATGCCGGGGCGATGGCTATCTGTCTTCAATTGACAATTGGACGCCTTCTTCACCAGTCACTACTGATGGATCATGTTGCAGTCATTCTGAAACATCATGCTGTAGTCAATCTGAAACTTCATGTTGCAATCAATCTGAAACTGGCAATAATATTTCTGAAGGCAGTAGTTGCCAATTGTCGCCTACTTTTCTTGAATCACTTGGGAAATTTTCTGCCCGTCCAACCTCAAGTCCATTGACTTATGTCTCATCTACAGGTCCACCTCTTTTGTCTCCTTACTATTGTTGGTGTCCTCTAGGTGTGTCATCATCGTTGCAACATCCAGCCTCATCAAGTGAACAACAACCTTTACTCCCGCCACTTGCTTCCTTGTTATCAGCTAATGGATCTGCCAGTTTGTTGGCACCAAGTCCACCTCTGAATCTTGCTGATATTCCTTCGCTGGATTTCCCAGCTTTCCTGCCAGATCCTGTGGTTAGGTTGCAAGTGCCAAGTTCTCAGCAGATACCAACTTTCACACCCTTAATGTGTGACCCCATTGTTCACATTCCAATGATTGATGTTTGCTCTTCAGTTCAAGCAGTTCAAGGCTACCTGGTGAGTGCTGGTCCTGGTATATCAACAACAATTCCTCCATTGCACCCAAAACTTGTGAACCCATTACTTCCTGAGAGTGAGTCGGTGTTAGAGAATGGTGCAAGAGAGACATTGCGGCTGCTCATTAGTGGTTCAAGCCAGACCAACAACCCTCCATTGATTGATGTATTGCCTGCTGTTCTAACGAATGGTGACGAGAACCAAAGCTTTCTTCTTGCTGGTAGCCGGGGTCTTTACTGTGGAACTAGAGATGTCGATGCTACTGGGGAAAGCATCGCTTTGGTTTCGTTGTCTGGGAGTTCAACAATGGGAGAGATGAAGTGTGAGAGCCTTGATGACAAGGTGAATGCATTGCCAGAGGATTCAAACTTTGTTAATTCTGATGATGAGAGTAGCAGTCATATGCCAAATTTCAATGAAGAAATTTCAGAATGATATTAGAATATATCTCGCCATTTGTTATTTTTATATTGTTCGTAGATGTGTGAGTTTTACGTTCCAAGTTGTAGATAAGTGGCTTCAGTTGTGACATTTTGAATTGTAATTAGTTCAAGTCCAGCGCCTTGCCACAGGTCAAAATTATAATTACATGTAAAGGCTGATCTGCTGCCTGTGAAATAAATTATGCTGCCTCTTAACACCTAACATCAATTAACAATGCAGAGTGACATTCTAACTTTAGTGGGATTAATTGGTATTTAACGAATATTTTATAAATTATATAATCCTAAATCTAATATCTTAAATTAGCACTCATTTTATCTTCATAATTATATCTAAGAACTCTAATTTTTCAAATATTTTTTATTTTAAAATTTATTTGAAAATTAGTTTTTAAAAAAATCCGATAATTAATTCATTTAAATCCAAATAAGCAAGCATTTTATTACGGTGCGCCTACTCGACCTATGTAATGCACTTTACTCAATTTTGATCCTTTTTTCATAAATTATACTTTAAAATATATAATCTTTGGTAATAATATACTTTGATAAATAAATTACTCTTAAATGTAAAATTAACAACAAAATAACAAGAATCCACAAAATATCAAACTAGAGTTTATTACTCTTACCATTTTTACCTATTTTTACTAAATATTTTTCTACATTTTACACAAAATCTAACTCTAGATCATATAAATAAAATTAAAAATCATATTTATAGCTCAAATTAACAATAGCAACTAAAATATGATCGAAAATCATAAGTTAAGAGCAAAAAAGTGAAGAGTATAAGTGATAACTCCTATCACACCTACCACAAAAAATCTTAAATTTCTGTTTTAATTTTTCGAACAAAATAAGAAATAACATAATCAAATAATTACTTTACCTGGATTAAGATGAATTTATTATTGCATTTTTTTTGTTTTTCAACTGAATCTCAGATGAAAATTTGTTTAAGAAGCTAAAGTTTTATGTCACGTTTCCATCTCTGTATGATAGGGATAAATAGGTCATTTTATGATCCTACACTTTCAAGTGGATGGAGCCTCTGCCTACAATCCAGTCATTTAATTTAGTTTCTTCCATTTTCTTAATGTCCCATTGCTAAACAGATAAGCATTATTCTGTCCCAATCAAATTGAGCCTCATTTAACATTTCCAATTTCGCAATCTTACAAAAGCTCCCATTCAATCCAACTGCAGCCTGGTTCGGTTTTAAAAATTATGGCAGATGAGCCGCAAAGCAGCCCCATGGACAGTCATTTTCACAGGCACTCATCTTGAGAGCAAGAAAATGCAAGTGGGACTCAAAAGTCATGCTCATTTGATATCAATAAAGCCCCTGGAAACGATAATCAAGAAAATCCCAAAAATATTCACCAAAGGAAAATGTTTTATGTTTCAAATTGATCTATAATTATCGTGATTTAACCAAAAGTTTAAATATTAATTTATTATTTTTAATATTTATCAACTTTTATTTTCTTTTATTTATTTTTATTTCTTAATGATTAATAAAATAATAACAAAGAGTTAAAATCAAACTTACTGATTAGTAAGATAATGATGAATTATAAAAAAATCATATTATAAAATTATGTCGTTAATTAAAAAAATTAATAAAAGAATTTTTATGTTAATAAAATATATATATTTATTTATTTATTTATCTTTGTTTTTATTTAGTTTTAATTTAATTAAAGTTAAACCGAAAAGTTTATTCACCATCTATTTATCTTCCTCATAGATCATAAATTATTTTAATTATTAAATAAATCTAATTGTAATTAATATTTATATTTGTGTAATTAATATTTAAATATATACATGTATGTGAACCTATTTATTTATGTGTGAACATACATATGTATATATATATGTAAATATATATACCTTTGGGTGTGAATCATCTATATATAATATGTGAATTATGTAAGAATGTGTGTGTTATGCATAGATACATATGTGTGTTATGTAAGTATGTATGAATCATGTATGCATATATGTATGAATGTATGTATATGTGAATCATGTATATGAGTATGTATGAATGTATATATGTGTGAATCATGCATATACGTATGGATCATATGTGTATTATGTATGTATATATACATATGTGTATGAATTATGTATGTATATATACATACTTGTTATACATGTATATACACGCACATTTATTATATTTTATACATATGTGCAAGCAATATAAAGTGCATAAATATATAAATTAGTTTAATTTATATATATAAGTTTGTACCTTATATGTGTAGATCTGTATATTTTATATTTAATAAGATAGTTTAAGGTTGGATTCAAACTGAGAATATTTAGACTCGTCTTTAAGTTCGGTTCAAACAAGTCTGACACGAATTATTCGAATCCAAACACAAACACGAACCCGAACTTAAATTAAAAATTTTTTAATTATATTTTATTAGTTATAATTTTTAAAAAATATAAATACAAACTATACAAATTGAATATGAATACGAATTGAATACAAACTAAACTATACGAGTCAAATACGAACCTGAACTACATTATACAAAATTTTGGTAAACACAAATCTAAATATAAACTGAACAAATCTATAAATAAATATATATATATATATATATATATATATTTATTTGAATTGATTCGAATCTAACCTTATAGTTTGCAAAATTTAGAATGAAATAAGAAGGGTAATTACAATTTTATAGGAATATTAAATGATCCTGTCTACCATCTAATGCAATCAATTAATTAACAAAATAACTAAACCCTGCAGCACCAGATTTTATACCTGGCTCACTGACTGTCTGCTCACCATCAAACTATGATAGATTTGAGCTAGGTTTCAATGCAAAAGCCATGTCAGTCAGAAGCCCATTAAAGTTGCATTCCTTATAATTGCAACTGTCAGTCATGGAGAGGAAACCCTACTGAAAGAAGCAAAGAAGAAGACAGCCTGAAGAGATGACAAAACCAGAACAACAAAAACTGCAAACCCCTTCCAGCAGCTTGAACTGGTCAAGAGGCTGAAAGATGCGCCAAAGGCAAAATGGCAATCAAGAAACAACAGAGTGGAGTGAATGTTACTCACAACAATCCATTTTAAATTAGTTTTGACAAGACAGAAACCTTTTTCCAAATGCAATAATGTACGGAGAAATGGTATGGAGCAGGAGGTCTAGTGGCTTCGATAATGGAATTGGATAGTGACAGGATTTAGTCCACAAATAGATTGAAATGAAGAAAAAAAGAAAGAAAAGGAGAAAATGGATAAATAGAATTTGATTCTGAGAGAGAAATTGTGTCAAGTGATGCATAACCCACTTCAGAAAACAAACAGTGATAAAAATTGAAGTGGCCTGTTTAAGGTGGGTATAAGAAAATATGCCAGGAGATAAGAAAGTGATTTTACGTGCAGAAGCACTTTATTTTAATTTTTTAAATAAAAAATAAAAAACCTGTGGGCAAAAAGGGATTCTTCCTTTTTTTTTTTTTTTTTTTTTCTAGTTGTGTTTGCCAATATATTTAGCTTGATTGATTGATATTGCTGTTTGCTTAGGCCTTTGCTGCATCAAAGAATGGCAAGTTTATGCCTTTGAGCTAAAATTAGGAAAAAAAGTAGCCTATTTAAAGCTGAGAGTCTGTTTATAAGCTGCCAATGAATGTGAAAAGGCGTAGGCTGATTCCGCCGCAAATAATAAAACAAAAACGAAAACAATGGGAGCTGAGATTGGAGACAAAGACTCTTGAAGGGGAGAGTGGTTTCTGGTGGCAGAAGCTGAAAGATGACCTTTTATTATTGGTGGTTAGGCTAGGGGCCACGGCCCACTGTGCTTCTCTTTAACCCTCTGTTTGCCTTTGAGTAATTATTTATGAAAACGCCTTTTTGACTTCAAGTATCTAATTTGAAAGAAAGTGCTTTTCAACAAAAGCACTTGAAATTTATTTTTTCTTTTAATTTTAAATAAATAAATAAATAATTTCCCAGTGTTTTTCTTATTCAAAAAGTAATTCCCCTTATTCTGTGATGAATGTAATGGAAGGTGGATAGCTCCTAGCTCCTAAATATAATCAAGATTAAGATTTAGTCTCAATTCTTTTAATCTATAGTTTTTTTTTTTATAATAAGAAATCTAAATCAATCATTATATATCAGACGAGAAATCTTTTAAGGTCATAATTTATAAACTAATTCTTTCATATATTTTAATAAATTTTACTCACGTTCACAGAAATATTTTTTTCGTTGATCATTTAATTCGTTATTAAGATTTTTATCATTTTATTATCTAAAACTCAATACATTTCTAATGTCAATCTTCTTTATGATGACCTCAGACTTTTATTACTAGACCAATCTTAAAGTCATCTAATTTATAATTTAACCTCAATCTGATTGAAAAAATTAAATAAAACTTAAATCCAAATAAGTCTTCTACATACATACATACATACATACATACATATATATATATAACACACTTAAGGAATACTCCAACCAAGTGTGCTATTTGGAATTTTTTAATGACTCGTTTAGTCAACAATAGATCATAGGTGACACCATTAAATATAAAAATTATTATTATTATTATTATTGTTATTATATAATACTAAGAAAATGTTATAACAAAATATGAAAAGAAGTTAGAAAGATTTGATTTCATGTAGCGAAGAGTGTATGTACACAACCCCTGGCCATTTTTAAAAATAATTTATTTTAGAAAATATGATATAAAAGTATATGTGATGTTTTAGTGGAGACCACACCACAACCACAACCACAACCGGAATAATAATTCAAATATTTTATGTGCATTATTAATTAAAAAGACTGATAATAACGTTTGATAATTTTGAAAAGAAATAATGCTGTAACATTGACTTTTTTTAACGGTTATCATTCAAATCATCACGGCTATCGTTCAACAGTTTTTCGCCACGTAACCTCAGTTATTTTTAAAACTTTAATTTTACCACTCAAAAAGAAAAATCCTAAATTACACGAAAGTTAAAATTTTCTAATAATATTTTTGTTTTATTTTTGAAATTAGTTCCCGGACAGGGAGGGCCAACAATACTCAAGTTTTAGAAGCCCAATAATGGACTGCCACGTGACCACCACATCGCAGGAGCATTTCTTGTACGATTGTCGTTTGATTGGCTGCACCAAAATGTTTTGTCGTTTCCACTTTATTTATTTATTTTTCCCCCTTCTCTCTCTCTCTCTGTCTGTCTTTGAGGAGAGGCGCATATTAGAAATAGATCCACCTACACTGCACCCCTAACTAGGGTCTCTCTCTGTGTTACAGAAAACTGTTTAAACTGTCGCAGTCTGTTTTTTTTATACTACCGATCATCTCCGCCGTCCATTCATCTTTCCAAATCTTAGCTTCACACTCCTCTTTCTCTGCTTTTATGGTCTATTATCTAGTTCCACCTACTTCACTCTCACTTATGATCCTCAAATTTCCTCTCGCCCCGATCCTATTCGGGTGTTATCCGATATCTTTCGTCTTAGATCCCGCCGGAATTTCGTCCTTTCTCTAACTTTTTATTTTATTTTTTTAGTTTTGGTTTCAAGCTTGTCGGCTGATCCACTGAATATCGGCTTTCGAAAAGTTTGACTGATAATTTTTTTTTTTATTTTTATTCTACTGATAATTTGAGGAGCGTTGGAAAATTAATTTTTATTTTTAAAGAGGTTATCATATTAGGTATCGAGGGGGTTGTAATTTATTGTTGAATGGACGAGGAGGACAAAAAGGTAAACAGAATGGATGCTGCCTCGTCAGATACGGTTGCAGAGTGCGTGATCCCGTACATACACGACCCCAAGGACCGAGACGCCGTTTCCTTAGTGTGCCGGAGGTGGTACGAGCTGGACGCGATTACGCGTAAGCACATAACGATTGCGTTGTGCTACACGACCACACCGGAGCGGTTACGGCGTCGTTTTGGCAACTTAGAGTCGTTGAAATTGAAGGGGAAGCCGAGAGCTGCGATGTTTAATTTGATACCCGAGGATTGGGGCGGGTATGTGACACCGTGGGTCAACGAAATTGCTCGGTCGTTTAATAGCTTAAAGTCGCTTCACTTTCGGAGGATGATTGTGAATGACTCGGATCTGGAAGTTTTGGCTACGGCTCGAGGGAGGAATCTTCTGGTTTTGAAGCTTGATAGATGTTCTGGATTCTCTACAGATGGGCTTCTCCACGTGACTCGCTCGTGCAGGTACTTCATCTTTGTTTTATAGGTTAATCTCTGCTATTTCATATATATATATATATATATATATATATATATATATATATATTTATTTATTTATTTATTGTAACTTTTTCGTGGGTCTCAGGGTATTTGATAGTTAATGGTTACATGTTTTTGTATGGTAAAATATGTGGTGAGATATTGTATTGTGTTGAGAAAGAAGTTAACATAGTTTTAGATTTTGATTTTTCCTGGAATGTTAATGTTTTGTTGACCATTTGGAACTGTTGTAACTTAACTCTTGTTTATGAGTTGTCCTTTGTGTGAATGATGTTGCATTACGTCGTTGTTTTCTCCAAAAGTTCAATTAGTTCTTCCCTGATCTCATTTACATTAAGCAGGATTTACTTTGATTGAAATTTAGCAACCCTTCGTCTCTTTAGCTGTGTTTGTACTATACTGCCTGCTTTGATTTTCCTTTCTGGTGGCTATAATAACCATCCAATGAAAGAAATAATCTGGGAATGGATGACTTGCTTGATTGAAGAAGTTGCTGAGTTTATACAACTGTGAACTTTGTAGTTAATTTCATTGTTTGCAGAAAATTTTTTCAGGAAAAACTAGTTGGCTATTTGTATAGGTTAATCTGATTACCTGTGTGTTTAGTTGACTTTTCAGCCGTTGTTTCTATTATTGGCTGATTCAAGTTTGCATATTATAAGAGCTTCATCAATAAGAAATTTTGAAAATCCACTTGGAATCATAGGTTTATTGTATCATTTGCAGCATTTTCCTTTGATACTGTGATTTTAAAGTTGACAGGATACCCTGTAATGGATGAAAAAGTTCTGTTGCTACATGTAAGAGTATTGGATTCCAAGTTCTTTTTGTTGTTGGTTTACCCTTAGGATCTACATGGTGAAACTCTGGGTGTTAGCAACTTATGAGTGATCTCATGCCTTCAGCATGAAGCAAGGGAGTAGTAATGCCTTGTTTTTATTTGTTGAGGCCGATGGTGATAGCTGTACTTGTTATCTCATTGATTAATGAAAGGTTTTGTTAATTAGGTTCTAGAAGACAGACCAAAAATAATTTCAGAACCTTTTCATATGAGAATTGTTTGAATATATGAAAAATCAAATTGCCATAAAAGTTAATTGGTATTCAAGTTTGATCATAGATGCCCAAACCAGTTTGCTGTTATTCAATACAGCTTGTTTGATTCTACATTTACATGGATAACAAGGGGAATGATATCTTTTGTAAGAGAAAAAGATGTTCATCATTAGATATATTATTGATGTGGAGTTGCTTTAGTGGCAGTAAGGCTTGTCTTAATGAATTGAATGAAGAAAATAGAAATATGTCTTTTTTCTTTGAAAGTTATTTATCCTAATTTATAGTAGTTATAAGGTAGAGAATTCTTAAGGTTGACTCTCGATTCCAGATCATACTTAACCCTAAAGTCATTTCTGAGAACTGCTTTGAAGTCACAGTGATGGTCTGAGAACCAAATAATTATTATTGAACAAGTAGACTGAGACATTGACCCAAGATGAGCTGATTGAAGTCATAGTAAAGGATAATTAGTTACAACATGATAAATTTACAAGGAAGACTTGTGTCCCCAAGTTCTACATGAAGACTGCTGTGTGGGTGGTATTAATAAATTTATCATTTTTCACTTGGGAACCTTTAATATTATCAACTTTTTTAAAGTTATCTTGTATGTGTTCACATTGTGCTTTCTTGACTCTGCTACACGATCTAAGTCTAGGGACTATAAGCTTTTCTGTTTATGTGGGTTGTGTAGGATATTGTTATTGGCATGCAGTAATAGTACGATAATTTATGTTGACTTGTCTTGCTTACTATGCTTCTTTTTCTTGATTTGGTCCTGTGGATTGTTATGCAAGCTACAGCATCCAATAGCTGACATTTTTTTGGGGGCAGACTTGGAAATATTCAGGTTTTTCTTTGTTTTATTGCATGTCTCCACAGGCAATTGAGAACCTTATTTTTGGAGGAGAGCACAATAAATGAGAGAGATGGTGCTTGGCTTCACGAACTTGCTTTAAATAACACAGTTCTTGAGACATTAAACTTCTACATGACAGAACTTGTCAGGGTCAATTTTAGAGACCTGGAACTCATAGCCAGAAATTGTCGGTCCTTAACGTCTGTGAAAATAAATGACTGTGAACTCTTGGACCTTGTTAATTTCTTTCAGACTGCAACTGCTTTAGAGGAATTTTGTGGGGGCTCCTTTAATCATGTACCAGACACATATTCTGCGGTGTCATTTCCCCCTAGGTTATGCCGCTTGGGTCTATCCTATATGGGGAACAATGAAATGTCGATCGTGTTCCCTTTTGCATCTGCGCTGAAAAAGTTGGACCTCCTCTATGCATTGCTAGACACTGAGGACCATTGTTTGTTAATTCAGAGGTGTCCGAACTTAGAAGTTCTTGAGGTAAGATCACAAAATTGTTTCCCTGTTCTTTCGCTATCACTATGTCTTTGTCTATTGGTTCAGAAAAGAATGCCAAGTCTTTGCAAATATGTTTATGTGTTTTTCTTTGTTTGTTGACTTACATTTGTCCTCATTTCATCTTCCTTGTTTTATAACTAGCTATATACACTTCCCAAGTCATGCTATCCTATAGGTCTTTTTGTTTTTGCTGTTTATATTCTAAGTGTGCATCAATGTTTCAAAATAATTTTTTTTTAAATCACAGAATAGGCTGGTTCATGGGTGTCAAATAAAGTTTTAAGACATGTTGTTTTGATAGATAATCCCATTGCCAT
Organism: Anacardium occidentale; assembly: GCA_026122585.1. Taxonomy (NCBI): domain Eukaryota; kingdom Viridiplantae; phylum Streptophyta; class Magnoliopsida; order Sapindales; family Anacardiaceae; genus Anacardium; species Anacardium occidentale. The sequence goes on along the minus strand of JAJEJH010000097.1, from coordinate 370,884 downwards.
TAGCTTCACTTATGTTGTAAGAAAGATGAAGCTTTCAACCGATAGAACATAGTAATAAATTATTATTTGATTAATTTAGTGAAAAGGTAAACAACATTAGTTAAACAATCCCATTTTAGTTTTTTTAGACTATTATTCTTTTCCGTTATGAGAGGATGTCAAGTCCCAAATGGCAAGTAATGGTCCAACAGTTCACCTGTTAATCAGCTGGTCAAGCAGTTTTAGTCAACAGTGTTTCAGGTAATCTGAGGTGGAGCAAGATCCAATTGGTGGTTCTACCTATTGGTCAGGTCCAGATTTTAAAACAATAAAATGCATGTCACTATTCACCTGTTCATGAAACTTTCTAGTTTATAGCTTGGTTTCTTGAATTCTTGTTTTCTTTGATGCTGTAATTTAGAGGAATATTTGTTTTCAATAATTTTATTTTGTTGACATATCTTTCAAAATTTCCATACTCATGTCATTGGAATTAGAATTTTGTTCATTATACTAAATTGGTGGAAAGAGAATTTGTGAGGGCAACGTAAAATGTATAAATTGTGAAGAATGTTCCAGAAAACTAAGGGGACTGGCAACTTAAGAGCAATTTATTTTATTGATTTATTTTTCATGTTGGCAGACAAGGAATGTAATTGGAGATAGAGGATTAGAAGTTCTCGCTCAGAATTGTAAGAAATTAAAGAGGCTTAGAATTGAAAGAGGGGAGGATGAGCAGGAAATGGAGGATGAAGAAGGTCTAGTTTCGCAAAGAGGTTTAACTTATCTGGCTCATGGCTGCCTAGAGCTGGAATACATGGCAGTTTATGTATCAGATATCACAAATGCGTCTCTGGTATGTATAGGTGATCACTTGAAAAATCTCTGTGATTTTCGCCTAGTTTTGCTTGACAGAGAAGAGAAGATAGCAGATTTGCCACTTGATTATGGAGTTCGAGCTCTGCTGAGGGGATGTGAAAAGCTTCGAAGGTTTGCTCTATATTTAAGACAGGGAGGTTTAACAGATGAGGGCCTCCGTTATATTGGGCTATACAGTCCAAACGTGAGATGGATGCTTTTGGGTTGTGTTGGGGAGTCTGATGCAGGGCTTATAGAGTTCTCAAGGGGATGCCCTAACCTGCAAAAACTGGAAATGAGAGGTTGTTCCTTCAGTGAGAGTGCCCTAGCTGCCACTGTGATGCGACTGACTTCGCTGAGGTACTTGTGGGTGCAAGGGTATCAAGCATCGCAAAATGGTCGTGATCTTTTGGCAATGGTTCGCCCATTTTGGAACATTGAGTTGATTCCTCCCCGGCAAGTTCATGAGGTTGATCAGGGTGGACAACCAGAAGTGATTGAGCACCCAGCTCATATACTTGCATACTACTCACTTGCTGGACAAAGAGCAGATTTTCCGGAGACAGTGTGCCCATTAGATCCAGCACCTTTACTTACCAGATAAGCTAGCTGTATATACAACCATTTTCAAGTCTTTTGTTTTCATTTTACTGCCACGCCCTGTTTATAAATTCAAAAAATATTTTCATTTTTGGTCAGAGGGTTTCAAATTTTTAGTTTTGATTATTATTATTATTATTTTTTTATGTTGTAGACTTTTGTTCCTTGTATAAGTTTGTATTTTCTTCTGTAATTTGCAAGCAGTTGCTACTGTCTTTTTCCTTTGTACAATTAGCTAGCTTAAATCTCAGTCTCAGGTCTCGGGTGACTTTTATTAAATAGAGTGAGAAATTTTTATCTTCCTGAAATTACTTTTGTCATTTGGGGAAATCTTGGGATGCTTTTTGAACTCATTAACAAATATGTAAAATGTGATTTTACCAGGAGTTATATATTATTTTGGTGCAGGTTTATATGGTTCATAATCAGTTTTTTTTTTTTTCATTAATGCTATTGAATTTCACTCATTGATATTTAATCTAAAACGTAGACAAAAACCTCTCTTTGATTTAGATTATATAGATTATTATATGGATTAGTGCCCATCAAGACTAAGCTGAATGCATATTTTGGGATGATGATGATGTTGGATTAATTCAATAATCATGCAGTTATCAATTAAATTGATCTCAATGCAAATCCATACATCCATATCCATTTTACAACAAAGTTAGTTTAGTTTTTACAAGAGAAAAGTTTGGTGTATCTAAGATTTCTAGTGATTATGAGGAATCTCTCCTGAATACTTGGCGTACATATCTCCCACTACCTTTATGTAGGTCTTTTATATTTATGGGACAAAATGGTAAAGTTACATATAGCTATAATATCTAAGAATTTTTTAATACAAATATAATTTTAGAGATTTACTAATATTATAATTTAACAAAAACATGATAATTATATTGATTGTATGATCTCAATTAGAAATGTGATGATTTTTTTTTTGTAGACACGAATGAACAAAAGAATAATCTCTTAGATATTGAGGAGTTTAATTGTCATATGAAGTTTTTCTCACTGTCTTTGAGTGATGAAACTTTTATGTAGGCACTCATGTTGGATATTACTGTTTTCTATTTTTCTATAAATTAACATTAATATAATTTTAAACAAATAATAAATACTACTAATAATAGCTAATAGAAATAACTAACGTTGAGCTGAAACATGACAACGAAAGAAATCTGTGATGTATGTGTATACATCTATATATACATGCCTAAAAACTTTCTTTTATATATTGGAAAATATTTACAAGTATGTGCGTGATCATACAGGTACACATACTGTACAATAGCATGTAATTAAACTATAAAAGTATGCAATTAGAAAACTGTGAAGGCATACAAACCGAAAACATGCTACAAACTGAAAACAAAAGTTGGATCCCAACCGGCAACCATCTCCTTCTCTGAGTTCCCAAAATACTAACTTGCAAGAGAAAAGAAAGGAAGGAGTGAGTGATATATTCACCCAATAAACGTTTTCTATTTCTAACCCTAAACCAATCCTTTTCACTGAGGATTGTCACGACATTCAAACATTGAAACACGCATATTTGGGAGAGAAACCAAACTAGTTCTCGCAAGCTATTTTGATATGAAATTTATGTTCTGATGTTTATATGCATTTTTTGTTCTGATATTTGCTTTCTGTAATTCACGTATCATCACGTGATTTTTAGGTGTTATGAATATTTACTATCTCTTACTAAGTTACTGATTCTTGTTGATTTATCATAACTTGAATAATATTCTACTGTATATGTCATGTGAAAATAACATGTTATGAAACATGTTGAAATCATTTCTATGCCTTGGCTTGTTTACTGAAAATAACTTTTTGAAACTATTTTATTGAAATACTGCTATTAAATGAAAAGATTCTAAAATTATCTGAAAAACTTATGTAAAAACTGCTGAAACATACTGAAACTATAATGTCGTTAAGCAGTCATTTTTTTAGTATTGGTACCTATAAGTTTGGTCAAAGAGGAGTTATTTTGAGTATAACGTAAGTGTTTCTTCCATAACATACTTATGTTATGAATCAATCTAATTTAAATCTAATCACATATAGAAGATAGAATATTGAATCAACAATTAAGCTGAGTACAAAATTGAATTAAAGTGAAAGAAAAATCTAATTGAGCCATTCTTTTTGAATTTGTAAAACCATTTGAATTTGCCTATACATTTAATGAATGTAATACCTAGGTCTTCTACTCCTAAAGCCTTCCTAATGATGACTCTCAATAGGAAAAGTTGTATCTATTGATTTTGACGTAGATACCCAACTAATTTATAGTGAATTATTGGACCTCCCATCAAAGCCCAATAATCCAAATCCTACAATTAATTGTTTACCCAAATCATAAACAATAATCTCAACTTTATTAATCACTTTTAAGTTTATTCATAATCTGTCATTGGATTATTTCAATTATCTAGTTTTATAGATCAAAATATTAATTAATATCAGCCTGCATTGGAATTTTCTAACAACTTTTATATAAGGCATTACTGGATTCAATGACATGCAACTTCAATGAATGCATACCATGTTAGCAAGAGTAACATATTCATGTCTAATAATTGTATGGTTACAGAAACAAATGCACAAGAACAAATGACTATTTGGTTCATGAACTTAAGAAAACAAAAATAAATTTGATTTATCTTTCGACTGAGAATATCCATCCAAATACTGTTCTCTTGCCTCCAGCCCTGCCAAGTTATCTATGAGGGAGATGTAAGAGGCATCATAAACAATGGTAGTTGGTGCAGCAACAAACAATGGTAGAAGTACAACCCATTGGCAACTACAATGAAAAGGCAAAGTTGGATTGGTTTTCGAAAGATGATTAGAAATATATATAAAGTGATTAAACTGCTTTGGCATTCTTAGGTGGAAATATATTCGACAATGGATTGAAGCATGCGATGCTCAATTAAGTGGAATGCATAAAGCTAAGGATGGCCGAAAGGGGTTCTAAGAGGATATAATATATACACACACACGCACACACACGCATGTGTGGATAAAGGTTTGAGCGATCTGATACTGTAGAATTTCAAAATAAGTGGGTGGTGAGTCAGCCAATTAGGCCACATCATGTCGTTATCCAACGATATAGCACCTCGTACGCATGGACCTCTTGTAAGCTGCATCCATTCTTTAATACCTCATAATGAAACCATTATTTATGCTTTCTGCTAAATCTGGAAGAATTACCCCATATCTAACCTGTTCTTAGCATTTATCAAATAGTTATGTCAATGAAGCAAATGATGATACAGAGTAAAAAAGATAAATGCTTGTGGGAATTTAATAACCCTGAAGTTCTTCCAATGTTTTGAGTCATTCTAGGATATGACTTCATGAATCAAACAGGAAGAAAAGACACTTAGAGGCTACCTTGTTAGAGAGAAACTATTTCATGAATAGGAAGGGAGCGGCTCAGATAACTTCAAGATAATTACCTTTCAAATAATAAATCATTGATATTTATATCAATAACATGATTAATTTTCACCTTTCTGTGGAATTCAAGGGCACCGCACAGATTCAATACAATATTTATGTAGCAAAACAACTAAGACAAAACAATGCTAAGACTGAAATTTACATGATACAAACAGATTTGGAATTTCAGTTCTGGAGCACAGCAAAACACGACCATCCATATGTTACATGACTTGTCTAAATTGGATTCAGATTGAACTCCATGATAGGCAGTGCCATACAAAATTTTCCCCTAACCAATGTTAGAACAAGGCGGCACAAACAGGATTGAAAATCACTCCTCCATTGTTTAAATCATTCCATTCAAGTCCACCTTTCCGCAAGCCAGAAGATTTCTGTTGCTGTAGAAGCAAATTGGCTAGAGCGAAAGAACAAGGTTATTGATTGTCTGATAAATTTAGATCAGCAAGATTGACAGTAATGATGCCGTGGATGCTTGGTCTCCTCTTGTCTTTCCCTCCCGATAGCTGCCTTATAAAGTATTTCTGAGCATGGCTTGCCACTTGAGTAGGAGTCTTAGTGATTACAAAATGCCGGGAAATATTTCTCCAGTCTCCTTTACCATACTGAAGAAGTCCTTTCAAAAACAGCCTATAATTCATCATAAAGAAAACCAATGTCAAGAGCAAGAGCAACATCCACTTTGATTAAAATTCAAATTACAAGCCACGATATATATATACACAAAAGTTGTGTGTAAATTGAAATAAGAATTTAAACCACAAATATGAACCATAGAAAGAGTGTGCACAGCCAAAATTTCAGTGGAATCCCTTAGCCTCTATTTGCATTTACAATTAACAAACTTAGAACTGATTGAATGTGTTGAATAGATCATCAGAGAAACTAAACACCTCAAAACCAATTCATCTCAGTATTTAAGCAACTCAAAGCAGTACTCTCAAACAACTATCTGAAAGAAACTTCAATATAAGCAACATTTTTATAAAATCTTGAAGAGAAGTCACATGTGCTCTTCTTCAGTCCAAGGCACACCCTCCTTCCTCTCCTGATCCGAACTTTTCACCAACGGTCTCTTCCTAGCAGCATCAAAATCACGTTCAGAAACCGACTCTAATGTGAAAGATGAGCCATAACAACCCGGAATCGGAACCTTTCCAGCTTCTATATCCTTCACATCTTCCTCCAATTCTTTGTACTGTTTTATGACATCAAGCACCGTCTTTCCCGGTATCAGAGCTGCCACTTTGATCCACCTATCCGGCGTGCCCTCACCGTAAATTGCAACTGCACTCTCAAACCTCTTGTTCTCTTCTGTAGTCCATCTTGTGCTCTGACTTTCCTGACGAAACCGACTTGAATCTGACAGATATGAGGCAGGATACTGAGTCTCCATATCAAGAAGTAGTTTTATCTTGCGATGATAGAAGAAATTAATAACTTAGAAATTCATAATGAGTATAGGATGATTGAAAACGAAGCAGATATAGAATCATTTTAAAGGGAATCAAAAACCTTTTATATTTTGGTTAACGGCATAAACTGAGAAACGACAGAGAATCTCGATAATACAAGAAAAAATCCGATTTTGTTCCTGGGTATAAGAGAGACCAAAAAGAAAAAACCAAGATGAGATTTTTAAACTTGAAGCAGCCAAAAAAAAAAAGAAGTTGAACAACTAATTTCCAAGAAATGAACCCGAAAAGATAGAATTTATACTATGAAACTGCAACTCTCAGCCATAAAGTTAAAAGAATAAGCAAGAAAGTCACTTTCTAGAAACCAAAACACAAGAATTCGAGGGCAGGAACAAGTTGCATAGAAAGATAAAAAGCAGGAAAATATTATATTTTGGGTTCGTTTCTTTGATGAGAAGAAAGGGATTTTTTTCTTCGAAGTGGAAGAAAGAGGCCCCCCACAGGCTTGCTTGACTGCCGAGGGAAATGGACTTTACTTTCCGCATTTTGTACATATCAATTGCTAAAATAAAATCTGTACGAGCCAAAAACAATGCTCATACGCACACTCATTTCTCTAGAACACCCATACTGTGAAGTATCCAAAAATTTTCTCTGTAAATTATCATATAGCCCTTAGGATGGATAATATTAGAAGACCCCAATTTTATAAAACAAAGAAAAAATTATGTTTTGTTCTTAGAATGCTAAATTCATCTCAACAGATCACACCTTACCCAAAAATCTAGTTGGTTTTAAAAAAATTTTCCTTCATAATCTTATATATATAAATCATTAATTATAACAATAAAATAACCAAATATATATTTAAAATAGTCACTTGGATTTCATCACACTCCAATCCTAGTAAATTGATATTTTTCTTATTCTATTGATTTTTTTGTGTTATCGTTAATTTTATTTCTTTGTGCATCTTAGTTTATACACTACTCTAAAATGTGATAGTCTTGTTTTATATTTGTCTTTATGAGCCTTTTGATCTTATTTATAGTAGTATGGGCATCAAAATGAGTATTTTGAGTAGACTAATTAAAAGAGTTAGACTGACCAATAATTTGACTAAAAAAGTCTGACCCGTAACAATTTGATATAAAAGTTTTTGTATCGAATTGGGCTAATGGGTCAACTTAACCTAACATGCTACATAATTTTTAATATATATATATATAAATATTAATAGTCTGGTTCATTATTGTTTATAGATTGGTCCGTTAAAAAAACCTACAATAGTATGAACTAAAGAGATTAGATTATACCTTAAACCTTAAAAAATTTTGAATTGACTCGATTCAAAGAACCATGAGTTTGCAAACGTTAGTCTAACTCAACTTTTAAACACAATAAATCTAATGGGATCAAACCTCGTATAACCATCAATACTTCTAATTCTGAGTGATGATTGATAGTACCCAAAAAAGAAAAAGCCTTGTTTTAGTATTAAACAATTAAATTGATTCTCTTTCTTGTTAATTTGTGTGTGTTATGTCATAGGTATAACTAAAAAAGGTAAATAGATTTTGATATGAATTATTATTAAATTGTTAGTTTATGACTGTTTATTTAGCATAATTCAATTTTATTTATATAAATGTAATTTATTGTTTAAACATAAACTCAAACTAATATGAAATTAAAATAAAATAAAATTTGAAAGCATATTTAGAAGTTTGAGAGAAATAAATCAAAATGTAAATTTTATAAAAGAGTCTTTAACGGCGGAGGTTCAAGACATAAGTTATGAATTATATTATAAACTGTTATTTAAATTTTACTTGTGTTATGTATTTAAAACTTTGGTATGAATCTCGACTATATATTAGTAGATAAAACTCTTAAAATCATAATTTGAATATCAATTATAGATTATGTTATATAAGATATAATAATTAACTAAAAATTTTATATTTGAAATACTACATTGATTATATCTAAGTAATATATAAGAAATACTAAAACTAATATTGAGATGTGTCATATTAAATTCATATATATATATATATATATATGTGTGTGTGTGTGTTTTGTATTTTTTTTAATTTAATTTTTTATAATAATATTTTGAAATGCCTCATCCTTCATTATATAATAGTAATATATATGTATTTGAATGAAACATCAAGCAAGCGCCTGTAGCTCAGTGGATAGAGCGTCTGTTTCCTAAGCAGAAGGTCATAGGTTCGACCCCTATCTGGCGCGAAATTTACCAATACAGTTTTTGAACTTTATTTATTTATATATTTATTTTTACATAAGATCACATCAAAACCATCTAAGAAAAAAAGCCACAAGAGGTGACATGACATCCTTTGCAAGTAAAATGTAAATACAAGGAATTTGAAGTGTACAAGCTAACCACCAAGTTTATTCAGGCTCATCACCCACCTGCTACTTCTTTCTGTTGTACTTTGAACATCTTTATCAACTCTACTTCACATTCCCATCTTATAATCTCTACTCTCAATTCTCAACCCTCTCCAACTGCCGTTTTTAGCACTTTGGAAGGTCACCAGGAGGAGGTATAAGGGATTCTTCCAGGCCCTTCCCATTGTCCACCACGAATGCCATCTTAAGCCCCCATGTTGTGTGCACTTCTAAATGACAATGCAAGAACCATACACCTGCGACCACAATCAATACACTAATAAATTCTCTAACTAAAGTGAACAAGGGTGATTCGAGCTTGTTTGAGTTGATATATAGTGTTGCTGGAGGATTACTAGTGAGATGACAACTTTTATTCTCAAACAATTTTAACTTGAGATTCTGAAGTATTTATAGAGATAGTTTACTCAAATCAGATCTCATAATAATAGAATCATCTTGAAGGGAACTTGTCAAAGGGAGAAACTGAGTAAGTAAGATGAGTGATACACAGTGATGCTTACTGTACATTGAATGACTTGTAGATGTCAAATTTAACTCTTTTCTTGGACATTCCATCTTTAAAGAGTTGAGAAGAAGCGCCAAAAGAGGAAATATGACTAGGATATTAGCCTAATATGACAAAGTTGACAGAAGCTTGCATGCTTCTTTTCTAAGACTATCAAGAAGGTGGAATTTCATTTTCCAGTCAATGACTAATATGCTTGTGTAAGTTAGATCACTTTCTTGAAATTGCTATGGAACCTTGAGATAAGATTGCCAAGAGAATAACGAAAATAGGATAAACTTTCTAGATTTACCTGGGTTATCTGCTCTGAATCTGATTGCTGTCCATCCAGCAGTTGGTACTCCAATGGTGTTTCTCTCTACAGGATCAACAAGATTAAAGTTCTGTGCATCCTCGTATGGATCAAAATTTCCAATTCCCTTGCCAACCCTAAAGAAGTTAAATCCATGCAAATGTGTTGGATGGTTCTCCGGGGCTATTAAATTTGTGCCTTGAAGCACAACTTGAACGGTTGAATTATATGCCACTCTGTAGACCCTTGTGCCATTCAAGGTCCGGAGATTAGCCGTTGTTAAGTTACCCGTGTAATTATAAGGTGTTGTTGGGGTTGCTGGGAAATCATCAGTGAAAACTCCACTTATGTTATAGTAATGTGCCTGAAGAAGAGCTGTAGATGGCAATACAAAGCTAATATTATTAATGCCTGCTACTGCTCTGGTACCATTAACACATGTTGCACATGGATTGATACCAACAGCCATAGCAAACAGCAGTGAATGATCAATAGTTTGTGGGACTTTTGCAGGGTAATTCTTCGAATTAAGGCTTCGAAGATTATCTTCAAAAGCATTTGTTACTGCAGTGGCATTTATAGCAGGAATGTTAGTGAGGGTGGTCGGCGAAAAAGCGATGGTTCCCTTGTAGCGCAAGATAGCAAAACCAGTGACATTGTTGATAGCAACGACGGTGTCCATGAAGGGAGAGATGGTTATTAAGTATTTTCCAGTAGCCTTATCGGCTGTTAAAAGGGCATTTGTGGTTTGGCCTGGACCAATAAATATTGTGTCAGTTTTGAAAGGCTTAGTGTAGGATGCATCAACTTCAACAATGGTTAAATTATGTCCAGCAATTTTGAAGAAGAGTTCATCGTTTACTGCTGCATTGACAATCCTTAGCAAGTATGTCTTCCCACTTTCAACATGTAAAGCGAAACCTGCAAAAGTCAAACAAAAATGTGATTTTTAGCAATTTTGGTCTTTTCAAATCTTTTTGGAGCTGTAACTTTTAAACAATTAAACTATCATCCGATTAAGACACTGAAATCGAGCAATTCAATCTGGATATGATACCACTTGCTGATAGTGCATGCATGATTTGATACTAAATTATCAATTTCAGTCTATTCAAATCTTTAAAAAGATGCTCATAATTTTGCTTTTAATCTCCCTTTTCTATTATGAATAGTAAAATCTTCAAAGACTATGTAAAGCCCAAGTCAGTACCCTGGGAAGAGCAATTAGCAACTGGTCCTGGATGGCCATTGATGGTGTGTGCATCTGATATATTTGGTGCCAAACCAGTCTGCGTAGCCTGGTTGACCACAGCTTCAACATCTGCTTTCCACCATTCACCTACAATTAAGAGAACAAAACTACATTACTAACAGCAGCTGAAGCACTTTGATTTTTTGAAAAGCTTGATATGAACTTTGAGCTCACCTAAAACAATGATCTTTTCCTTATCAGGTTTAGGAAAAGGATAAGCAACACCTTTCTTAGGCAAAATAACAATTGCTCCGTGTAATGTTGCTCTTAGCCAGGAAATATGTGCATGCCAGAGAAGTGTGCCTCTTTGTCCTGTTAAGGTGAAATTGTACAAATAGTTTTGCCCTGGTTGTATTGGACACTGTGTAACATAAGCGGGTCCATCATACCACCCACTTCGAAGCTGCCTGACACCATGCCTGCATATTTAACATTTTAAAGAAGATTTAGGAATCATTCATTCATTATCAGTTGCTAAATTTCATACTAAACAGCATAAATTCTTGTAGAAGTCAGGGTATAGTAAGTCTCACCAGTGGATTGTAACATTGTATTGAACGTGATTGGTGACCCTTACGTACACATTATCACCTTCTCTTGCATACAGAGTTGGCCCTGGGAACTTCCCATTAACAGTGACTATAGACTTCGTTGAGCAAAGCTTTGTGAAGTTTGTCTTGACCACCTGCATAAATTTGACAGTAATATGAACATATTCACACTCTGATTTAGCCTTTCCCATTCTTATATGTTCTTATATTTGCTTTGGACAAAATATAATACTGGGGACACGGTTCCCACGGCTATGAAAATCTCTGACAACAACAGAGATTCAACTTACATTGAAATTGTAGTGACGAACCATTGACTCGACAAATGCCGGAAAAAAGAAAGTCCCCAGAAGCAGTGCCCAAACCAACGATGCCATCCCTCTCTGTCTCTCTCTCTTCCTCTAGGTCTTCGAGAATAATTTAAGGCTTTTTTTCAGGAAAACATCAATCCATGTCTCAGTACTTATAAGTTTAAAATGAAGTCTTTGATGCCGTGTCATTTTACGTTGTTAGGTGAATGGAAAATGCCAGGTTTGTATAAATTCTTCGAAGTTTTCTTGCATGTTACACAATGTAGTCAGACTTGTACTTCTGGAAGTATGCTACCTTGCTAGTAAGCCCTTGCTGCCATCTTCAATTGACTGTGACCTCTGTTCTGAAAGTTGAAACATCCCATCTCTTTGAAAATTAAAGGGTCTTTTCCTCATCATTTTTTTTGGTCATCACACGTTTTCTATAGATTCTCCAGTATTCTACATCTTTATAATTAACATTTTTATAATCTTAATCAGTTATACCATTATAATAATTGGCTTCCTTCTCAATGAAACTCTGGTTTTCACTTAGTTGTTTATTCTAAGCTCTTAATCAATCCCTTGTAGAGGGTAAGCAGTATATGGTTTCATTAGTATAGGCTTATAAATGCAGCTAATCTTCCAGAATGGTAAAAATATACATGGAAGATGATTGGAAATTATGGTGGTGGGTAATGGTCTAATTCTATGTATAATTGTATATGAAATTTAAATGTACAACATAAATCTCTAGTTGAGAAATGGCTTTCATGGACTTCATAATCAGCCTGGTCCTCTGGTCAGACAGAAGCGTAAAATAAATGTAAGATATGGGGGTGTGTGGTAACATCTCAACTATTTCTATCTACTTCTATTACCACATCTTTTTGACCTTTGGTTTTTCACATCCCACATGTTTTTCATCAAACACTTCACCACGGTTAACTAAACTTTACGTCTTCAAATTAGCCTACTTCTGTGTCTGTCTCTGTCTCTTCTCTGTACTCCTGCTCATAAATACACACATTTATCATTTTATATTAAGCGTAGTATAGCTTGATTATTCTAAATGTAATTCCTTTTTGGCTAGGAAGAAAGTGAGAAGCAAACGGTAGTAGGTATAAAGAAGGAGCTAAAAGGGTTACTGAAGTGGGATCTTTAACAGTGCAGCCATTACCACTAACCAACCATCTCAACTGTAGTATTTAGGAACCAATCGCCCTCCTCAACTGGCATTTTGCTAACTTAATTATCAAAGATGCTCTTTTGGCCGCGGCATGTTGTGTTGTGTCCTACATTTTCTGGAGGACCCCACAATATCCTCTTCTCATGTCTTCATTGAGGTTCTTTTCCAGGATTTGGCATGTTAGATAATAATATATTTGATTGGTTTTGACTTCTAAGAGCGACATGACAATCCCCAACAAGATTCATTTGAATTGAACTTGCTTTTCAAAGTAAGATCTTATGCAGTTATAAACATAACTTAAATAGGCGTTGGCTTAATTTAGTTTGTTTGCCAAGTTGTTTATTTCCTTGATTATTTCTCCGGACTAGTGCTTAGTTCTTTTCCTATGAAAAGGGCACATCAGAATTAACTGTCGAGGACTGGTTAAAATGGCTACCCTCTTATGTTCTTAGAATAAATTCGCTAAGTCAGTTAAGACTTGTCAGGTTGGACTGGCATGGAAGTCTCGTTAAATTCTGTCAGGGAAAGCAAGATACGCATCAATTACATGCTACTGGGTTTTCTATGATGCCTCAGAATTGACTGTTGAGACCACACATTTTGAAAACATTCAATGAGATATTTAGTTGGCATCATATATTAATGTAGATAAACAATGAAAGATGCTGCAATTTTGGTGTCGGAATTGGGACAGCAAATCACAAAACATACACTCCATGCTCTTAAATCTTATTTAATGATGATGCTTCTATGGCACCGGCAATCCTGTTTATGCAAGATTTATAGAGAAATCCTAGATAATCTATAATGCTTTCCTCGGTAGCCCCTTCTACTGGATCTATCTCAAATGACCAGCTAACTAGAGTTGAATCATCCCCATAATCTGCAAGTTTTAATGAATTTACAGATCCATCTAAACCTACATTGCTTCCTTCCATTTTGTAAACATAACTGTGTGAAGATGAGTCCATGGAAACTAGCCTCTCCTTGATCCATGACCTTTCCCCATCATCTTGAGGAAACATGAAACCGGAGACAAGTCGAACATAGCCTGGAACTCCTTCATCTCCAGCCAAGTCAGTGCACCTTTCAACCATTGGCATCCATTGTGGTAGTTTTTTGGTTTGAGAAACCATGGTCCAAACTCTGTCAACAGGTGCATCAACAAGTCCACTGACTGATCCAAGCCACTTACCCCTTATTGCTGGACATGCCTAGGCCAAAAGTCAGATCATAATAAATCATAACTAAGCAATATACATTTAATTCATGAAAATTGCATGGTGGGGAGAAAGATAACCTCATTTGCATATTACATATTCAACGTGGAAAGATTACCATTTTCTGTCAATATCTTGTTTGGATCTGGGTTGTTCTATGACTCAATGATGTTTTCGCCTTGCCAAATATGAAATCTTCAGCCAGTCTGGAAGCTCACTTGTTTCTTCCATTTGCATACCATACAATAAGATTGCTTATTAAGTTAATCGTGACTTTTGGCATAGTTAATCGTGAAGGAATCCCAGGTAACAATGTAACTTTTGGCATGTTTCTGCCTCTAGAAACCGAGGGAGGAGCTTCCAAGAAGATAACTCCTTGGCATCCCTTCTTTGATAGTAGCAATATCTGAAACAAATATTAGCGGTTCTGTAATATTTGTCATTTATTTTTCTTTCCAAGTATTTTTTCTCTGTAGACATACATTTTGCAATGGTAACACCAAATGATTTTGTTCATAACGCATAAAGGGAAACATGCTTTGGAACTTAGATCAGAAAATAAATTGGCCAGTCGAAATTGATTCTTAATTTTGTGCAGTTTGAAAGGATAAAGCCCATATATTTACTATGGTGTGGTCATGGAATTACAACCGAACAAAACTCGTGATAGGATAGATTCAACTAACGATTGGGACAATAATTTGACAGCATAAAAATTCTTTTCCAAATGAAGAAAATAAGAACATGAAAGCAACACTTAAGCAGCTGCTCCAACTGGAACCCCCGTGAGCCTTGAGGATCCATATAGAGTTTCTACGAAACAGATAATTTCATGCTTGGAGCCATAAGCAACTTGTGTTATTTCATCAAGATTGTTGATCACCTCGTCTGTTACAGATACGTTGCCATCACTACTGTAAAACCTCCAGCTCTTTCAACCAAGAACCCCAAAGGAGCTACGTCAAACAGCAGCCTCAACTTAGCTTTCGAAGATGGAGAAATCACATTAGTGAAGACACCTTTCTCTTTTACAATAATCTGCACTCAACAAGTTATACAATGACTAAATAATAAAACCTGGGAAAAAAAAAATGAAGTTTAGTTGGCAAGACCTGATTGACATCTGGCACCATTCCTCCAGTGTATCTCAGTGTATATTCCTCTCTTACATAGTAGTTGATTAGCTGTTGAGTAACAAAGAAAAGATGAAATGGTAGTTGATATAAACACAATTTCTCCTCAGTCAAATTGAGTAGGAAACAAGTAAAACTATACTGTACCTTGTTATACTCGGTTATCGAAAGTAGCTCTCGGATTTCCAGGGGAGAAAAGTTTTCCTTCACCAATCTCTGTTGTCTCTTTCACGTGTTGCCATTTTCCTGAGCAGTGCATCGTAGAAACATTATTTTACAAGATAGGGTGAGATTCATGGATCCAGTACTTTTGATGAATAATTTGTTGTTTTCTGTGTTAAAGGAAACGAGTAACTGATTTTGAACAGAGGCAAACCAGATTTTCTTGAGGCAAACAAACCTTCATCAAGAAGAAAGAACTCAGGGGTCCCAGGAACATCCTTAAGAGCAAGAACATATGTGGTACGAGGACCATAAATTTCCATGGCTGCGGCAACTGATTCCTGTCACCTTAGTTAATTTATCTCGAGGCCACACCCCAAAGATGGTGCCTACTGTAAAATTCGTATCCACAATGCTAGATCCATCAAGAGGATCAAAAGCTACACTGAATCCGCCTGTTCAAGTTGTCCTGATCTCATAAGTATCTTCCAACTACACCTAACCAATCTTATTACTAACTTCAGTATTTGAATCACTAAAAATTTATAAAATATATAAGCAAGACCTTCTACTGGCCCTCCCATGTCTTGCAGCTCAGGTACTTCTTCAGAGCAAGCATGTTTGCAGAATTGCAAGTAAGTCAAGGCCTATGCATCAGAACTCAGTTTAAGTAGATTTCCATTTAAAGCCATTGTTCTTCAAATTTTCACGCAGAGTGTAACCTCAAATGGAAGTTTGTTGGCCAGCATATCCGCAGCAAGCTGCTCATCTCCAAAGGAATTGACACATGCTGTTCCTCCACAAGAAGCAGTCCTGACCTTAAAAGCAATGGTCCTCAATGCTTCTCCCATGCACATCATCAACCTAATCAAGTCCCTTGTCCGGTGTTGACTTGGTAAGGAACTCCTCCTACAATCACAAACCCTTTAATAATGAGTGACTATGAAACTAAGCAAAGCATTATTTTTCATATACATGTTGACTTACCAAGCTACCACCAATCTCACATCTGGTCACACGGGAAGAATTCTTGCCTTTGAAACGTTCACTGAGGAATATGATCTTGGCACCACCCTCAGTGATTTCCCAAATAGCGAGCTTGATTTAAGACTCTGTCATGCATCTAAACTTTGATATTACACACAACGACATAAAAAGCATGCACAATAGTGATTAACCATACCCTGGAGCTGAAAGATGGAGAAAGTAAAGCAAAGAACGCTGAAAAGCAAAACTCTGGAAGGAGGGCTGGATACGAAGCGAACCAAACGCGAACACGAGGTTGTTCGGATTCACTTCATTTGGGCCTGTTACCATATTCGTGTTCGACGAACAGCTGTATTGAAGAGTTCGAGCTTCGCATTCGTACTAGCTATGCGCGGACTGATTCGTTTGTGAAGCTTGGTATCATTGTTGCGAACGAATAGAATAGACGACTACCGAACTGGAACAGAACAAATAGTTTGGATGGAAGAAATTATGGTTTTCAAAACAGAACGGGAACGGCCAAAAAGGTGCGTTTCGTCGTCAACACTGAATTTCTGAGAGAAAGGATGGAAGAAATTCTGGTTTCTGGAACAAAACGAATAGTTCGGATCAACCGAACTATTCGTCTCACCGACTTCGGATTTGTATTCGTTTTAATCGAACACCATCACACAAGCTTGTATTCACGTTTGGATTGCAGAATGCTTAACTCGTTTCGTCGGCAAACGAAGCGAACTTGAAAACAAGCCCGAACGGGTTCGTATCGTATCCAGCCCTACTCGGAAGAACAACTCCTCGTGCATAACATGCGATGCCAGTCTCCATAGTTGATAAACTTTTCAGGACATTTGATCAAACCAAGGCTCATCCTTGTAGTAAGTTGCAGTTGTATTAACAAAAATTTAGTCATGCCACGTGGAGGATGGTGAATGGTGGGCTTGCTTAGGGGAGGCTAATTGACATCGCGCATTAATTTGCGGTTCCGGCACTATAAAGAGAAATATTGGGCTTCCATTTTAATATTGGGATTGGAATCTTAGGCTTGGGCTCCCAGTATCAATTTCTTACGGGCTTTCAGAAGCGAGATTAGGGTTCGTCCCTGAAAACAAAAAACGGAGAAAATTTCCGCCGATTACTCTGAAATACTTACTGAACTCTGAGCCCTCAAAGCTTCACTGACTAATCAACCTTTTGATATTCATTCATGGAGCTTGGCGCCTCTTCTAGGGTATTAGGCTGCAGCAAAGCGACCTGTTTTAGCCCTCTATTTACAACAACAAGAAGAAGAGACCACCAAAACCCCATAAACGCCACGATCTTTAATCTTCACCAGTATCGTCCAAAAAAATTATTAAATGCTTCAATTCTAATTTCCAAAACGTTTTCACGCAGAGAATGTACTCCAACAAAGGTTACTTTTTTTCTTTATTTATTTGTTCAACAATTGAACACCGATTTTCTAGTCTTAGTTCGAGACTTTGGGGCTGAAAATTTTATCGAGGGAAGTCTTTGTTTTTTTTTTTCCTCTAATTGAAGAGGAAGAAAGGGAGAAGTTTCATGTTTTTGGGTGTGGGTTTGTAAATTTTCAAATTTTTAATGTGAGTTTTTGTAAATTTTCAACTTCTTTGATGCATTTAGGTGATGAAAATGAGTAGAGATGATTCTTGCGAGTTTGAGCTATCGAATTTAACTGCATTGTCGCCATTGGATGGCCGATATTGGGGTAAAGTTAAGGACTTGGCTCCTTACATGAGTGAATACGGGCTTATCTACTTCCGGGTTTTAGTTGAGGTACTTCTCTTTTTATTGAATTATTTGATATTTCAAAAGACAAGCAGCCAATCCAATTCTATGTTCAGGAAAAAATGTCGGTTCTACTTGAATAGTAGCTGTTATTGCTTATGGATGAGAACTGTCTTTACAACCTGCATGTAACTATTCAACTGACAATTGTTTTTGTAAAGTTTAACTTGTTTAAAATATGGTTTGGACCTGAAACCAGTTGGATTAATTTGAGGCAAAATAATCAGTGTATCATGAAATGATTAATAATCAATGCTTCGGAGCAAAACATTGGTTATTAAGAATTTTATGATTATTTGTTGATTGTGCTGCCTATTGATAATATCTATAGCAACCACTGCCAAGATTCAGGTCTCAATATATCGAAATCCATTCACTTGCATTGCATATTAATTCAATGATGGATTTTTTTCTCGTGGAAACTTTTTTTGTTTATTTAGAAAGGATTTTAAATTCGTATGCTCCCTGCCAGATCAAATGGCTGCTGAAGCTTTCACAAATTCCTGAAGTTACCGAGGTTCCAAGCTTCAGTGAAGAAGCTCAGTCGTATTTGCAAGGAGTGATTGACAGATTTAGCATGGATGATGCCTTGGAAGTCAAAAAAATTGAAAATATCACAAACCATGATGTGAAGGCAGTGGAATATTTTTTGAAGCAGAAATGTCAGTCGCAGCCAGAGATTGCTAAGGTTGAAGTTTTTCTCATCAGTTTCTTTAGATATTGAGATAATCTTTTTCGCTACAAATGGGACCTGGACACTGCTTTAACTGTTCGGAAATCTTAAGATCATCTTAATATCTTTCCCTCTTTCTTTTGTGTTGCAGGTTCTTGAGTTCTTTCATTTTGCTTGCACGTCAGAGGACATCAACAATCTTGCCCATGCATTAATGCTGAAAGAATCGATAAACAAAGTCATGTTTCCTGTAATGGATCAATTGATAAAGGTGTTATGTAACATTGCTAAGGATAATGCACACATCCCAATGCTTTCTCGTACACATGGTCAGGTAATAAGGTTATTACTTGCTTGTAATTAGTCATTCAAGTGTAACTTTGTAACAAATCATAAAGGGCAATGATATTGATTAATGCCTTAATGTCTGAAATTGCACTTGATGATTTACATCTGTATATGCATTCTGTTTCAAAAAGCTGGTGATGTATTTGTCAAATTTATCTTAGAGTCATTTTTTTTTTCTATTTAGAACTTTTTACTTTGTCACATTCACTTTATAGTTTGGTTGCAGAAAAATTAAATTTACATAGCTAACCTGCAGACGGCTTCTCCAACAACTTTGGGAAAAGAAATGTCGGTTTTTGCTGTTAGATTAAGCAGAGAAAGGAAGGAAATTTCTCAAGTTGAGATTATGGGGAAGTTTGCTGGTGCAGTTGGGAACTACAATGCACATCTTTCTGCATATCCTGATGTTAAATGGCCTCAAATTGCTGAAGAGTTTGTGAATTCTCTTGGACTAACTTTTAATCCCTATGTTACCCAGGTATTTTTTATTCTTTCATTTTTTCCTCCAGAGCAATTTATTGCATGCAAGATTAAAAGTCATTAGTTAAATATTTGCTTATTTGCAGATTGAGACTCATGACTACATGGCAAAACTTTTTAATGCTTTTATAAGATTCAACAATATATTGATTGACTTTGATAGAGATGTGTGGGGCTACATATCTTTAGCCTACTTTAAGCAGGTAAGCTTTGTAACTGAAAGGATGGTTTTGGTGGATTGCTCCCCTTGTGAAGAGAAGTAATAATATTCTCTTTTGAGAATTTGGACAGATAACTAAGGCTGGTGAGATTGGGTCTTCGACTATGCCTCACAAAGTTAATCCAATAGATTTTGAAAATAGTGAAGGTAATCTTGGCAAGGCTAACGAAGATCTATCATTTTTAAGCATGAAGTTGCCTATATCGCGATGGCAGGTAAGACTTAATTTATTTTTATTTCAACACAATTTTTCAGACTTCTATCCGTGGACTAGTTGGGTTGTGGTTTTGAGACCGTTTATGTCTTATATTGGAAAATAACATACAGGGGTTACAGGGTTGAATATGCGAAAACATTGCTTATATAAACAAAGCCTTAGGGTTGAGTCTTAACTAGCTGTTTTTTAAGTTATGAATGTATATTTTATAAAAAGAGTACCTCATGTTTGGCAATATGGATTCTCTGTATCTGCAGCGAGACTTAACTGATTCAACTGTTTTGAGGAATATGGGTGGAGGATTGGGACATTCCCTTCTTGCCTATAGAAGTGCATTGCAAGGGATAGAAAAACTCCAGGTATGCAATATAATGAACGTGTTATTCCGATTGGTTTGTTAGCATAATCATAGTTTATTGGATTTACAGTATCTGGCACCTTGCTGTTACATGTGAAGCAATAAATCTTCCTAACATTTTTCAAACTTGAAAAAAGTGTTTATTAGTTGAATTTAATGTTTATATTGCTTTAACATTTGGAAAGAGGTTTTAATGTTTTATTTGTGTTCTATGATTGTCTTTTTAATACATCTTAGGTTAATGATGCTCGCTTGAGTGAAGACTTGAACCAGGCGTGGGAGGTGCTTGCTGAACCAATACAGACTGTATGTATCCCATTCATCTTAGTAGTATCTTGATTTCTCCAAGTTGTACCAACTTTAATGCTTCATATGGAATGAAGATATGTGACCAGATCTGATGGCTTGGTTCTTACTTTTGTAGTTTATAGATTCCTTTAGCCTTTCCTCTCTCCCTAAGAAAAAGTAAAGTATCTTAGTACTGAACAACTTCTAGCCATTCATTGTAGCATCTCATGTGTTGGAGTATGGCAGTTTGAGTTAGGATATCATCTGTGAGAGGCAGATGCCTCTTTTGGAACTGTCCATTTGTGTTGTCATTGTTGACAGATTTGCACATATTTTCTGATGATTCATGCTCTTAGAATTTCTGTTCTGATCTTTTGAAATGGCCCCAGAATTCTTACTCTTTTTGCTTATTTGTATGCAGGTGATGCGGAGATATGGTGTTCCGGAGCCTTATGAGAAGTTAAAAGAACTAACCAGGGGAAAGGCAGTTACTAAAGAAAGTATAAGAGAGTTCATCTTGGGGTTGGAATTGCCTGAACAAGCAAAGGCCAATCTTCTCAATTTAACACCCCACACTTATGTTGGAGCAGCGGTCGACTTGGCTAGAAATGTGGATGCAGCTGTGAATTTGGTGAATGGAACTAAGGTTTTAGAGCCTTGCTCTTGACATTATCTCACAATATATACAATTTCTTGACTGCAGTTGTTACTTTACTCCATTAGGTTTTAAAGTGTTGTATTTAAATATTCCTCCCATTGGGAAGGAAAAAATGACCACATTTTGTGGCTTTTCGAAGGAATCCAGTTGTAATTGGAATAATTTTAACAACCAAACAGAGTGAGTTGAAATTTTGAAAGCAATATTTGTACTTCTGATATACTATTATGTACTGCTAGTATATCATCTTGTTATCCATTTTACTTGCTGCATGGAAGATCAAATCACCACAATTTTTATCATTCTTGGTCTCTAAAATCAGAGTTATGTTTGAGAGGTCTGTGATAATTTGGTTACATGAACTCAAAGGACAACTTGGTGGAGAAGGTGTTTCTGAGGTTAAAGCAAATGTCAGAGGAGCCAAGTGAAATTCACCCCTTCCGACAATACTTTGTTTAATTTATATTTTCCACATGGCCCCATTGGCTTCAAAGACTGATTCGTTACTCACTGGCCCATGCATTGTGGTCTTGTATCAGTTTCGGCCCCCTTGTGCCATCATCATCCACAAGTGCAGAAGTGAAGCTTCCTGTAGGAAAGAGACACGATGGACAGCTTCTCATTTGCCTTGGAGAATTCGAGAACGACAATTCTCTTTTTTTTTTTTTTTACTCTTGCAGCGCTCTTCCTTTTATCCTTATCGTGTTCATCTGTGTAAGTCTGTTTGTGCAGATTTTAGTTTACGAGAGAAAGAGATCTACCTTATAGATCACTTCAAAATCTTAACGACCCAGTTCCTAGTCTTTTTCAGCTTTATAAAACTGGCCGATTAAGGTTGGTTTTAGTTCAAAGGTATGAACTTTTTTCAAAAGAAGTTGAGATGATCTGCTGCTGGCTCTTGGCGTTGTAGATTAAAATACTTCTAAATTTTATTTTTTTTGTCTAGTATCTTTTAGATTTTGATAACTTGCTCAATTGAGCTGGTAATTCTGCTTAGATTGAAAAAAATGTCAGCTTATGGCCATGAGATGGAGCGGGAGTACTCCATCCAAAGTCTCGAGAGCAGAGGAGGTTCTGGTAAGTTAAATCTCTTTTAACTTCAATTTTGCAGTACGGTTTGTTATTTTATAAGTACACACATGGATATTCATTTCTATACAAAATAGATCAGTACTTCATGTGCTAGATCATTAGGAGTAATAACCACTGTAAACTGAATTTTCAAAAGCTTTAACCATAAATAATCATATTATTTTCACAGAAGTTAATAGGCTATTGGATGAAGGATGATCTATATGTTTGCTCATTTGGGCGGCTTTTTGCGACATGCCATCAGTGGAAAACTTTCAGCTAATCTGCAGTTGTAAACTTATGATTATATCATGTTTGAAGCTAGAGTTTTTCTTTCTTCCCCTTCTGGCGGAATATTGATCTTGCTTTTTTTCCCTTGAGAACAGAATTGGGAAGCCGATATGCAGTTGAGACAGGGTTCTATATGACATCTTTTGCTGCAACAATCTTCATTGGTGGTCTTTTAACTGTTGGGATTTTGTTGGTAAGCTTACTGATTGCATTGGCGGTAATGCTGCAGTCCTGTCAAAGTAGCAGGGGTGGAGTTGTTGAAATTGCTAAAGCGAGTGATGATTACAGTTACTGCAAGATGTATGCTCTACATGCAGAACTTAACAGCTTGGAGGTAGAAGCATATTACTTCCCTTCAGTTTGCAGGGGTTTTGCTATTCAATATGTCAAAGCAGGACTATATGCTAGAGATCTAAATTTTACAATGTGGATGGTTGAAAGTTATTTCAGTACTCTTTCGCCAACTCATGATGGTCAAGATGTGGTTTTGTTAGACATAGATTATGTCCTTGCTTCAAGTCCTCAATGCACCAAGCTGTTGATGAATGGGTAATTTCTCTTTAACTAACATATCCCATCATAGTTAGAGTGCCTTGACATATGATCATCCCCAATATGTGTCAGTTTTCCTGAATTTCTTGGCTAGTGAAGTTCAGGAGTTTCCTGGAGGACCGATTGTTTCTCCATACCAAGGAAAAAATAGAATTTATTTTCTTTGATGCACTCAAACCGTAGCAGCCTAGCTGCATTATCTGTTCCTTGTTTTGTTTGATGTTCAAGAACATATGAATCGTTTGATAATTGTTGGGACATCAAGCAACGGTGTTGGCATGCTATTCTGCGTCTTCTTAGTAAATTATCTTGAAGCATATTTGTTTTCCACACCATGCCGCTTGTTCCTGTTGTTGGTATAAGTCACTTACAAGAAAAAATTTCTGCTGCGGCACAGAATTGATCCATGTGGTAATGTTGATGGTATTGGAGAGGCAAATCATCTAAAGAAAATGCTTGCTCTGAAATTATTCTTGTCACTTCAAGCTAGTGGATGGCCTGTGATTCTGATATCCAGAAAACCTGAAAGCCAACGAAATGCCACCACAGAGCTCCTCATTTCTGCAGGATACAGAGGATGGGCTTCATTGATCATGAGGTAGTAATATATCATTCATTATTTTCCTTTTTAAGAGCCATCTCTGCTTGCATTTTTGCATTTGCCTATGGAGTTTGATTAAAATGTCAGCATTCCTGTAGGTTGGACGATGAAATGCTAATGGATAGCCGTGAATACATAGCTAGACGAAGGACAATATTACAGAAAGATGGCTTCCGCATAACTTGTTTGATTAGCTGCCAAATGGATGCTTTAATGGGTCCAAATCTAGGAAAGCGTGTTTTTAAGCTTCCAAATCCTTTATGTTATGATTTTCCAACATCTCAATGAGAGAAAGAAAGCTCTCCCAGTATGATTTCTTCTGTTTATCCATTATTAATTATTTGTTTGTCGTCCATTCATCTGGGAACCTTGCTCGGTCATCCTCATATTCTGAACTCCCTGAGAATTCAACTGTATATATGCTAATATTAAGTGGCTTGCTGGAGCTGTTTATTAGAAATGCAGTTGTCTAACTGATAGCTATTAAGTTGGAAATTGGAAGCCAAAATAATTCCCCAGGACTTTGTTGATGTGGAACTTTATTGAATAAGATGTCTAAGATCACTTCTGGTCCCACTTGACTAACTCAGGATCACTTCTGGTCGCATTTGACTAACTCCGGTAACATTAAAGTGTCGTAAGATCATCCAGAATTCTGTTAGGGTGCTATTCTGGGATGACTTTCACTATTTATGAATACTCGGAAGAAAGCTCTATGAATTGTAACTATAAACATCTGTGTCTATCAGATTGAGTTGAGACAAGGATTTAACACTTTGGTTATGTGAGTCATATTATATGATCTCTTTTTTGTACATACATTATTAGATTGTTATATCAAATCTCAGACCTATTACAGTTCAATACACCTTACTACAGGTGGTTGTGTTTTATTGCGGATTATTATGTCTTATTATGGACATATGTAAAGAGAATTTTATAGATATTCTCTCGTAATGACCCTCATGACACATATTAACCCACAAATGAGACTAGTCTTATGGTTTAAATATAATTGCGATATATTCATATAATGGCATGTATGCATTTCTAGCCAAAACAAAACCAAGGCTTGTAAGTAGCTTTCACTTAACATGGTTTAGACTCATGCCCTAACATATTTTTCTAGGCACAATTTAGTACTACTACATATTCTATACATCCTTACTATCTTTTAGGACTCCATTATGAACATTTAGGTCCAATGCTCAACATCCTTTCTTTGCTTTCTTAAGCGTACAAACATACATTATCAAATGCGTGGTTATATGTCTTTTTTCTTGTGCACGACTTAACCTTTCACAACCACTCTGGCCATGAATTGATGTTTAGGCATGTATTCCCATTTTATGCATGGTCATAATCCTCCTCATTATGGTTGTGCTAAAGTCTGAAATGTCATTTTGTCATTTTATTCCACCTCTTTCGTAAAATCATCTCATATGAATATTTTTTTATTATTAAAAATTTTCAAATGTCAAGCGTATGAGAAAGCAAATTTTCATACACAACCCTATGACATCTAGATCTTATAAAAATAATGCGTATTACAATTGTGTTTGTACTTAGAATGGTTATGCATAGATATCTGAAGAGCTAAATATCGCGTGTTTCTTTGTATTTTTCACGACATAACATTTTATATTGATTTCTCATGATCTATAACATCATTTATATCATCTATATACCGTAAACATGTAGACAACAAATATATAATCCAACTGATGCATTACATAAGTAACAACATGCCATCAAATTCTTATATTTTATAAATCATTTTGTAAATTAATTTTATAATACAATAAATTTTGTTAGATCATCCAATAACATATGCTATAATGTTTTTCCTACCCTAGCATTGTTTCTTTTAGAATTCACACCAACAACATAAAACATATTTTCCCATTTTTATGAAATGCTTTTACTCACACACACATAACATCATTATATCATTACAACATCAGCAACTCATCATCATGATTAACTCATCATCATGATTTACGTAGTCACCACACACACACACACACACACACACACGTACATATCGGCTAACATGCATTGAACTATTATCTTAACATTATTATATTACTACAACATCAACAACCCATCATTAGGATTTACATTGTCACATATATACTAAAAAAAATTGAAGAAAATGTGCTCCTACTTGGTCACCTAGTGTGAAGAGTTCAGTGTAGTCTTCTTTACTTCACATTCAACTCATAGGAATTTGCCTTTATCAATCATAAACTCTCACTCAATTTCTCGATAAGAATAGTTTACATGCGTTATGTGATATTCTCCAATAAAACATGATAACATATTGTTTTATAAAATTCTTTCCTTAACCAACTGCATAAGCATATGTCTTAGGCATGCACGGTTGTGGGTCACTTAAATAATTCATTGTGACACATTATCCACTTTATTGAGATGACATTGGATGAACAAGCATACATCATTCATGAACAATTGTTCATTAGCTTAAAAAGTCAATAAACATGCTCAATTCAAGTCTTAAACTATGTCACAATCAACATAACCATAAAAACAAGTAAAATGACTATTTTTCCTTGAGACATACCTATGGGTATTATATAATGACCTTTGCTCATCAAAAATATTATTAGATAAGAATTTTTATTTGTTTTATGGTGGAGAGATGTGCAAATGTTGCCTCCTTTTTATAGAATTTGATTTAGATAACTATTAGAACTAGTGATCACCTTAGTGAATAATCATTAACCAATTAAACTTATCTGATGTGGCATATTATATGATTCGTCCACTTGACATGTCATGAACAGGTTCACACTTATACATGGTTGCTCATTTGCCTTTTGTCACAATTTCAAAAATTTAGCCACTATCCACATAAACAAGCATGTTTATGTCAACTCATATTTTAATTAAATAATTGAATTAACTTTATTATATGCATATAGATATTACATTAGTTGACCTTATCCAATATCTTATATTGTGATCTGTTTAGAATTTTTTTCATTCTCATACACTTTCAAACACATTTTTTATTTTCCAAGTTATTCTAATGGACTTCTTGTGCCCTCTATCACCTGTATGTTGTGTTTCTTATGAATCACCTCAATAGCATCCTATATTGAATTAGAAAGTGATACGTACATTGGATTGCCATCAAATCAAAGACATAGGAGCTTTCATACGTGAGTCCCTATGTTTTTTCTTAAAATACATGTTATGCATGTTAGTATACCATAATTTGATCCTTGTTTGTTTATGGATGCACATTATATATAAAAATTTTATCTGTGTTTCCGTTGCGTTTTCATTCCATAAGCGAATCCAACACCATCAATTCTTTGTTATAGATTTTTTTAAAGACATAATGGGAGACCTAAACTCCTAAACACCGGAGAAAACCACATTAAGATATCTTGTCCTCGTTATTGACTTTCATAGAGTCATGCACTCACCCACCAGTATTTATTCACTACTCTCAATGCAGGGTCTGAAGTTCAAATTACGATCATTATTTGCTTATATTTGGCCAACTAGTGTAGTGCTTGAATGTGTTGGAAAATTCACATGGACAAATAAAAAACAGCGAGCATTCCCCCTGGCTTTTGCCTTTGATGTAGAAAAGTACCTGTTAAATAAGAATTGAAAGGCATAAAAACACAACCATTTCAGCAGGCAAACAATTTCTATCCTCAAACACGATATACAAGGCAAATGCGCATCAGCATGGTTTATGAATTGAACCTCAAATCACAAAAGACTGCATGAAAAACTGAACCAAACTTCAATGGCAGCTTCTGAAGCAGAGGAAGAAAGTTGAGAGATGAACCACCACAAACGTCAACAAACCTCCAAATCCACTTTTCTTGAATCCACCAGAGTACTCAACCTTGTATTTCTTAGTCAAATTCTTATACAAAATCCCCCAACTTCTCATACCCTTCACTTCTTTGTCAACCAATTCGTATATGTACACCTCCGCAACCCCTTCTTTTCTCAATGGCGTACCCAACCCAGATTTCAAATGCGCCACCAAACCCTTCATGTACATCTCAGCATAACCATAAGTGGCATCCACCTCACTACTATCCACACCCGAGCTCGGCCATCCAGTCTCCGCCACTATGATCGGGATGTTCTCGTGGCCGGCAACCGCCATGGCGCTAAAAACCGAGTCGGCCATCATGTCAAAAAGGTTCGTATATCTCACGCCTGTCACCAAATCGTCCCTAAAATTAAAAGGGAAATCTTGAAAGAGAGCAAACCCGATGGGTATCTCATTGTTGAGCCTGTACATGTTGTACGGATAAATATTCACTAAAAAGGACGAGTTTGTATCTTGCAAGAACTGAAGCAACGACTTCAGAACAAGACTCCCCACCGGTTCTTGAAATTGTGCCGAAGATGGCGGAAACGACGTTGTAATTATGTTAAAGAAGGAGAAGGTTGAAGAAACCGAAACCTTTTTAATGCCGACATCACGGAGGGCTAAATGAGCATTTCTGATGGCAGGGAGAAGAAAAGGTGAGAAATCAGGCGTCGTATGAAAGACGTCGTTCCCAACTGAGATTAAAGAAATTCTTGAGCGCGGGTAAAAAGGGAGCACGTGACGGTAGAGCCACGAGTGAGCTAAAGATCGGTTGGCAGCCAAAGTTGGGACCAGAATGTTGGGGATGGAGAGGAGAAGGGAGGTTTTTGTGTAGGCAAAGGCTCGGATTATTGAAGGGTCGGAGCCAGGGAGGCGAACTGAAGGTAGTTTTAGAGACATTACAATGGAAGCAATACGGTCGGCTGGCGGCGGTGGTGGTGGTGGAGGCACAGTAGCGGTAGTACTGGCGGTGGGGAGTGTGTAGGTGATGCCGACATTGGGAAGGGAGGAGCTTCCATGGAAAAGAGAGAGGTGGAAAACCAAAGAGAACGTGAAGAAAAAAGAAGCCATGGTTGGTTTAATTTCTTGGTTTCTTGCTCATTTGAGATTACAGATGAGGGTATTTTTTCAGAGCAATGAACGCAGTGGTTGGCGGGAGAGGAAGAGTTCGTTGGTTGTTTTCCGATTCATCATCTTAGCGGTCAGTATTCTTCAACCATGCAATGTCCCCACTTTCCACTGACGCTTCTTTGGGCTTTCTTCATGGAAGGCCTATGGGCTCCGGTGGGCTATGTAGCAGCCCATTTAGAATGATTTCGAAAGATCTAAAGAGACTTGAAAATTTCAAATGTGGCTTGAAGAGTTAATCGAACCGAAGTTTTTTTTTTCAGATGACGAAGTTCTACCTAAACTTAAACACCCACTTATAACACATTTACCATATAATTTTGTCAAATTTTTATTAATTAAAGATTAAATTACTTATTTATTTTTAATAAAATAATAAAAATATTCTCAATCAAAAAAATAAAAATACTAAATAATATAAAATATTAATATAACATTTTGAAATTTTAAAATAATAATTAATAAAATAAATTTTAAAAATATTAAAACATATAAAAATTTAAATTAAAAAAAGCAATCAACAACTATGGTGATTGTCAAAAATCCAACTAAATGATTGAAAAAAATTATTTGATTTACAGGAGAATCCTGATTACCTTTTTTTTTACTGGAGGCAATTAAATTTAACTGTATTTATTATCAATGATGGCCAAAACAGTATTTGACACCAAATTCATCTTATTCAAATAAGTAAGCATTTGATTATGTTATTTTTTATATTTTTCTAAGTTTCAATCTAAAAACTAAATATATTTGAGATATACATGATTTGCTTCTGATATAAATGATTCTAATTTTTATCTTATTCTTTCGTCATTATTGTGAATTCAAAAAAAGAGTATAATATCATGTCTAATTTATTTAATTTTACTTGAAATTTGTTCAAAAATTGAAAAAATCATGTATAGGAGCAATCATGGCTATGCAATTTTTTTGCTCCACCTCTTTTGGTTGTCAATTCTTATTATTGTGAAACTAAGCTATAAATATCATTTTAAACTTATTTATAGGATTTAGAGGTAGAATTTGTTCAAAATATAAAGAAATCTTAGGTCGGAATAAGGTACGAGCAAAGGTGTCTACTCTTTATAAGGTAGGAATAATTACACCTATCTCATTTTTTCTTTAATTTTATGTTTTTATAGTTAATCTTATTTATAAATATGGTTCGTAACCTTTTATCTACATTATTTTTCTATTTATATGAAAAATTAATGTGATTTTGAAGTATACTTTACACAAAACTGAAGAAGTAATTTGGATTAAGTGGGCATAATTTAGTGTGGTAGGCATAGTTGCACATAAAGGGCTAAACTTTAAGTTTTTAAACCTTAGGGATGATTTGAAATTTATAAAAATATAGGTTTTTATAGTTTTCAAATTATTTTTTTAATATATATAAACAGTTGAAATTTAATAGGATATATTACATTATCATTTTGTTGAATATTATTATATATTCATGTATTTTGACAAATTTTATAACTAACTTTGTTTTTTCATTTAAGAACTTTCCATTAAAAATATCTGAGGGTATATTTGTAGATGAGTAATGAGTGACAACATGACGAATTATGTTGATGGGAACAGAGAAAGTTAATAATGAAAAAAAATACTAATACAAATGATTAGTTGAAACTTTAAACTCTTATATAAGGATAAATTTAAGGTGAAAGCATACCCACGTTACAATGACGATAAATAACTTAATCAATAAATTATCTTATAAGATTCAAGATGATCATTATGTTCAATATCTCATAATTTCTAGCAAGCAATAGAGTTTTAAAGAAAATAAGAAATTGTACAATTGTATATCCAAGTAGTAACATAAGCAAAAGATTACATGAGCAAATAAAAAATGAGAAATAATCATAACGTAATCCAAAATATCTTCAAAATCTAAATCAAATTCACGACGAATCTTGATAATATACAAAGACAATTGCACATTAATTAAAAAATGTCACTAAATCAAAGAATTTGTCTTCCACATGGAAGGGTATAAAAATAAAGAATTACAAGACACATATAGAGAAACAAGAGAGATTAAGTAGACGAAAAGAGCGCATACACATAATAAAGCAGCTCTTATTGTGATGATAAACTAAAAGCGACATAAATCAATTTAAAAAGCAGAATGCGAAGCCTAGCACTCTGCTAGGCTTTAGTTCTTAGCACTCTGCTAGGCTTTGCATTTTGCTGGAGTAGACTTTATCGCTAATAAAGCATGTAAAACTCAAGATATATTCCATAATTCTTTTGCTCTCATTGAACAATGATTTTTATGTTTTATTTTAGTTTCACCATAGTCATGCACAACTAAGTTTATTTTCAAGAGACAAGAGAGATCCTACTCTTTTCTTAGTGTTTATTATATCTTTGGTTTTATATTACACCAATATATAACTCATATTTGAGCATGAATACTTTAATTATTGTAGTGTGTTTTGGTCAAACATATTGAATTATTTGTAAATCCCTATGAATTATTAAGAGGTTAGCACACGGTTATCCCATGCATAACCCAAACTTTGTGTTGTTTAGTATAAAGTTAAATAAAAACTCGAATAGAATTGTTGCCTTTTATAGATCATAAAAGGTTTAAGTAATCATTGTCTTTCAATACCAATTTGAATTGTATTAGATCTTATGGTCTCTTTGTCTTTATCTGATTTGCATGTGACTATATATTGATTTGACAACAAAACCTTAATTTTATCACCATGACAAATTCTAAAGGGCTAAAACGGGCATCAACTCAATTTAGTCAAAATTAAAACTCCAATGAAAGATCCTCACAATTGATTTGTCGAAAAAGAATGGAATGGGTGAGCACAATAGTAAATCTATCCAAAATAGGTCCCTTAGAAAAAAAAAATAAAAAACTTTCTTTGGCTCTATTTGGGCTTTCTTTAAAATTTGTTAATTGTGTTTTTATATCCTCTCACTATTAATTACACCCTAAAGTGGGGTAGTAGATGAAACATTTTTGCCTCTCCCCATAATTTATGTGATATGAGGACCCTTTCATTTTTTCTGATCTTAATGTTGATTTTTAAAATAAAAAATAAAATTCACATTAATTTAATTTAATGTCAAACAAATAAAACATTAAAAAATTTAAAAACCATATTGTATAAAAATTACAAAAAAATATAAATATTATTTTAACCTAAGTGAAAAACATCATCTTTGTTAGATTTGTATATGATTATATGTCGCTTTGATAAGTAAACCTCAAACTAATACTGTGGCGAACTCCAACAAGCTAAAATGAACATCAAAATAATTCAATCAAAACCAAAACTTCAATAATAGATTCTCACAATTGATTTGCCAATGAAGCACAGAATGAACAAGTACAATAAGAAAACTCATACTTCTCCGTTGTCACAAAAAGTTTTATTTCAATCTCATTAACTTTTCTTGAACTTTGTCCATCCTGTTTTTGTGTCTAATAATTGCACCTTAGAGCGGTGCATTGCATGTAACCTCTTTGTTCCTTCCTTATAATTCACTAGGCATGAGCATTTCTCTGTTTTTTGTAATCTTGATGATGATATTTGAAATAAAAAAGACAAACATAATTCGTATTAGTTTAATTTAATTTCAAAACAAATTAAAGTTTAGAAAAATTAACAATCATACTTTATGAAAAAAAATTACATAAAATATAAAATATAAAACATTGTTTTAACCCATGATGGAAACTATCACTTTACCCCTTGATAGGTAAGTTTAGGCAAATATCCATTTGCATCTAGTAGATTGAATGCCTGCAAAGTTGCCCCCTATTTCGATGTGCATGATCTAACCTATGGGGGTGATTGCGCTTATTGGGCATTTCACACCAATGAAGGAAATCAGAAAGCATCACAAACATCTTTCTATTAACTAGCAACTAATTTCAATTTAGAAAAAAAATTTATATTTTTTACCAAAATTCAAAAATTTAATTTTAAACCCTAAATTTCTTATTGATGAAAAATCTATCTTTTTTTTAAAAGATTCACAGTTTTAAGATATAAATCACATCATAATCCAACAAATAACCTATTTTCGTAAACTAAATTCAAACATATTTTATAATTTTTCAAATGAAAGGACTAAAATACCATTTAACAAATAAAAACTTATAATAAAATTATAAAATAATATTTAAATATAAAAAAATTAAAACATATATTAAAAATTTTAAAATTTTAAAAAATAAAGTAGCCACCGCTGTCGATACCGACAGCAGTGGTCATCTCCGACTATTTGGTTCCAAGGGAGCCTAGGGTGAAGGCAGCCAAAATCTGGCTGCCTCCTGTTTTGGAGGAGGAGGTCAGATCGGCCCTCCTCTGTAGAAAAAAATGGTTAGAAAAGGCCGCTAAGACCAATACCAGTCCTTTTTGGCCGTTTTCGATGGCCAAATCCGGCCTCCTCTGGAACCAGATGGCGGGAGATGGCAACTTGGTTCCGTCATCAACAGTCACCACTGCCCACATCAACAACGGTGGCTAGTTTTTTTTTTAATTTTAAATTTTATAAAATTTATTTTATTATTTTATAAAATTTGAATCTTAAAAGAGTAAAAATGTCTTTGGATTAATACTGTTTACTATTATATTTATTATTAAATTTGGTCCAAGGGTAGGAATCTGGGCTTTTAAAAGTTAGAGGGTGGGGCGGGGCCCGCCTCAAACTATGGGTGGCAATAAAGGCTTTGGCCTTGTTTATTTTCAATTATGTCTCGTTCTCTCTCATCATTATCACTAATCCATTTCTTTGCCTGCCATAAGCGTCCCAGCACCACGCTGTTCCGTCCCATTTTTCTCTCTTTTCTCCATATAACCCCTTTCAAACTTTGACTCCCCCATCTGGGTTTTTTCCTTTTTTTTTTTCACAATTTCTTTGTTTAGATTATTTCTGAGATCGAAGCTTTCTTCAAGGTACGTTTCTTTGACCAAACGAATCTATCTACTTTGTATTTTCTTAAGATTGTTTTGAGTTGAGTAGATAAAAATTTGTTCTGCCTTGTCTATTTCTTTATTTTTAACAAGTTTCAGATCGGCTACTAATTAGATTTGAGGTTTAAAAATTCAATTTTTTTGTTTAGATTTTGAGGGAGACACAGAACGGTCAGATCTAAGGCATTATTCATAGTAGCTATGTCTTTTACTGGTACGCAACAGAAGTGCAAGGTTTGCGAGAAGACAGTGTATCCGGTTGAGCAATTATCGGCAGATGGGGCTGTTTACCATAAATCTTGCTTCAAGTGTTCACATTGCAAAGGGACATTGAAGGTACTATTATTTATGTACATTTCTGTTTATTTTGCTGTTCCTTCAGTCATTTTTTTTAATGAAAAGTTATATATATATATAGCCAAAGTTGGTTTATGTAATGAAATGATGTTGATTTACTTTGAATTTTTTTTTTTGGGGGTTTACGTTCCAATAGCTTTAATGATGTCACAGTTGGTTGATGGTTCTTGAACCCTGATTTAATCAGTTTGATATGTACTGTGCATGTAGAAATTTTGTTGATTTTATGATTTATTTTTTATAAGATAGTTTTCTGTTTATTAAGGTGGAAATTTGAATGTTGTCAGCTGAGCAATTACTCCTCCATGGAAGGTGTACTTTACTGTAAGCCTCATTTTGAGCAGCTGTTCAAGGAGACGGGTAATTTCAACAAGAATTTTCAGTCACGTACGTGCCTTGTTTTCTAGATGAAGAAGCTCTTTTTGGTGATTTGTCAACAGTTTTGTTTTACATGTTTAATTAGCTATCGGTTTCATTGTTGACAGCTGCAAAGTCAGCTGAGAAGTTAACTCCTGAACTGGTAAAGCTTCCGTACTACATTAAACATATCATGTTGAGATATGCCATATGTTGCTTGAGGTTTTGCTGATTCCCAATAGTCTGTTGATTTCAGACAAGGTCACCTAGCAAAGCTGCCAGCATGTTCTCTGGGACACAAGAAAAATGTGCTACTTGTGGCAAAACGGTCTACCCA
Organism: Anacardium occidentale; assembly: GCA_026122585.1. Taxonomy (NCBI): domain Eukaryota; kingdom Viridiplantae; phylum Streptophyta; class Magnoliopsida; order Sapindales; family Anacardiaceae; genus Anacardium; species Anacardium occidentale. The sequence goes on along the minus strand of JAJEJH010000097.1, from coordinate 335,949 downwards.
CTGGAAAAGGTAGGTTCCCAGGATTTTTTAAATCATCAAATTGTAATAGTCTGTGTAGAAAGTTGCATTTTTCTCCAGTTGTAGAGTCTGTGTTCTGGATGTAGGTGTTGTTCTATACTTTCGAATTCCTTGTTACGAATTGAGATACCCAAGTGTTGGCCTGACACCGCCTTGATTTTTGTTAATTTGTCTAAATTAGTTTTATATAAAGAAGTCATTGAAATAAATTATGAGAATAATTTTTATATATATATATATATATATATATATATATATATATATATATATATATATATATATATATATATATATATATATTGTCATGGAGAAACTGTTGGGCAGCAAAAGATCAATCTGGTTACTTGGTTTCTGGTAATATATATGGTAATTTGTAGTGATAGATATTAAAACATTCTATAATAATTTTGAAATTCTTGTGTATACCTTCAAAGCTTAGGTTTTTAATATGGACTTCCTGTGTCAAAAATCATCAGGTGGCTGTGGAGAACCAAGCCTATCACAAGACATGTTTTAAGTGCTCTCATGGTGGTTGTTTCTTAAGCCCATCAAATTATGCAGCCCTTGAGGGCATTTTGTATTGTAAACACCACTTTTCTCAGCTGTTCAAGGAGAAAGGTAGCTACAACCATCTTATCAAGTCTGCATCAATGAAGCGATCGGCAGCCCCAGTTCCAGAGGCTTGAACTCGCAATCGATTTCTATTGTCTATTTGGTGTGGCTTTGTAATGTTTGTTAGTGTGCTCTCCTTTTGATCCCTCTGATTATTGTTGACGGGAACTAATAAACGTATGGTTCCTCTATTGGTTTTTGCTCATCTGTGTTGAGCATTTTGTTGTGATTTATGATTATGGGATTGTGCATTCCCTCAGTTATGAAAATGACCATTTGCAGGGCTTTATCTTCAAAAGAAATGCCATCAGTCTTTGGTGCTTTTGTTTTTAGATTTTACAATGCTAGTCGACTGGAAAATCTTTATTGTCATCTCTTATTCTCTTTTCTTGTATTGTTATTAGCTTGTCAGAAAATAGGGTTTTTTGGAAGCTAAAGTTAACTTCCTAATGAAAATATAATTCCAATGGTAATTTTAATGGGTTTTAGGATTTCATTCAAGTTTTAAATTTTTTGTTTTGATCTGATTTATTAAAGTTTTTCGAACTTTAACCTAATTTTTGATCGATTATAATTTAAAAATCTCACAAAAACATTTCAACATTTTTTTGTAAGTTTTAAAACTATCGGATTTTGGGATTGAATTAATTTTTATTTAGATTTGAAAATGATAATTTAATAAATAATTTTTTTGAATACCGAATTTTTTTTAAACGAACAATCGAATTTACTCGACCAAGCTGTCATTCCTATAATTTCCTATATATAAAATTAAGTAAAAATTCACAGAAGCCTTTTAATTTCATTTCCGATACCCCTGTGCTGTCCGCTGGCTCGCAACTGTAATTCAAAGAATGCCCCGGCGAAATTATTTTTTTTAAACTGACCACAATAAGTACAGAGTGGTCATTTTTACAAATTACTGAATTGAAAATAATTCGACTATTCTTCGAGTTCGGCGGAGTCCAGAAATGTCGAAGCCGGTCTCAGCTCTCCATGACCGTCGTCTTTTCGAGTAAGATCACTCTCGGCTCTCATCTATCGTCTCTTCCTCGGAAAACATTTAAGTTAATTTTGTTTTAAATTTTTAGGTTAATAAATCCGATACTAGGATCACTGAAAAGAACAAACTACACACCACCACAAGGCGCCACCGTGTCCGTCAAATCGATTTTATGCACTCTTCTCGACATTGAAACGGCATCGGATGAGCAAAAACTCATAAATGTGACTCTTGCGCTTGCTCTTCTAATTTCTTCGCGGACTTCAAGTCACGAGTCTCTGAGATGGATCCCCGAACACATTTCAGTAGCTGCCGAGTCGCTTTTTCATGCTATTGCGAAAGAAGACGGCATCGTTTTCGCTGGGTTGTTGCTAGAAGTGGTGCCGCTTTTGAAAGAGAGGATTAAAGAGAGTTCGATTGATATGGATAATGAGACTGATCAAGTACACGCCGCTTCGGCTAGGGTTCCAGTTGTTCACGCGATTTTGGCGGCTTATCAGTTCCGGTGGTTTGTTACTCAGGTTTGAAACGTTAGAAAAGCTCCAAAAATCTGATTTGTATTTAACTATAATATCTGAAAGTAGTTTTATAATTCAAAGTCTATCGGAGATAGATAAAACACTTTTTACTTTACATTTTCGGATATGATACTAGTTTTAAAGAATTTTAACTGGAAAATGTTTCTGGAAACATTTTAACTTGTTTTCATGAAATTTATTATATTTAAATTCTATGGTAAGCCGACTAGTTGGAAATTTTCATGTGCAGTTTATATTCTTCTTTAAATTTTTTTTTATGAGGTGTTGTTGTGATGTTTGTAGATTGAGCATCCTGATTTGGAGGAGTTATGTAATTTGGTTATTCCTTGTGCATTGACCGCGCTTGACCACTGGTCCCCAGAGGTCAAAGTATGTGCTTTGATTAATATGTTTAACGATATGTTTGTTGTAATCCTTTGCAAATTGTTGGATGATACTCTGTTTTAACATTATTTCAGGCGCAGGGTATGGTTGTATTTATACATCTTGCAGAAAATGTGAATGTTGTGCATCTTAGTTTGTATGAAGATGTGATTCTTGATGCTTGCTGTCAGAATATTGCTTCAGCTGATGAGATATGGCACCTTGTAGTGGAAATGTCAGTTCTCCTTGTGACTTGTACACAGAGAAGTAATTGTCGTAGCTCATGGTATTCTTGTAATCTTTGTTTTACTTATGATAAGTTTTTAATCCTGATTTTGTGGCTTTTAATCATAGGGATTGATAACTGGTTGGGATCACAAATGGATGCACATTTGTGACTTCTTTCCTGGGTCTGGGATGTATCTTATACTTCAGTATGGTTGCAATCTTTTGGGTGATATGAATTTACACAGTTCTACATTTTGAGTTTCACCAGAAAATTTAGTAAATATACATACTGTGCCTGGGTAAAAGTGCATCAGATTTCTCCTGGGCTTTAGATCCTTTAGTTTTTATTTGTAGATCAGAAAGGAGCTTATAGATAGGGTAGGTTCTTGATTCCCTTAAACATCCGAAAATGTAATTGTGTACTACAAATATCAGTTGTCTTGTATTCATACATGGGAATTCCAAATTACTGATTGAGATTGGCTATGGAAAGAAATAGTCCTTCATGATATTTGGTGTTGTCAGCCATGAGGTTCTAATTGTATGTTGTTTCTTTTCCATCAATTAAATTTACCAGCATCTTTTTGTAGTCAAAATTTGTAGGTTTTGTAAGTTATATTCCCTTTCTGTATAGGTTTGAGAGGATACTGAATGAGATGCTTAGTCACTTGGAGCGGCAGCCAAGAAATAAGGACCGCTATCTAGCGTGGCTCAAGTATATCGAGCCTCTTTTCAATGCTCTTGGCCTTGTTTTATTAGCTCATTTTAGTCGTATATTTCCACTTTTCTTCAAATGGATGCATGCTGATGATGATGAAACTGTGTCATTGGTGAGAACTAAGCATCTTCTGAGTTAAGAAGTTTTTTTTTTTTTTTGTTTCTTCTTTTCCTGCCTTTGATATTCAACAATTTGAGGTCTAAAAGTTATGTGAATCTTTTATATTTACATTTAAAATAATGGTGCTTCATGATGCACTTTGTGTGCTAATTAATGAACTCCACGATCACGCATCAAACGTTAAACATCAGTAACAGTATTTTACATTTGAAATAGCAGCTGTTATTGTTTTGATGTATTATTCTACAACAAGTTTGGTTTTTCGCTCTGCAAAGACTATCATTCTGAATTGAACTTCCTAAAGAAATATGATAGAATTTTTGCTTGGCTTTCTGCTTTTTAGTGTGTTTCTAAACATGTAACTAGCTGGATTAAGAAGATTTAAAAGCTTTTTCTATGAAATAACATTTACTTTTGACTGAACATGTGATCAGTGTTGTCAGTCACATTTGGTGCCATGAGTCTAATTATTTGTGCTTTTATCTTACATCTTTTACTGCAGCAAATTAATGAATTTTCAATGCCACTATTGTAATTGATACTTTTTATTGAGAATATTAAATTAATTTTTAAATTCATTGTGCAGGTTTTCAAACGGCTTCAAACTTTAATAAAATTAACATGGATAAGGAACACACCATATATTGACAGGTAACTAAGTTATCCTTTCCAGGAGTTCAGTGAATTTTGGATTCTGCTTGATAAGTGATGTTGTGTGCATTTATAATGAGTGCTAATTTAGGTCACATAATGACTCATTATGATTGGTATTCAATTAATACTTGTTATGAGTTCACATTGTTTTTGAAGTGCTGATAACTTTTGTTCATTTTTTAATTTTGTCATTGCTTGCATTACTTGGATTTTTAATTTTCTTTTGACGGCTCTATTGGATTTTTTGGGTCCTGAAAACTACTTCCATGAAAAATTTTGTATATAGGGATTTCATTGAGCGTTTTAAATATTTACAAATTATTCATGAAAGTTTTTGAACACAGAGACCTACAATTGGTTTAAATTTTTGCAGGGAGCCACATCTCCTTTCTCATTTCAGAACATATTGGTTTCATCCTCCTTCAACCAATTTGTTAAACAAATCTTGATCTGACTTTCAAGAATCTTCCAATTTCCCAGCTTTTGATTGAAATTCATATGCATTTTATTTTTATTATATTGGCATCCAATTTTCAGACTCTTTCTTTTTTGTAGTTTAGAATTCACCCTCGCAAATTTTGAATTTAGATTGGTGGATGAACTTACCAAATTGTACAAGGAGGCAGCAATGAGGAGAGCTCGTGAAGAAATAAGAGCAGATATTATTCAGACGCTAATTCTGCTACAACAGTAAGAATTTTATTTTATTTTTTTTTTAAAGAAAAAATAATTTTCATATTGGATCCAAAAGAATCTAGCTTTAATTTTTCGTTCCTGTACTCGCTAGATGTAAAGGCGCTCAGTTTCAAACAGCCTGGAACAAGTACAAGGATGATCCCAATCTGAGCACTCTTCGTTCCTCTTTGAGTGAAAGAGTTTTGTGATGATGTGTTACGTGACTGGTTTTAACACAAAGCCCATTGAAAATATAACAAAATTTGTTGGGAATTAAATTATGCACACACACACACATTTCTCGTACAAATTCACCCATCCAAAGATTTTAAATTTGATGCTGACGCACGCAAGAAGGACGATGGAAGGGATTCCCGGGAAATTTAAAATCGACAGCAGAATAAAACGCAACTTCCGTTTGAAACTTATCAGTGTGTTGGTGTCGTTTTGGATTTGTTTTTTAATTGTAGATTGTGAATGCAAAACGGTGTCATTTTGGATTTACTTTTAATTAAATTATGGATGAACGTCATTCAAGGAATGAGAATCAATTTGTTAAAAAGGAGAATAGTGAAATATGGAGGGTTATGAATTTGTCATCGTTGTTGTGTTGTGTTTTCTCGTCTCTCTCTGTTCTCTCTGTACCCTTTTTGTTTTCGAATCGTAAAACTGCTATTAGCACTGTAATTTTGGCATTATAGCAAATCTCCATACATGGCAAATGAAACAAGAGCTTACGAGCTACATTGCAACATAACACAAATGGTATCTCAATTGTTTACAGAATTAGAGCGGCGACAACATGAATTTGTGAGGGAATTGATGGAAGAAATCAAGAAACTAATTGAAGGCCTGTGTCTTGTACAAGCCGCAGTTGTTTCTCGGTCACAGTCGACAAGTAGGGTAGAAGGAGAAGTTTGAAGGCACCGATGGAACTTAGATCACAACGGGGGATTACTACTAAATGTGAATTTTCGCATTTTAGTAGGGAGGATTTTGACAATTGGATTGCAAGGGTTGAGTATTATTTTGAAGCCGGTGAAACTCCAAGGAGCGATCAGATTATTAGTTCTCATCTGGAGGGAAGAGCAATTCAATGGCACCAAGTGTTGTTAGATCCAGAAATAAAGTTACAATTTCGGGGGAAGAATTGTACAGGCGAAGGGAGCTCAATTTGGCAATCACACATATGATGATCCGTTGTCAGATCTTCGTAACTTGAGCCCAGTAAGTACACTACAATAGTACTTATATGAATTTGATGAAATTTATTTTAAGATTGAAATCTAAAAAGATCAAAAACTTACTTATTTTTATTTCGTATACCGGATGTATTGTGAAGATTGATTAGAATATTTAGGTTTAAAACATTAACCAAAACCTATTTCTCTGTTAAATCGTAAAGCATCATATTAATAATATTATAATATCAAATATAAGTTATCAGATTTGAAACTTAAAAAGTATAAAATTTTAGTGTAAAGTGTGAGATTTATATGATTTTAAATTCTTCAATTTTAATAACTTCCTTCTAAGGTATAAGTTTCTTAAAATTCATATTATTTTGGCTCTAGATACTAGGAGCAAATAATTTCAATAAATGGGGTGGCTGTTGATCCGGCTAAAGTGGGGAGCATGATAAATTGGCCTATACCAATAGATATTAAGGATGAGGGCTTTCCTAGGATTAACCGGCTATTACTGAAGATTTGTCAAAGCGTATGGAATGATTGCTGCACCACTTACTAGACTGTTGAAAATGCATTTGAACGGACTTATGAAGCATAAATAGCCTTTGATTCCTTGAAGCAGGCTCTTTCTTTGGTACCAATATTAGCGTTGCCCGACTTTGGCATAGTTTTTGTGTTAGAGATTGATGCGTCAGGCGTCGACTTAGGGGCTGTGCTAATACAAAAAGGCAGATCCATTGCTTATTTCACTCCCGTTTTGTTGAATGGAACTCATAAAAGATTAGCTTACAAGAGTTAATAGCCATTGTTCTTGCAGTACAAAAGTGACATCACTATTTATTAGGCCAACAATTTCTTGTTCTCATTGATTAAAAAAGTCTTCATGTTATAATGAATGAAGAGTGCTCGATGCTGATAGACCGAAATAGGTGATTAAATTTTGACATTGTTTACCGTCCGGGATGTAAAAATAAGGCAGTGGATGCCTTATTCAGAAAATCTATTGCGTCGGGTGAGTTATTGGCGTTATGAATAATCCAGCCCATGACATTGAGATCATTGGAGAAGAGGTGGCGAAAGAGTCATTACTAGACTCAACCAGTCATTTAGCAATATAAGACTCTTCGTTATAAAAGCTGTTCAATTCGTGTAAAATGTTTGACTCTCATTCCTTAATTTCTCTTAGAGTTTCACTGTTGACCGTTCGGAGGCCATTCGAGATTCTTTTTCATTTAATCAAGAATTTCAAGAGTGTCATATTAGAAAGTAATAAAATGTGATATAAAGAAGTTTATAACTAGGTGTGATATGTGTTAAAAAAAAATATAATGTTATGAGATTGATTGACTTATTATAACTCTTATCCATTCTCTCGTAAGTTTAAAAAGGTATTTCAATGGATTTTGTGAAAACTGTTAAAGTCTCATAGGTTTAATACCATCTTAGTGGTAATCGATATATTAATTAAATATATTTACTTTCTTTCTTTGTTTCATTCATATATGACAAAGAAAGTAACAAAATTAATTGCTATAGATATTGTACCATTCCACAGGATACCTTGACTATCATATCGTATAGAGATCGGGTTCATGAGTCAATTTTTGTTAAATATGTTTTCAGTACTGTTTTGAAGCACAGTTCCACTTACTGTCCATAAATGGATGGGCAAATAGAAGTTGTTAATCGAAGTTCAGAGCCTTAAAATGCTTCACTAGTGGGCAGCCTACACAGTGAAGTGGCTCTCGTGGGCTAACTATTGGTTTAAACACGACCCTGCATGGGTCTATGGGTGCAACTCTTTTAAGGCTTTGTGTAGACGTGATCCTCTTATGCTCCCACGCTTTGTGGATTAGCCTTCCTTTAATGAAGATTGTCAACTCCAAAAGTGTAACCTTATTGTAGATGAATTAAAAGCAAATTTATTGAAAGCCCAAGATTGAATGAAGAATTATGCGGGTACTAGTCAAAGCGAAGTGTACTTGAAGGTGGGCGATTGGGTGTTTCTCAACCTTCAACCCTAATGAAAAATTGGGCTTTAGGTTCTATACATATATTTTATGACGAGAAATCTAATTTAAACTGGTACCCTTGTAAATTACCAACCATATCAAATCATTAAACTTAAATAAGTATAAAGTCTCAATCATACTTTATTGATTAAAGTCAAAAATTTAATCTTGTAATAACTTTTTAGTGATTTGAATTCTCACCCTAATGGTGAGAGAGTCAGACTATTTCACTACTCAGATGATAACTCTTTAGGAACATTCATATGAGATATTTGAGTGTGTTGAAAAAGTTGCCTATAGACTAATCTTTCCTAGACATGCTAAAACTAACCCGACGATCCAAATCTCCAAACATCAAAAAAAGCATTGCATTCTGAACAAACTTAAATTCTTTCTTGTTATCTCTCTTTTGTCTGTAAGATATATTTGCGAAAATTGGATCGTGTTTCTCTCTCTCTCTCTCTCTCTAACCTTTCGGTTTCTAAAATTAATTCTCATCTCTCCCTTTGTTCTCTCTGTTCCTCTTTTGTTTTTGAATCGTTAAAACTCCCATTCCAGATTGCACAAGAATAGCAGAGAAGATGATCTTCCATTGCTGACAAAAGTAGCAGAGAAAGAAATTGCAAAACCACATGAAAACTTTGAAGCTGCGGAAAAATAAAACGAAAATGGTGAGATTATGAGTAACTTTCGTTAATTAATCAATATGAAAAATGTTAATAACAAACTTAATTGTGTAGAGACCCAATTCTACAAATCTTTCCTGAAAGAATAAAAAAGGTGAAACAATATTTTCTCTACAACCTCAAGCTGGGCATAGTAGAGACAAATCAGTCACTTTTTATTGGTTTTTTCTAATTTTGTCTAATCCTGCGCTTGTTGCTGATACAAAATGGAATCCTAGTCTCAGGCTTCCAGCGAAAAAAATAGAATTTAAATGGGCAAAATGTACCACCACCACCACCAGCTGCTACCATGCATCTCAAACTTTGCCCTCCGGGGAGTTTGCTTCTCTCCTGGCACTATGGAACCAAATTCATAACAGATTGTACATATTGTTTTCCTTCATGTCGTCTTGCTTCGTTTCTTTGCTTCACTATAAAGGATCACTCCAAAAACTGTCATTGAATAACCAAGCATTCCGGTCACAGATACAGGATTTCTAAATATCAAAATTGACACCACCACAGCTACTGCCCCCTTCGCATTTCCGAGTACCTGTACCACCCAAAAGCTTTATTAATCTCATCATACACACACAAACATATATATACAATACTTTGAAGAAAAATGTGAGAAGAAAAGTTGAATGTATCAAAACAGTTAAATCTGCAATGAACAAAAGTGAAGAAAATAGTAAACAAGAGGTGTTATTTTCTGTTTGTCTTAAATTCTCCAATAGGTACAGTTGTTTGCAAGGAACAATATGAAAAAGATGTTGAAGGGTTTGAGACACCACTCTCTTGAAATAGTAAGAACTACAATTTCCAACAATGCCTAACTCTTCTATCAAATTGACATTATAAACACATCAGTTGAGATTGTTTGACAGGTTTTACAACATATGAAAAATTACAATAGAAGAAAACCAACGCTGGTCAAACTTCAAGTATGGGAAAGCTATAAAATGATCCACAAGGGGGGTTTATATTACCCCCATACCATAGTATGACCTGAAATGCGAAACCTGCTTCTCACAGTTTAACCTTTACAAAACTTCAGGCTGTCTCTTATCCTTGAAGCCTACAATTTCAATAGCCAGACAATCCAAGATGATCTATTTCCATGTCATCCTTGTTGCTACACACAGCCATGTATCTGACTGTCCTACTCCAACTACAAAACAATATAGCTTATCTTCCAACATCAGCTTGTCCCACTTCGCCCAAAAGCAACATAAATAAAGACAGAAGCAGAACTTTGGAAACCAAAAGGAATACCAGTCTCTCTAGAATTGAATACTGACCACTTCCAAGCATACACCCAAAGTTTTCAGTCAAGGGAACAACATCTAACAGTTTTCAAAACTATTAAAGGCATCCCAACACTACAGAAGGAAACTTCACAATCTAAAAGCCAGCAGAAGATTTAAGCCATTAACTTTGAGTAGGTACTCCTAATGCAATAGATCCAGAGACAAAATCCCAAAAAAAATACCATACATAGATTTGGAAATTAACTTTGGGTTGGTACTCCATCTCAAAACAATAAAACAATCCAAATTGAACCAAGACAACAAATCCAAGGGGAGCTCCAACACGGTTCCCACAATGTCCTTTTCATTACCACTACTGGGGTTCTACTATCCCAAAAGCATATCCACTCAAAAGGATCCCAGGTTCATAACCAGCTTTAATTTATCTATTGATTATTAATCATGGAAATTTCTCTTCTTTATGTTTGTGAACTTTCTTATATACCAACAGACCAACAAAAAGGCATTGAGTTATTAGGGCTAAACATTGAAAGAAAAGCAAAAGAAAACAAACTTGTTGTCAATGAATAAATCCAGAAATCAGGAATACCTGGAGAGTCAAAGCACTGGTATGTTTAGTGACCAAAAAGTTGGTCAGATTCACGAAATAAGCTAGCGCTGAATTGAATAGTAGATACCAGATGATCTTGACATCATCTCTAGCAAGAGCGAGTGTAATACCAACCACATTTTTTTCCATTATAAGTGTTGCAGGGAGTAGAAACACAACAGCTATTGGAGCCATGTATAGAAGGAGGTTCATAGAATTCAGCTTCTCCCTTGAAAAAATTACAAGTTTTTAAGTACCCTTTACTTATGTCCTAACTACTTGGAACATAAAACCAAGAACTTATGTCTTCAAGTAAAAATAAAATAATACAGTTTCCTTACCCTTCGGAAGAAAGTAAAATCCCTTGTAGCACTGATTTAAGCGCCCTGGCAGCTGTTGCAGCAATGCACATTATAAATCCAAATAAATGGAAACTTGGCTCACCCTGAACCCACACAAGAAAACAACATAAACAGTCAAAAACCAAATAGTTTTCCAATGAGATCACTTTAATGACACAAAAATTAAAAGCATCAACTGGTTACAAAGTTGTATAATACTTGAATCTAGCTAAAAACCAAATAATTGTTACATAGAATCCTAACTCCGTCGAAGACTTGCTCCGTTTTACTGAATAAAATTCAAAAGTATTATCATAGTTTACTTACAAGCCGAATGAACAAAGCTGAGACTATTATCATTGAATTGAAGCAAAGCCATCCCATTGATGCAACAAAACAATCGGTTTCTACATTGAATTTAATATTCATCCCGTTTCCAAAACCAAAAATAACTACATTAAGCTAATTTGATTTCATTCTACTTCTAATATCATTCTACCACCAACCAAAAATCCCGATTTTCACCAATACCTGAAACAAAGAACCCCAATAACAACAAATAGGCGGCTCGATTTCAACCCACCCCATAAACAAAAACCCAAATTAATCAATTAAACGAAAACCAAGTAACCAATATACACCAAAACTACAGAAGAAAAAAATTATCTTACATACCCCACTAGCGATGATAACCCCAGTAACAACAGGAATGAGCGTGACATAAGTGAGCCAAGCTTCACGCTTAAGCGTCATCAAGTAGGCGAAAACAGCAGTGAAAAACGGCGTGGTAGCACCAACTGCCTGATTAAAAGAAACCGGCAGGAACCTCAACGAGACATTTCCAAAAACAACGGAGATACAAAATACGAAAGACAACGCCGAGATTTTGAGAAATTGAAGACGAGATCGGATAGTTTGCATAGGAACCATCTTCATCCACGCAATGGCGATGTAGCTTAACAAAGAACAAGCCGTCATGTGACACATGGTCAAAAAGATCGGATACTTGAACCCGTAGTTACTTAACAAGTACTTATTCAGTAGAAGAACTCCTATATTCGAAGCGTACCACGACGCCACCAACCCCAACGTGAAAATCTTGCTCGAGCTCTTCATCTTCCCAAAAAAAGGAAAAAAAAAAAAAAAACTTTGTCGGTGATCTGGGGAATGAGATTTCCTGCGAAAAGCGAATCAAGTACGTTGAGATGTAGAATTAAACAGCGGATCTGGGTAACGCTGAACAAAGCCCATGACGGATCTAGCGTGAAGAGGAAGATGAATGCGGCTCTGCAACTGCAATGCACATACCCGAAAAAGAAACCAAGTCCCAACGAGATGCAAGGCAAACGCGTTAAAGAGAGAGCGCGTTGTCGTGGTCGGATCCGGGTCTGGATGTTAACCTTTGGAATTTTAACATTTATTATATAAAAATAACAGTGTCAACCAGTATGAGGCAAGACATGGAACGGAATGGAATGGAATCCCTGCAGAATTTATTAATAAATAAATACATCCATTTTGATCCAATTTCTTGTAGCTGTTCTCAGTAATTAATCATTGGTCTATAATGGATCCCATTAAGGGAATTTTAAAGATCATAAAACAGATATTCAGAATTTTATCAAGAAAGCAGTTTGGACCAGTCAAAAACAAAAGAAGAGTCGAATTTGGCCGACTTTTACCACAATATTTTACTAATTTTGGCGTGAAAAGTGGTTATGTTTCATGTGGAAAGAATAGGAAAATCAATTAATTTTGGGTTGTCTGGAAAACGTTTTCTGAAATTTCTATTAAGATTTTAGGGTTTTATGTGGTGTAAATCATTTTTTTGTATGCATCCAACCAATAACAAACACGCTTTCTTCACCTGTAGAAACGTTTATAATAATACTTGACGGTTTTTTTTTTTTTTTAATTGTTAAGAATTCATCCAACGCGATTTATTGGTATAAATAAAAGTTGCTTATATTGGAGAAAAGGGTTTCCCCTTTTTTTGGCTTCATGATTTATCATAAAATGTTTTCCGCCTGAATTCAATCCAAAGAAAAGGAAACGTTATTCTCACCCAGGTTTCTTAAAAGGACAAAATTCAGTCGTCTTACTTATTTTTCATTCACTTTTTTTAAATATTTTTAATAAAATAACTAAATTATTTTTGTAAACAAATATAATAAAGTATAATTTAATATTTAAATAAAAATATAAAATTTTTTACAAATATTAAAAATTTTAAAAATATGTTTAAAATATAAAAAAGTTATTATTATCGATGTTATTATCAATGATAATGATCGCTGATAATTAAATCAATAAATTACAAACCATTTCTTGGTTTATAAGATAATTAAATTTGACTATTTTCATTATTAATATATTTTTTAAATTGATTAACATGCCCTCAATTAAAAAAATATATAATAAAAATATAAAATAATAATTAAATAAATTTTTAAAAAATAATAAGATATGTAAAGAAAAAATGAACCACAGTAGCCACCTCCATGATCACTGTTGCCAAAATTCAAATCAAATAATTACAAAAGTTATCTGATTTATAGAATGACCAAATTTAATCGCATCTGTCATCAATAGTGTTAAAACAATATTCATCATGAACAAGATTCATCATTTTCGAATATTCTATTTATTATTAATGGCAGAGGTGTTCGAGATGGTCAAATACATTCACTTCAATCAAACGAAAATGACCAAATATGATTGTCTTAGGCAAATGAAAAAACCAAATTTGATTGTCTCAAACAAACAAAACAATCAAATTTTATTATTGCGTAAACCAAATGACTTTTTCGGTCACTTGATTCATCATTTGATGACCACCACTATTGTTGTTTTTTTTTAAATTTATATATTTTAATATATTGTAACATTTATTTATCATTATTTTATATATATTTTTTAATTTTTTAATTTAAAAAAATAAAAATATTATTTTAATATCATTAATCTTAACTATTAATTTTAATTAATAAATGTATATATATATTTGACTTTAAAAAAATAAAGAAAATTTATTTTTTTTAAAAACCGTTAGGTGAGACTAGCCCGTTTGGCATTTTTCAACGCATGATTCTCCGGGAAAAACGCTCTCTTTGTGCTCATCAACTCAGCTACTCAGAACAATAAATAATTATAGCCGGCCTAAAGAAAAGCCAGGTCTTACAATTAAAAAAAAAAAAAAATACGTGAGCCAATCTGCCCCTCGGCCTAAACCACAGCCTTAATTTATGGCGTTTTTTAAGTTTAAAAGCTCTGGGCAAAATCAATCACATACAGGCCGATTTTGAATCTCCTACCCAGTCTTCGATAAAACACGACTAGGGTTAAACATATACTTTTCTGAACGGTGCCTTGCTTTCACCGCAGATGCTGAAGCAGCAGCGGCGATGGCTTACCGAAATGTCTCACAATGTAAAGCCTAACCTCTCTCATCATCTACATCATAACCAATCAACTCTGATTCCAACCCTTTGGAATTTGGTCACTATGACGTACAGGTGTCCATTCCCGCTGTTAAATGAAACATACTATCCATCATTGTCAACAGCCGTTGGAGATTCGGACTCAGCAATCGCCGATTCTCTTCTAACACCAAGCTTTCAATGGAGGCAATGAACTTGACCCTGGATGGGATGCTTTTACTGGTGATGGAGAGGAATTTTTTTTTTTTTTTTTTTGGTAATTAAATGGAGAGGAACTTGGTGGTGCAGCGAATATATAACAAGTCATAGATACTTCGGTTATATTCGTATGCTCTACTTAAAATGTGATTATTTTAATTAACAAACGAACCTAAATATACAGGGGAGAAAATTACCCCATTGTAGCCCGACTTTCTAGCTCTGATTCCAAATTTTGTGTAACCGACAGATTTCAATTCCGGTTCCACCCCCAAGAAATAGAAACCGACTCAATCTGATCTGCATCCAACCCAATTTTAATTTTTTTTTTAAATCTGCATCAGCTAAAGTAATAATAGCAGAAACCAGATACATTTCTTATTCACTCAGTTCCCCTTCTCCGTCATAAAAAATGCGCACAAAACACTCACCATTAACTAGATCCAATTCTAGATCCCAATTTTCCCCTCTATTGAGCTCATTGTGCCGCCCACTTCTTTTCCCGTATTAATTTCTGCATTTATGTCCCTGAGTTTCAGTCGTCTCATCAACTCCACTCTCAAAAACTCAAAATCCCTCCCCTCTCCACGTAGCCTTAATTCCCACCGCTCCCTCCATCCATTTGTTTCACCGCCCCTTCTATTCCTCACTCAACCCACTTAATCCAACTCAAACCCAAACTCACCTTGGAAAACAATTCGAAGCCTGAATCCAACAAATCATTTCTCACCCCATCAGACCTCATATACGCCTTACAAACACAAGCAGACTCAATGGGCAGCCCAACAACAGAAACAAGCACAACCTAGAAATCTCCCTGACAATGATCAAGCATCTAATCCTAGGCCAAAACCCTATCGAAGAAGTCATGAGAGCAACTACAAAATATCTATTCCTCTTGGTTTAGAAAGAGTGAGGAGAGGTGAGGAAGAGGCAACGAAAAGAAGCATTTTCAATTTTGAATTGTTTTGAGTCTAGGTGATTATTGCTTTTTCAATAAGATATCTAAATCTGCTCACACCTATATATATATATCCCCTATGATTTGGTACCAAAATTTTCAAAACAAAACAAAGTGATGGCACACAACTAGCGCCCAATATATAGAAACTTGGACGAAAATATACCAAAACAATAAATCTGACACAAAACCCTTCATGTATAAAAAGGACTGCAAGCATAAATCATAAACTGGGCTTATCCCCTGGCACCACAAACAATCCAACAACATTTCAAGGTTGACAATTGTATAGCTCATTGGGCTCAGCTAATAATAAGCAGCATCAGAATTGGAAAGAAGGAAGCATGCCACAGAGAGTAGACCTATTAAACTTAACCAGATGTCAAGCACCCAAATATTCAAAATACAAGACACAAATAGGGCGACAAATCCTGAAATTAGTAAATTTAAACAATGTTCCATTTATCATCCTAAAGAACCAAAATTGATTCAGCTGAAAACACAAACACTTCAACTTAGCTTATAAAAACAAGTAAATTGCATTTTCCTTCAAGTCATCACTCAACTCAATCTGGCCTCTACAGACTGAAGGACCTACCTGAGAAAATAAAGGACAAAATTAAAACTCCCTACAATATTACAACTGGAAAAACCAACTTGAAACAATATATATAAGTTAAATAAAATTTATATCATAACCGAGCAACAAGAGCCTATATTGCATCAGAGAACCTAATACTTAATAAAAATGTAATGGATAAATTTATGAAAAATAGATATAGTTAAAATACCTTAGATGTTGCTGGGGTACATAAAGACCCTAACTCTATCACCCTGCATAATTAACAAAAATATCAAAAATCAAAACCTAAACAACTTCAAATGCATTAAATAACAATAGAAAAAATGGCAGTGGTTCATTACCATGGACTTTGGGGGCAGATTGGACTTAAACTTGGCACGTACAACACCACTGTTACCATGAGGCCTAGTGACCTTGCCCCAAATGCACCGATAGTGTGACCCGTTCTTCTTCACCTTAGCCTTGTAAATGTAAGCCATCCGCTTTCCAGCATACCATGCCACCTCTTCCTTGGTGTTAACTCCCTCAATCTGGATCAAAGAGGTGTTTGGGTACTGGTTTGCCTTTGACCTAACCATCCATTAACATTCAAGTCCCAAAACCATTCACTAAAACGGATATCCAAATAATTTATTTCATCATCAAAAGCAACAGAGGAATAGGATGAAGCTAGTTATTAAAAAAAAAAAGAGAAGAAGCAACCCATCACAAATCACAATAATATTATATACATGAAACACAAAGTCGAAGAGCAAGCATCCAATGTTATTATTTTAAACAATAGGTTAAAAAAAAAAAGAAAAAAAATTATTCCCAATCAGTTATATAAAACAAGAAGTTGAAAAGTGAATATCTTCTATTAATCTTCAATACAAAGTAGTATAAATACAACTTAAACAACAATCATTCTAATATTATAAACAAGAAGCATGAAGTTGAAAAGCAATACATAGCGTTTTTATTTTCCAATAGGAAAATATATAACATTTTTTATTTCCAACAAGCTTCATTAAAAAAAAAGAATACCGCAAACTGTGCTAATAAATGAAACATAGAGTACACAACAATTTTGTTTCCAGTTATCTTGATTAATCAACCAAATGCACAGACGAAAAAATAAAAAATAATACAAACGCATATCATTCATATTCAAGGTCGGAAAAAAACACTATTCCCTAAAAAACCCAAAGAAAGTATTTAAGACACAAGAGGCAACTAACTCTAAGGTTTTAAATATATTATTCTTTCATTCCTTTATTTAAATGAATCTAAAGCGGATGCTAGTCAAAATCCCAGTTAAAAACGATAACAGTAACTGCGTAATAAAGCAAAAGTGATAAAGAGATTACCTCTTGTAACCGAGGATGGTTCCTCTGACATAGAGTCTACAGAAAATTACGAAAAAAAATGGTCAAAAAACGAAATGACAAAAAATTAAACATTCACGGAGGAGAAAATGAGAAATAGAATACAAGGTTAGGATTTTGGGTTAGATCAGAGACCTGACTCGTTCTCCTTGGCGTCCCTTCACCATATTGGATTCGGCGGCTATATATCTCGGGAAGTGACCTGAATCGAGCTGTGCTGGGGCGCTGACCACGAACGAGACACAAACCTAAAACCCTAGCTTCTTATACTCGGTATTTTATAGAGGGAACCTGGGCTTGTGGATCCATAGTCCTAGCTTCGGTATTAAAACGTGGGCTTCGGGCTGGTTCAAGTATTAGCCCGAATGTTGTATGCCTTTTAACAGATAATTTCAATAATCTCCCCTACCTTTAATACAATTGAGACATGTCTGGATGAGAATATATATGTCAACATTCAGACAAGCCTGAGGGCAGGTCAACACTAAATCAAAAAGCTCAGAACAAATTTATGAGATTAGGGTAACTCTTCGGGAAAGTTGGGGAACCTGTCCTTTTTTTAAGTATAAGGCTATTAATTTAAATAATTAAAACTTAAATTATGAAAACAATTTTATTGTTTTTATTTTTTTTTTACAAATCTTATAAAAGTCCATGCGTGTATCCAAGTATATACTATACATATAAAAAATATAATAATTAATTTTAAACTATTACGTGTATGAATAATTGTATACTGTACATATCTACGAAAGAAGATAATATCTCTCTACATATAAAGTACGTGAATTATTCAAATAATACTTTTTTACATATAAAGTATGCAAACTATGGGCTGTATAGTTTGCATAAACATTATAACTTTAGATCATGCATGATGATATATAATTGTGCGTATTATCTATTTGATAATGAAATAACTCTATTTATTACTTAATTCTTTTCTTTTCATATGATATGATTCAAAATTTAAATATTATCATATTCTATATATAATACTTAAATTTGGATAAAATTTTTGAATTGAAATCTTAATCATTTTTTAAACTAAATCTGTAACAAATATCCAAGTTTTTTCCACTATAATTGTTTCATTGGAGAATATAACTATTTACTTACCATTTTCAACCATTTTACTTATGGAATACGTCAAAAATCTTCGAAAATTATTGACAGAGTCAAATTTGTCGTTAAAAGTTCAAAAATAGATGGACACATGCAATTTCCAACAACTGAGTGCCTCTATGCACAAAATCATCTCAAAATTGACGATCCGACAACTATCACTATACATATACCATGGCTCCCCGCATAGCATGGTAGACACGAATTTTCTTATTAGATTTGTAAAAAGAATAAAATTATATATATATATTTTAATTTTGATTATTTTAATTAATATGCCTCTAGTATATACACATGCAATACACAAAAAGAGAACTCAGTATTCTTCACATTTTATCGCCTGAAGATTTATGCTTATTTTATACCTCATAATTTTTGGAAAAAAAAAAAAAATTTGTTTATTAAAGATATGTTTGTCACACGACAATATTTAAATGGTATCGTATGATACAGTTTTGTGCTGTCAGCAGGGGAAACAGAGATACAGATAAGAGACCATTTTTAAGTGATCAAGTAAGTAAATTAACTATACCAATCAAGAAAGAGGATTGAAAACGTAAGTACAAACAGGAAAAGCAAAAGAAAGGTCCTGCTGCTGCTATTCCGTTGGATAGCTTGGGAGAGTTCTTTGTTACCAAGCTCTACGTTCTTGGTAGCTTCGACAGCCTGTACACATGAAAATTTATATATGAGAAATCAAAAACCCCCAAGCACCAATCCATTGAAAAACAACCATCCTGACCTGGTCATAAAGAAGTTCTATTTGTTTGGCTTGTTGCAGAACATGTGTTGACATGAGGTGATTCAGTGCAGACATTTCGACCATCTTAGTTTCGGTTTGTTGAACAGCATCAAGGAGACTGCTTAACTCTACCTGCATAAAATAAGTACAACAGCAGGCAAAGTCAATTTAGCATGGACCTAAATGCTGTTAGGTAATCAATTAATTGACAACCCTTGTGATTGTGAAAAGTTATCAGATAACAGATTCTAATTACCTGAAGGGCTCGGGTTTCATCATCCAATAATTGTTGCTGGACACTAAGAGATTCACGTTGAGGTACATCAAGTTCCTTGATCTCTGAAATGTTTGATTTTGAGGCAGTTGCTGCATTTAAATCAACAACACGCTGAAATTTTCTTCTTGGCGTTGCTCTATTGATAGCATCTTGAAAACGGATGGCTCTGAGACGATCAAACTGTGCAGTGACTAAATGGAGTTTCTCACTTAAAATCAAAACCTGCAAATAAAAAAAAAATCAGTGGCTTAAAAAAAAATAATTAGCCAAACAATGTATTAAAGGACAAGATTAGCTCAGACAGAAATTGGACATTATCATGCCAGGAATTACTAAAAGCAAAAAAGAAAAAAAAAACAATTTCAAATCTGCCACATAAGATCATACTTCCTCAATATAAACTACTCTACTCTAGAAGGGAAACTGGGAAACTGACCTCATAACATGTGTTTCCAAAGCATGTTATGCAAGATAAACCAATGAAGGAACTGAAAAAATTCAAATGGCAAAACTAAATGTGAACAGTTAAAGTAATCTTAGAGTTAGGTGAAAAGTAGCCCCATAATTTTAAGCAAGTAACCATATTTTAACAAAGAAAAGCGTACTGAAGTTAACATACAATACAATTTAAAGCAAATAAACATAGTAATAAAATCCAAATAAATGAATAAACTCCATTAAGAAAAAAGAATAACAGATGCATACCACTCCATGTTTGTGAGCTATAGTATCAACATTCGAGTTGTCAGCTCTAAGGCCAAGCCAGCCCTTCGAGTTTGCTTCATTATCATTTATGCTATTCTTTAGAATATCAATTTGTTCTTTGCAGGCTTTAATAAAAGCAGTAACCTGCATAAATTTGAATAGTGATGTTTTAGGCAAACAGATGTTCCTGGAAAGCATGCAACATGTTCACAAGAAAAAAAAAACCAAGTACATTCCGCTTAGGTAGGGTCAGTTTCATGAAAGATAAATTATATCCTAGAAAAAAACATAAAGAACAAACTCTTGGAGGCAGATAGAATGACAAATTCACATCAAACTCGAAAAATCAAAGGTTTGTATCAGCATCCTGAAAACTCCACAACTTACTTCGTGCTCAATGCTGTCTCTTTCCTGTTCAGTTGTGCGGTGCAGATCCACATAATCTTTTCGATGCTTTGACATAAACTTTTCCAAAGCTCCAATGCTTTCAAGCTGTCGGGTGGAAAGATAAATAACCAAATAGATCCATCACAAATTAATTGTTTATTTCTTGGCGAAAGTAAAGGAATTGCAATTCTTCCTATTAAATCAAATGGCAGCAAAGTTGACAATAGGGAACTTACAGTTTTGAGAGCAGCTTTGGTAAAAGATGATCTTTGCCGAGGTTTATGAATTATGAAAGATGCCATTATGGCTGCTAATTTGGACTATCAAAAGCAATAACACAAGGGAAAAGAAATTAGGATTCAAGAATGCATCAAAACATATGATTGCAGCATGAACAATAATAAGTTTCCATAGACAAGCAAACTAACTCAAATGGGAACACAATCAATTTCTGCATAACATTATTAGGAAGTGTTGATCTAAAAAAGAATCTGAAAAATACAGACCAAAGTGGATAGCAAAATACATCTCCACAACCAATGATCTCAATGCATGAAATCTGAAACACCAACATAATTAACCTTCTCACATGTTTCATTTAAAATAATAGGTAACTCTATTCTTAAAGAACTTTATAAAATGTAAACATTGACAAAAATTTTACCTTTAAAAGAAAACGGCACCAGACTGATGGGCAAACTGACAGGCCACCCATTACCAAAGTTTATCACAAAGGAAGGGTAGCAGTGGAAGACCATAAAAAGTGATGAAATCAATTCAAATAGGAAGCTCAGTACCAGATAAAGACAAAGATAAGGAGATGACACAGCAGCAGGAAGCAGATATGGAAAAAGGCTGGACATTCCAAAGTAAGCAGAAGGAGAAAAACTCAGGGAGGATTGGCAGCCTGGCAGCATATTAAAAGGCAATAGCAGAGGAAGGAAGGCATCAGGAAAATCAAGAAAAATTGGGGAGGAAATAAGGGGGCACTGGTCTGGAGGATCCAGCATCTCTGTTGCTAGAATATCATTCTGTTCAGTATTTAAATAAACTACAGTTCTTAAGCTTGTAAGCTGGATTGATGCCATCAATAAAAGTTATTTACATTCAATTTAGTCTGTTACAATTCTTCTATTTTTCACAACATTTATAGCAGAGTTCTAGACTAGGAATTGGAGAAAAGGGATCCAGTTGAAGAAGGCAGTCTAGAGGAGCCAGGTACACAACACAAACACTGTACCAAAATCTTTCCCCAACAATTCAAAATTGCCATATAACTTCTAAAACTAAAACACCTTAACAATAACTTCAATTTGATGAATTGAAAGAGTAAATATACCTCATCATAACCCAAGGAAACAGCAGTGTGTCGCACAGCATCTATAAAATCCTCAGTTCTATCTCTAACTCTTGCCATTATTTAACATCAACCAGGAAAGTTTTCAAGAAAATTAGCCCAAAATCTTAAACAAGGCTGCAATAGAGGGCAAACACACTATAGTAAAAACCAAATAAGATAAGATTAACAATGCATTAACCTAAATGGTTTGCCTAATATGATACTCAGTAATTTCTGAGTTTGAATGAAAACTGAAATTATCAAAGGACCTCCAATTCTTCACAGATTGTTATCTCTAAAGAAGAATAAAAAAAAATCACAAACTTTATAGTTAAACTATAAATTAATGATGTTACTTAATCAAAGAATGATAATATTGCTAACTCAATCACTAGTTCCATCAAAAAATTTGACAGAAACAGAACATCTAAACAACAAATACATAAATAAGTATAACCTCAATGTTTGGAGTAACAGTGAAATCTTCAAGATTACATTTTTATGAGAAAGCATTGTAAATTTAATTAAAATAGAGAAAAAAAAGTCAGTAAACTTGCGAAACATAGGCACGACCTGAATTCATTAATTATAATGTTATTATATATCAATAAGCTTCATCAAAAAAAAAAAAAAAAAAAAACCCTGCAAACTGAGCAATAAATGAAAAAATAAAATACCTAACACTTGTTGATTCCAGTTCTCTTGATTAATTTTCATAGCAACCAAACGCCCAGACGAAAAACAAAAAAAATATATATATATAAATGCATATCATTCATCTTCGAGGAAAATGTAGGAAAATTAAAACGATTCATTAAAAAAACCAAAGGAAGTATTTCATACACTAAAAGAAACTAACTCTAAGGTTTGAGTTTAATCTCTTTAAAATGTCATTAAATAAAAATCAATTTAAATAAATCATTCTTTCATTCCTTTATTTAAATGAATCAAACTTTCTGCTAGCAAGTGCAAGTCAGAATTTGAGTGAAAACCGGTAACCGTACTGCATAATAAAGCTTAAGTGATTCAGAAATTACCTCTTGTATCAGAGGATTGTTCCTCTGACAGGACATCAAGGAGAACGACTCAGGTCTCTGATCTAACTTCCTCAATCTAAGCCTAGTGTTTTAATTTTCTTTTTCTTCTCCGTGATTCATCAGTTTTTTTCATTTCGATTTTTGACATTTTTCTCCTTTTTTCTTTTTCTGTAATTTTCTGCAGACTCTATTTCGGGTTTAGTGGCTAAAGTTCACGGGAAGTGACCTGGACTGACAGTGCTGACGGGCCGGCTGCAAACGAGACACAAACCCAAAACCTTATTTGGAACATGGGCTTGCACCTGGTTCAAGCCCATGAAAAGAGTTCATACGTTGTTATGTTTATTTTAGGCAACATTAGATATCCATATTTGCCATTTTGGTTAACCAAGTTCATAGATTACAACAAAATTAGTTGGATAATAACCCACTTAACAACTAATTAATATAATTAATTAAGTCAAATAACCCAATCTTCTAGATTAACCAAAAAAAAAAAAAAAAAACAGTTTTATTATCATCTCACTGTTAGCACCACCAATTGCTCTAAGAGAACTAAAAATTTAACCAACACAAGCCTGTCTAGCCCGCCTTATATTTCGCCGCCCTTATTACATTCCATTTTCAAGAAAAAAAAAAAAAAAAAAGAGAAATGGAGCGATTAATTTCTTGATCTTTCGACGTATATGTTTAGCCTTAATGGCGAGTTCAGCAGATCACAATAGCTCAGGGAGTGTTTCTCCAGGGATGATGAAGTACAAAAGAAGGCGATATCCTGAAACACCGGATGGGTTTGTGGGGAATTACTCGCCGTTTAAATATAACAATGCGTTTTTCAGAAGGAGAGATCGTGGTTTGTGGCCTGCGATGCAAATTGGCATGGATCGTTGCATATTTGGGTTGATTGTGGTGGCGTTTTTCTCCATGTTGGTGCTTGCAAAATCTGCTTTGTTGAATACTTTGCATGACTTCAAATCTGAGCGCGTGTTGATTCAAGTTATTCAACAGACGATTGTGGAGAGGGATAACAACGTGAACAATAATAATATGGCTCTTGAATCCGCCAAGAAGATCTTTGAGGTTAGACTTTACACAAAATGATTATTAATTATGTATTCAATATCAAATTTTGATTATTCAGATCCATGCAAAAGTGTTTTCACTACTTTTCCAACGTGCATTTTTTCTATTTTATGTTTATAAGTTCATAATGTTGCATCTAGAAATAATTCATGTTCCCAGAGCTGGAAGCTTGTAAAATACAATATAACATTAAACCCTGGGATAGAACAGTATTAAAACCATTCAAATTCTGCATTTTTTTTTTTTCTGGCAGGAGGCTTTTGTTTGCATTAGAAGTTGTTCAATATACAAAAAATGTTATACCTAGCTGGTTGTTTATATATTTAAGCCTTTTTTCTGAAACCAGTTTTGTTTTTGATTCCTCTGGTCGTTCAGAATTCCAAAATTTGGACCAAGTTTAGTAGCAACAACTATTACCAGTGCATTAACCGATCTCAGGTTGAAAGAAGTAAGTCCAAATTTAGCTTCTAGACTCTCAATTTCTTGGCTTGGTTGATCACCCATTTGATCATTATTTTAAACAATATTTTCTTTTAGGAGAGGAAGCTCCCACAAATGGCTATCTTATGGTTCATGCCAATGGTGGCTTGAATCAAATGAAAACTGGAGTAATTTCTATTTTCTATTCGTTCTTATGTATATTTTTACAGTTCTAGTTGTTTCTTCTTGCATAGAATTAATTTTTTTTCCTCATTTAATATTGAAAATGTCAGATAAGCGATATGGTTGCCGTAGCGAAAATCATGAATGCCACCTTGGTTCTCCCTTCATTAGATCACAAATCCTATTGGACAGACCCAAGGTATGATGAAATTGTAAAGGAAGAACTCGTTTTCTTATTTCCATTTCAAATGCTATGGAGGAAATGCTGCTAAGGTGTCCTTAATTAAACCATTTTTTCTCTGATTTCAATTGGTACAGCGATTTTAAAGACATATTTAATTGGTGGCATTTCATGGAAGTATTGAAAGAAGATATCAGTATCGTAGAGTCCCTCCCAGGAGAACTGGAAGCAGAAAATCACATTAAGATAGCCCCAGCTTCCTGGTCTAATGTATGCAAATTACACGTATAATTGAAAATTCGCAATATAAACTACACAATAAAACCTTCTGAATCTAAAAATAAAGTGACTAACTTTATGCAGGCCAGTTATTATAGAGATGAGATAGCTCCATTATTCAAGGAACACAGGGTTATCCAGTTTAGTCATACTAATGCTCGCCTTGTTAACAATGGTCTTGCTACTTCAATCCAAAGGCTTCGTTGCCGCGCAATGTATCAGGCTCTCGCCTTCTCAGATAGAATTGTAGAGCTTGGAAAGAAATTGGTTCAAAGACTAAAGAATATGAACTCTCCTTATATTGCTCTTCATTTGAGGTAATTAACAATATATGGCTGATTACATACAAGTTTGATTTTTATGCACTTATTCGTCGTTTTGTCTTGCTAACTGGCAAGTGTAAAATTTGCAGATATGAAAAGGACATGCTTTCTTTTACAGGCTGCAGTTACAATCTTACGGAAGCCGAAGATGAGGAGCTGCGGATATTGAGATATAATACTCAACACTGGAAGGAAAAAGTGATCAATAGCACAGAGAGAAGGCTCAACGGGTCATGCCCCATGACCCCTCGAGAGGTTGCTGTCTTCCTCGAAGCTATTGGATTTCCTTTCAATACAAACATTTACATAGTTGCCGGAGATATTTATGGTCAAAATGGGATTCAAGAACTTAAAGCAAAGTATCCAAATGTGATAACCCATTACGATTTGGCTACAGAAGAAGAATTAGAACTATTCAGGAAATGCCAGAATCAGCTTGCAGCTTTGGACTACATTGTAGCACTTGAAAGCGATGTTTTTGTGTACACGTACGATGGTAACATGGCCAAGGCCGTAAAGGGTCACAGAGCTTTTGAAGGTTTCCGAAAAACCATCAGCCCTGACAAGTAGGTGATGAATTAACAGCAGACACATGCTAATCTTTCTAACAAGAATGAAATGAAATATCTCTAAAACAAGTTTCAACGATGTTGCAGATGGAATTTCGTGAGATTGATTGATCATTACGACGAGGGTTTGTTATCTTGGGAATCATTTCAATCAAAGATTAAGAGTCTACACGAAGATAGGACGGGAGCACCACATCTAAGAACGATTGCACATTCTCCAAGAATGGAGGAGAGTTTCTATGCAAATCCTTATCCTGGTTGTATATGTGACAAGTCCAAAGACTTACCGATGCCATACAGAAGAAGATTATCACGTTTAAGAAAATGAAGTTGGAGATCAACTAAAGCCCAAGTTATTAATATTACTTCTTGTTGTAAGATAAATTTATATTAACTCAATAAAAGACATTCCAATCAACACGAACTTGCATAAATTATGCATTACTAAATTAGATTAGGTTAAGGTTACATCAATATTTGATGTGTTATGCTTTCTGAATTCGTAGAATTTTCAGAAATTTGCTTGATGTGGTAACTGGTCTTCATCTCCCAAATCATTCGTGAATAACAGCTTTTTAATGAGTAAAATTATTATGTTAAAGTTTTGGAAGAGAAATTTAAACAATATATATTAGGTTATCGTACTTTATCAAATGTCTAATAATTTTGAAAGTTCATATTAATAATACCTATCAAAATCATAATTTATTAAATGTATTGGGTTCATCTTTATTTATCATATTAAACCATATGTAAACTTTAATTATATTATTCAATTGCTTGATTTTGTTAAATGAAATTACAATTAATGTTACTTTATATTAAGAAATTTTCTAATATTTTTTATCTTAACTAACATTAATATATATATATATTGTTTTATATATACTTCGAACCCCATTGATAATATGAATAAAAAGTAAAAAGATAATTTGTTTTTGATATACTGAGTTTGATGTAGGGTTTTTTATGCTTTAAAATCACATATTATATAAAATTTTGGCAACGGAATAAATCAAAATTCGCATGAAAAACCTATGCCCTTGTATCAAGGGGCAATGATACATGTAAAGAATTTGTTAGGAATCTTAATACTTGCGTTTAGAGGCTCTTTTGCTTCAAATTCACTTTGTATCCATCCTGGATGAAAATGTCTCCTTCATTGTTCCAACAACTCAACCATACTAGGCCGGGGCACAATTATCTTGAATGTATATCTTAACCCTAGTAGTCTTCTTTATATACTCCACCCCAAGCATTTTGGATTTGCTCAATTAATTCAATCTTTAACTTATATTAATTAGGCTTATAACTATGTTATAATATTTATTTATAAATATTTCAAAATATAGTTTCAGAGATACAAATTTTCTGGGCAAATTTCCAGATTTGGCTGGTTTTTTCCCCTCCTTTGAGCAGACTTTTGACTACTGTTTTGAAGGAGTTCTGGCAAGGGATCACTACCCATCTCTTCCCCTGCATGCAAGCTTCGTTTCAAGGGTCCTTTTCAAGGTTTTTGGCTGCTGCTCTTGCTGATATAAGCTGGTTTTTGGGGCATAAAAGTAAGCTGTCTAATATGCTAGGCTGTGTGTGGGCTGCGGTTTTTTTGGGCTCTTTTGGCTTGGTGCTTCAACAAGAGTTATGGCACTGCACCAAAGGCTGTGGAATGAATTTGAGAAGCCTAAGGCTGAAGGTTTTTGCAAAATATATTTATAATTGGTGGGGTAATCTTGAAGGTGGAAGGGTGGCTAGGGGATTTGAGGCTTGAAGGGATGTGACCTTCTTTTGCATGCTTCCTTTCTGGTTTGGGTGCGGTTTTGGTGGGTTAGACGAGGGCTGGCAGCGACAAATTGTGCACAAAAAGAATTGGGGACTCCTTGGGGCGTGGCAAGATAATTGGTTGCATGACCATTAGTTTTTGGTTTCATAATCTCGTAATTTATTGCAATAGCAAAAATTATATAGACAACTTTTTAGATTTAGATTCAGATATAACTAAAGGAAATATGATTAGAAATACCTGTTGTATATTTGACTTTTTATTTTATGACTCTTGTATAAATCCTCCTATGCAATCGCTTGTTGTTTAAGATTGTTTTTTGATCGTTCTTGCATTTTATTTCTGCTAAAGCTTAGGTAGACCCGCAAGAGAGGTCCTAGGGTTTGTCTTAAGTTGATTGCTTGGTGTGGGTGCTAGCTAACTTTGATTAGTTGAGTTTAGGTTATATTGTTTTTTTTTTTTTTTTTTGCTCTTTTATTAAATTATTTACTTAAAAAAAAGATATAATTATGTGGGTGTGGATTAATTGTAAAATTGAAAAATAGTAAAGGATTAGTTGATTAAAGTATATAACCACTTAAGTACTGAGATATTCGTTAGGCCAAAAGACCTATTCCCACTCATAGTTTGATGCTTGCCCAAAATCCCACCTTCAAAGATTGTAAAATCTAAAATCTTATCTATTAACCAAATTCAACTTTAAATCTAATTGTGAACAGTAACAAATCAAGAGTATTTTTGATATTTTAAGACTAAAATTTTGTAAAATAATGAAATAAATTTTATATAGATACAAAATTTTAAAAAATTTTAAAAATTAAAAAATTAAAAAATGAAAGCAGCCATTGTCGCCGGTGCCAATAACGGTGGCAGTCCATAATAGAATCAGGTGACCGTTTCTGACCATCTGACCTTCCCATTCAGTGGAAACGGTCAGATTTGACCACCTCTTGTTTTAACGGAGGCAACCAGATTTAGCCATATCTATTAGAAAAAAACAGTTGGAAATGATCGACCTTGGTCCTACTAGTCGTTTCCAGTCATTATTTCTAGCAGAGGTGGTCAGATCTGGCTGCCTCCATTGAATGAGGGGGTCAGATCTGGCCCTCTAGAATCAGATGACTAAAAACGGTCACCTAATTTCGTTATTGGCAACCACCACTACCGACACCGACAGCGGTAGTTGCTTTCATTTTTTTATTTTTTAAAATATTTTTTAATTTTTCTAAAAATTTTTTGAAATTTTTTATATTTAAAAATTATTTTATAATTTTATTATAAATTTTTATTTTTTAAAAAAGTATTTTAGTTGTTGTATTATAAAAATTAGAAAACTTGATTGAAATTAGTCAAATGGTGAGATTTTGAGTCAGCATCAAACTATGGGTAGGAATAAGCCCTTTGGCCTAACGTGGCATATTAATGTGACAGATAACTCATGCCATGAAGGGGTCCATAGCGTTAAAAAAATTTCTCTCTCCTCACTTCTCTCCCTCACCTTCTCTCTTCCTCCTCCTCTCTTCTATGCGAAGATATGGTGAGACAGATGGCTTTCACAAAAGCACCTTTGCCAAGCAAACAGAGAAGAACCTGAGGCCATTTATCAAATTGACAAAAACTGTGCAATTTCAATCCACAGACCAGAGACAGATGGAACCATATTTTAAAGCAGAAAAGGAAGATGATAAATGGTATATTAATAAATACCTTGGGGTCAGAAATATCTTCAAAGATTCTAACACCTGAAACCAAAAAGAAAATATCTCAAGCAGGACGGAAAATTGAAATTTATCTCTATTAACACTAAATTCTCCACATCCTTAATTTGGACATCTGCAGCAAATCTCATAGTTTCCTTTCAAAACCATAATTTTACTTTTATTTTCTAGAGAGGGGAGGAGGAGGAGGAGGAGGAGGAGGAGGAGGAGGAGGAGGAGAGAGGGTGAGCCAAAGAAGTGAGGAGAGAGAACTTTTTTAACTTTAGGGCCCTTTCTAACATATTGACAGGAATTCTTTGCGACACCAACATGTCACATTGGTAAAAGTAGTCAGTGACATAATAATTAATAAAAATAAAAATTAAAGGCAAAAGTGACCAGCCATATGATAGTTAACAAAAATTAAAATCCATTTCTTTTTATAGCGAATTAAAACATAATAATTATAATTATTATTAATAAATATCTTAATGGCATAAGTGCTATTTATTCGTTATATAATTAACCAATAGGTATTAAAATTATATTTTATAAAAGCTTTGATACAAATTTCTAAGCCTCATCTTTCTTAAATAAGAATTTCTATTAGAGTCGAATTCAAAGTCAACTTAAGACAAAATCAACATAACAACTTTTTTTCTTTTAATCCCAAACTCTCTTCGCAATGAATGATGATACTGTTAATGTTAATCTTATCTTGCTATTAGCACGGTTTACTTTGATTGCAATTTTAGTTGAATCAAGGCGTAACATTGAAGGTGTGCTTGCTCTGTTATTCGTTGAAATAGATTCCATCATTTATCTGCAAAATTATTCCATGAATATAAAGTCATCAAAGTTTGGGATAGAAAGGAAGCCTTGATGAACCCGAGAACGGATAAGAATTGTTATTCCTTTACACACAAAATAGTTTAACAATAAAATATTTTCCTCTGTGGTTTGACATTCCGAAGACCAGAACCTCTCCTTAATTTGTCTAGCATTCAAGAGACTAATTTCTCTCCCCTTTCACTGGTGTTCAAGAGGTCAGCTCTCTCCCTCGGTTGGCAGAGGTTGTCCAATCAAACCCAATTTTTCTTTGCCTCCTTTCCTCCAAAATCCCTCTCTTATACTTGCCTCTTAACTGCCTCTATAAACTGCCTTCATAACTGCTCATGTTTTCCACTCTTATACTTGCTTATAGCTATCTTCATAACTGCCTATTTCCCTATTTCACAACTGTCCACTTCCCAACTTTTTGTGAGTCCTAACAATAAGTAACCATTATTCCATTGCTTATAAATAAGCAACAAAAACTTGAAGAGCAATAAAGTTATAGATCAGCAAATAGATGATAAGTTTTTGAATCCACAGCAATGAGTCTCAATGCAGCAATTGCTGCAACAACAGCCAGGCAACCAAAGAAACAAACATTGAACCAACGCCATAACTTTCCCAAACTAGACAGTTTGGCCTTCTTGGCAACAAGGTACATGTGATTTGCAAGAATAAATGTCAAAGGAAATGTACTAATGGCCCCTGTAAGGCTCATGAAATCACTAAGGAATGGCAGAAGTGCTGCGATGAATGTATTGATAGTTAGGTAGCCCCCTCTTACTGCAATTCTATATGATAAGTTACCAGCTGCCAGTGCACTTCCTTTAATTTGAAACCTGGTATCCAAGTACTCATACATTGGACTTGCAAATATCTGCAGATGTGGAGGAACTTTATTAGTAAGGGAAAAAGATGAATTGATTTTTGAAAGTGAAAGTCACAGATGAAGATAACTACATGCAAAGCAATGACAGATTGGAGGAAAGCAGCGATATTGGCTGCAGACTTCATCCAAATTGGACCATTGACACTGTTGAGCAAATAGGTTGATGTATTGGATCCATAAGCCCAATAACCGGCAAATGTCACAGCAAACAATGGTAGAACTCCAACTGAGAATTGGAAGTACAAAGATTTCAACATGTTCTCAACAACAGGCTGCCTTATTGTTGCCTAATGCAAGAAACATTATAAAAGAGAACAGTAAGTTCTGGAGGCAAAGATTGAAATATGTATATACACAAGGTAAATGTAAACAACAGTCTACATCCCAGTACCTGGGGTAAGCACCACAATAGCAATATCCACCATATGTGATGTCAGAGGCAACTAGAAGTTTGCCTACAATTCAAGCTAATCACTATTTACTCATGAGACAAGAAGAATATTGAGAAACTTAAGCCACATCAAGAGCCCAAGATACTCTTATACATTTCAGAGATGTACAGAAGAATTAACCCATAGCAAGTCTCCATGTAAGTTAAAACTTAATTTTTATTATTTTAAATCTGACAAATATTAATTTTCGGTGAAAACTCATTGTTTTAATTGCTGACCTACCTGTATTTCTGGAAGCATTCCAGTGTTGAATGCAAACACAACGCTAGCACATGACCCGATTGCTGTAAATATTTTACTTGTGGTGGATCCATGGATGCTATAATCTCGGGGTGGAGATTTGATACCTATAACAGTGCAGGGACAATTAATACCAATTCAACACCACAAAATTATCAACTTGAATGAGCAATAAAAACAAACAGTTATATATCAGTTGCCCAATTTAACTTAAAAATGAACAAAGTTCCCAGTGCACAACGCACATATCACCCCTAAAGTGTAAAATATATAAGCATGTTATTATATATTCTAAGTTGATGATCATTTGAAGCACTATGGTAACGAAACAAAAGAGGGCCTTTTAACTATAAACTTTTCTCATTCCCAAGTGCCAACTGGGGTATGAAATTGGAAATAATGTCCTAGCTGCTATTGTGGCAAATCAATTGTTCCAAATTTCAATTTACAGAACTTAATAAGTTCAGACTGGTTTGACTTCAACAAGTTCTTGATTTTTGCTAATGTTAAAATCAAAAGCTAGGCAATACTGATTCTAATTTGGCATAAACATTGTGGGATCAGCACTTACCATCTTGAACTGACAATACAATTGCTATAACAATATACACTATGGAAAGGAATGTTGAAACTCCTAGCCAAACTCCAAGAGCTGATAGATTGGGTATTGCTATGGCAAACAAGGCACATACAAACCCAGAAATGGCAATGAAGTACGGAAGTTTCATAACATGGTCATCCCAGTAAACAACATAGGCAGCCTACATTGCAAATGCAAACAGCATTAAATCAGGAAATCTACAAATTTCTCAATGGTTGTTAATATAACAAAGTCTGTTTCCAGAATATGAACTTACCTTTAGTGCCTCACCAGACAAAATGATATATCCAGTGTTAATCATGAAAAGATTAACATACTGCAATCCCCATGTTAGAGAATAAGCTCTCCTTCCTCAAATAAAAGAAAACCACAAACCAATTTTAGCAGATTAGCATCTGATGATGAGTCATCATACACAATCTAAGTGAAAGTAATTTCTTTGTAAATGTTTCCAATTCTTTCTTCTCTACTCATACCATAAATATATCCAGCAAGATCCCTGTATCGGATATGCCTCTTGCCCCCAAATTCATGAATCTTGGCAACAAGAATATTTGCATCAAGTGATATTGCTGTGGCTACAATTAAAGCTATTACACCAAATATCCAACCCAGAGGGACCATCACAGCCCCAGAGTATCCCAATACATAGGCACTGTTTATACCGGTGGTAAGTATGAAACCAACTTGAAACCATGAATCTAATATTTCCAAGGTAAAAGATATAATGAGTATAAGAACAATAATACAACACGAAACAAGGCTAACCAAAATTTACCCAAATACATATATTTCTCAGAAATCTACAGCCAATTTTCTTCCATCTTCAGGAGAGGGTCAGGGAGACGGAGACACATTACAGATAAGATGTGTAAAAAGCACATGCTGAATTTTCGATTATTAATTTCATCAACTAAACCACAAATAAATCAATTTTGTCAAGTTCAAAAAGCAACAAAAAATCCTACTAATCATGATCTAACTAAAGTCTCTAACAAAAAAATTATCACTTAAACACCTTCTTTGGTCCCAGATAATCCAACCACAAACACGTCCACTAAATAGAATAAAGGTATCCTACATAAAACCAACAGAAAAAACAATCTCATTTTTGTTCACAAAAAATAAATGCATTCAATCCGTTTTCGGAACCAACCGCACAAAAGGCAAGAAAATCTCCATTTCTTCAACAAAAGTTTCGACTTTCACACAATTCCCGCTTTCCAAATCCGAATTAAACTCCATGAAACAGAGAAAGACAAAGCCCAATAAAATTTCAATATCTTCAATAAAAGTTTTAACTTTAACTTTTAATAAAGGTATTATCACAAACGAAATACAATTTCCATTAAACAACCAAGGCAAAGTATTGAAACAAAAACAACGGAGGCAATACTAACCCGTACTAATCTGATGAGCGCTTTCAGGAAATTCATCATGCCCTTTCCCATGACAAAAATCCACTACTTCGCTACTACTACCACTCTCCATTCTCTGCGCTTGGTTTCTTTCCCCAACCAAAAGCGCAAAACTTTCTTCCTCTTCAAATATATTTAACGCCTCCAGCATGTTTTCTTCAAAACTCTCCTACTTATATACGCAACTATATTCATAAAAATCTTGCGCTAATTAATCACAGCCGACAAATTTTAATAGCTCTTCCAAACGTGGAAAAATTGGTTTTTCAAGTTACACAGAGAATCAAACCACCAATAAGAAAATAAGCATTTTCTTCATTGGCACTGTGTTTTTTGTCGGTAGATTTTGACCAAATAAACTAACATTCAAACTGAAAACATGATGAAAATAGAGTGTTTTCTTTTTTACCAAAATCACTCTTCATTAAAGATTTTTTAATTTTAGAAAATTTTTTAAAACTAGTTTCAATATTTATAATTTATTTTATGTTTTATTGTTTAGTTATGAGTTTATTAATTACTGTTTATAAATATTGTGTTTTTTTAAAGTGAAAATTAGTATATTATTGAAAAAATAATAATTTGAAAAAGGTGAAAGTGTGTTTTTCGATAGAAAATGAGATTTCAGCATGAAAATCAGCTTCCCCGCATACACAAGATTTTGATGAAAGGGAGTAAAATGTAATTTAATTATGTAAATTATGCCACAGGGCTAAATGATATTTTGTGATAAGTGAAATAAGAGATTAAATAATATTTTACTAACCCTATGAGTTATATGATATTTTATAATGAATATAGATCGCGATTATCACATTTCTTTTTCTTATCAATTGAAAGAACTTTTTCTGTCATGTGAAGTTTTAGAATAAAAAAGATGATAGAAAACACGTATATGTTTGTTCATAATGTATACGTTAGGGTTATACGATAAAAATTATGCATTTAATTTACTCTTTTTTTTCCTTATTAAATGTTTTGAAAAATTGTCTTCTCTTTTCTTTATTCTTCTCTTAGTATCTCTCTATTATTTCAAAATCATTATTATATTTAATTTCGAAATATTTTTAAAAGAATCAATCATTTTAGAATGAGTAGGAGACACCCCTTGTGAGGTTTCTTCCTCTTCTCTTTGTGAAGCCGTTTGAATTGAGTAATATAGTTCCTAAATATTTGAAGAATTATATATACATTAGATATTTGCTCTAATTGAACTGGATCTAGGAATTGAGGAGCAGGAGAATCTTTGGGGTTCATAAGTTTCTTTCAATTTTAATCTTGAAAATGTAGTTTGAGTATCATCAATACTTATTTTTGGTGGTTTGTTAAACCTAATCCTTACACTTCCATTAGGGTTTCTAGTAATACTATCTATTTCTGTATTTTGTATTGGTTAGGAAGAATTATGTAATGTTCTTTGCCCAAGTGGTACAACTACTCTATCTAATCCCTGATCTTCTGCTAGACTATCTTGATCTAATCTAATAGTTTTAGGTACTGCAATATTTGACCCATTTAAATCTGCTTGCAATAATATTCTGTGTCCCTTTTGGTTGTCCAATGGCCCTAGATACAAAGGCAAATTGCATTATTTGGTATTGGACTCTATATAAGTACGCTACAGGCATTGATTATGGATTAATCTCATAATTAAATGTTCTGATATTTAGTGTTAAAACATCAAGTATATTTTGCTCATCTAAGAAACTGTAAAGTTTGGGTAATAATTAAAATGGATTAGTCCATTGATAGAACTTAGAAGTGAATCCTTAAAATCGAGGGATTTGCATTCTCTTAGGCCTGCTAAAATTGCAATATCAATTACTTTCAATGCCTCATGGTTTGACAATTTTGAATGTTTGTATACATTTGTTAAAGCTATTCTAAGCATGTTCCACTTATCAAAACTCACCCAAAGATTTTTGGGTTTGATTATTTGCTTATTTTTGTACGAGTTAATGGATAGGTTAAAATTTGATTCATTATCGGATTCTTTTTCATCTATACTCATTTCTTCTTGTTGAATAATTTGTCCATCACTAATATTGAAACTTGAAGTTGACATAAACCTATCCAGGTCTTCCATATTGAATAATTTCTTGTTTTTATTCCCTATGGTAGTTGTTGCTGACGATCTTGTAACAGTTTCCTACCTATTGCCCTGCAACAACCCAAAATACTTCGGTGCTAAAACAACAATTCATTAAAATCTATAGAAAACACAAATTTAACTTGAACAATACATAGAAAAGACAGCAATATCAAATGCAACCAATAAACTTCGTGACTTCTTTGAAAACTGCTAGCTATGGAAACAACTACTGTAAACACAGAATCTCCATACATACATACATACATGCATGCATACATACATATGTGCGTACTTACGTATGTATGTATGTATGTATATTTGATTATTTGTTTATGTATAAATAGTATTATTCTTTAGTAAACAAGGCTCAGAATATTACAAGTCCTTGTCTCCTTGCATAGAGGTAGAAGACAATATTCTTGTAATGCTGCCAGCAAAATTCAGAGCAGAAACAAAAGTGCCAAGCCAAAAGGATTTAAAAAACTTATAGCTGATTACATAAAATTTTGAAACTGGTACTATGTTATCCGATTACGAACTATAAAATGTCCTTACCAACAAACATAAACACATATTAACAAGGACCTCTAGTAACTTGGATGCTCAATGCATTCAAGGTAAATTTATCCATACACTATTATTGCTACACATATCCTCATGCAGAGTTTGCTCCATAGCAATTTTCCATAGCCTAAACTCTGTTCCTCAACTCGTTGTCCTTGTCCTTGCCCTTGCCCAGATAAGTATCTCATTGGTATACTATAACTAACATTACAAAAGAATCATACAAAATCTAATAACCACAACAACTAAATAATTGCAAGAAATCATACACTTCATTATATATCAGAAGGATAGTTCATGGGGCACTACAACTTGCACAACAAGAACATCATAGTTCATTATAGTTAGTACTCATAACAAGAACGTAAAGTCACAACAATACATCACAAACACGTTCTAATTCTTAACACCTTTACCATCTTCCTCTACAATTACATCAATTTTCTCATACTTGAAATTCACTGGATACACATGGGATTCAGTAGGTAGTTCTGTCCGTCTATTCACAATTGCCCAGGCAAATAGCACCACAAAAGCCAACAAAGCTCCACAGCCGGTTGCAAAAATCAAGCCTGCAAGAAATTTAAGAGGACAACCACCCCTCTTATGGTATCTAAACCTATCACCATGCTCATGAGCCCTAGGATCCACTGGCAATGAATGCAACCAATACGGAAGGTTTCTCAACCTAAGGTTCCAGGAATAAACACTACTAGTTTGTTCTGAATCGCCATTGCTTCCCACTATAGCTACCATAACATCTTGATTTCCCCACATTTTAACCAAATCTATCTCATGCGCAACAATGGGATCATGAGGCCTTCTCTCACCAAATTTGCTCAACCTAACTTCAATTCTTTTTGAGCTTGAATCATAATCAATCCAAGATTTAAGCTTTTCCCCACTGTTTAACACCAAATTAAACGTAGAAACATTACAAACAGTCTTTGAAACAAGACTATTAACATCGATACCCACATGATTTGCATTCAAATCACCCAAATTCTCATCCATTTTAGTGTCATATTCAATCCCCAAATACTTTTTTTCACTTAAAACCCTAAATGAGCCTTCACCCACAAATTTATATTCAGGATTATAGGGAAAAACAACAAAAGCAACGCCATCACCATTACCGTTAGATATTGAAAATGAGAATTCCGTTGAAAACGACGTTGGTTTAGAACCCTTTGGATCAAGAAACTTGAATGGCTTGCTGTGGATCAAAAGACCAGAACTTGAAGCGATTGGGTTCACGAGCTGCACGTGGGATTTGTCTTTGACGACCTGGGCATCACCGAGCAGGGCAATTTCGCGATCGAAATGGGGGTTATTAGTTAGGGTTTGCAGAGAGATCGAGGAAATGGTAACTGCAGTTAGGGTTAGTATTTGAAGAATTATAAGGCGTGTTAATAAGGGAAGTCCTGCAATGGAAAACCTCGCCATGATTTTGCGCAATTTAACTGGACTTTTCGCTCTTTAAATCAGCGATTTCAAGGCTTGGGTTTGATTTTGAAATGGCTTTCACATTTCCAGTTGATGGGAGCTGAGGATTCTATTTGTTATTGGTCCTGGTTTTGGACGGTGACGAGGACTGTGCTTATTCTTTTTTAATTTTATTTTTAGGAGAAAATACAAAAAATTGAGTACTTTGATTTCATATATTTAATCAAAAAAAATAATTTTAAGAGACTAAATGATTATCTTCCTCCCCAACTTTGAAGAAATGAAGGTTTATTTTTTTAATATGAAAAATTCTTTTACCCACCTTTTATCTATTTTCAGTAATAAAATCCATTTGATTTCCTAATAAATTATTGTTTAGTCTTTTATAAATATAATAATGAAGATACTTTTACTATTTAACACAAATGCACTCACCATATTAACAAAGGTCAAATATTCTTAATTTTACTGAAGTTTGTCAAAATTAATCATCAATGTTATTTTCTCTATTAACATCATTTATCATCATCTTTGCAAACATATTGTGCTTCTTTAGTGGCTCTCACAATTAAGTCCCCCTCATTGTCTACCATCATCCTCACCAACCATTTTCACACAAAAAAAAAAAAAAAAAAAACCTCTTACTATTTAATGACAAAAATGCTTTCATTGTCATCTTCACCAACCATCTTCATGCTATTATCATAAAAGAATGTTTTTAAGCAATTTTTTCGTCAAAATTTTTTAAAATAGTGTTTTAAATACATTGAATTTCATGTTATCTAAGTTCAGATTCATAGATGATGATAGAATACATAATTAAGAATACTAGTTGTATGTGTGGAAGGGAACTAAAAGAAAGGAAGCATAAGACCTAGTGTTTTTTATTTACTAAGTGTTTACCACTCACTTCATTCCCTTAATGTTTTGTATGTAACAATTGAGGATAGAGCTTGCATAAAGGCATGTTAGTTAACAACGAGCATGATGAGGACATGTTATATATGCTATAGTGTTATAATATTTTATGATTTATGTTTATAATTATGTTTTGTTATGTGAATTGCACACTTAATATTTGATAACTATTAGAGACATTCTGTATACTATCTGTTTTTACAGGTTTTATAATATGAGACTATTTTGGTATTTTTATGTTAATGTTTTTGCAAAGTTTTATGTTAACCATGAAATCATGCATAAGTAGCCAAGTCAAGTAACATCTCTCTTCAGAGGACAATACTTTTTGAAAAAGGTATTACATTCAAAATTTGCTAATGGTTTTGGTTATTGGATTTTAGATTCAACTTGCTCTTAGCATTATACTGCATATAGGGAGAAGATTCACAAGCATAAATTGTGTGATGTTGATAATGCTATACTGAGAGATAATCATACTTATAAGGTTGTGGGGATTCAAACTATCATATAAAAATGTTTGATGACATAATGAGAACCTTAGAAAATGTCGCAAATGTTTTAGAATTGAAAAGGATTTTGATTTCTCTAAGGTAGTTAGAGAAGATATTATAAGGATTTTTAATAGCTCTATATGATAGGGTTGTAAAAGTATCAATATGGGTGATGATAATGATAAAAGGGAAGCAAATTGATAATAATTTATATGTAACACCCTTATACAAATATTGTGTCTAAAGGAAAACTCTACGGAGCTTGACTAATGGTGCACAAAATAAATAACGTATAACATGCAATAACTATTGAAATAACCTCATTTATTAATCAACTAGTAGCATTAACAAAGGATTTCATAACTAATCCATCAAAATAAAATATAAAATTCCCAATAGTAAGTGTATAACACAATACTAATTGTCTAAGAAAACATGAAATAAATAACTAATAACAAAATTATAGTAATGACTCTCTGCTACACTTATGCCTATTAACCTCCATTTTACACCATAACCATTGAATCTTTGTTATCTATAAAACCATTAAATCATGGAAGTGAGCAAAATTCTCTCAATAGACAGGAAACTTAAACTTTATTATATTTTTCAATTTTTCATTGTCTTAATTCTACCTTAAATCGATTATTGGGAGTTCCCTATCAAATTCTTAAGTTGGATGATGTGGAACTACATCACTTAATTTAGTTTGGGAGGTTGTACGACCTCATTTGATTGCCTAGGATTCACTATTAGAACTCTTTGTCTTTATAATTATTTGAATGAAAGTTTCTAACTTATCTTGACTTAATCATACTATTATTGTAACTATAATTGTGTCGATTAGACTGAGTTTTGATAAAGATTAAACACTTTAGTTATATGAGTCATATTGTACCATCTTTATTTTCCCCATACATTCTAATTGAATTGCTATAATTATATGTGTAATCTTAGACCTACTATGACCTTATGCTCCTTATTACAAGTGGACGTGTCCTCTTATTACTCATGTGTGTCGTATTGGGAGTATGTAACAAGTATCTCATAAATGCCCGTCGAAATGACCCTTATAATATATATCAACTCATAAGTGAGATTATAACTCATGGTTAACTAACTAAGGTATATTCATATCTATACATGCATGTTTCTCGAGCTAAACTAACTCGGGCTTAGGAGTAGCTTTCACCATCACTTAATTTTTCCTTATGCCATAACATATGAGCTCTCAATGTTGGCATTATTTGATGTGAAACAAGGCGAGGTAAAACTCAACTTGGAGAACCCAAGTGAGGGTGTCTACACCTTTATAAACAACTTCATGGGCCTTCCCTCAGGCAATGTGAGACACTCCTCACCCCATAACAAGCAAGGGCGATTTACCTACACATTATAGTTCACCTCATTTAGGCTTTGAATCATTGTAAAGAGCCCTACTCCAGTAGAATATGGGTCACCACCACGGAGTCCGACAAACACCTACGTGAATAAAGTGTCAGGAGCACTTAGGCGCTGATACCAAATGATGTTGATAGGACAAGGTAGAACTTAATTTGAAAAACTAACTTGCCAAGTGAGGGTGTCTACACTATTATAAACTACTTCATAGGCCCTCCTCTAGGCAATGTGAGACGCTCCTCACCCCATAATAGACAAGACCGATTTACCTACACATCATTGTTGGTATTCTTACATACCCTAATTGCCCCTACTATTTTTTGGGACATAACTACAAATACTAAGGTTCTTAGCACTTGTCTTCATTGTCTTTAGTGTAAGAGCATTCATTGTCCGATACACGATCGTGTATCCCTTCTTCCATGTGTGACTAAACCATTTTAGAGGTATGCCCAATCATGACAATATGTGCAGTCATGCACTATCACATGTACGGGTGAACATCCTAGACCATGCACGACTTCACTTCTCTTTTCATAGGCACATCTAAACCTAAAGGTAAATTTATCAATTTACACTATAAATGGTCATAACCTCTTTGGTGAAATCTTCCCCTATATCCTAGCTTATATGGCATTAACAAGTGTGCATGACCTTCACACAAGCATCTGTCAGTCATTAGAAAACCTTTGGGTATGGGGGCATGCACATCTTCGTGCAAGACTGTACAACACGTCACCTCTATCAATCTTAATACATGTTATGGTTGTAGACACTTCATACATAATGATTAAAGTCTCATGAAGTGGTCATTCTTTTTAGCTTTTATTTGTGAGTTTACAAGCAAATTGTGTTGCTTTTAAAGAAAAATTAGAGAAAACAGAAGCCTTAAGTTCTATGAATTATGAGTGTAATGAAACTTGATAGATTCATAAAACCTGTAACCTAACTCGATGGCTTCTTAGACCAGTTTAATTGGCCTCACCCATTATGTTGGCAAGACCCTTGCTTAATATTTTCCATATATATCTTTTCAACAACAGCGCATATTCAAGAGAACTCTATGGTCTATCTAAAACAACCCAAAGAAATGAAGAATCATAACATTTTTTTTCAAACAAAAAAGTAGCAATATTTCACGCAATGGCCAGAGGGCTAGCCATTTATTCTACATGAAAATACAAAGTTTGAAGTAAGTCGGGAAAGAAAATCTTTGAATCATGACAAAAATAGTTGCTTGCATTAATGAAAGAGGAGGTGAAATAATTGCATTGCATGCAAAAATTTGTGCGATTTAAAAAAATGTTTGATGTGTCTCTTATAAAGCCGTCTTCTTCTATTGGTTAAGAGGTTCATGAACGGAGAAAGGTTGGAGATAAGTGAGAAATAAGAGATGATGTTGGAAGAGATGGGACTGTATTAGAATGTTGGGATCATGTGAAGGAGAACATAAAAGACCTTTATTTTTCAAAATTTGAGTAAGTTTTAAAGGACTTTTTTAAGGTCTTATCACATGTCATGTGCATTATGATTCCTTTGCCTTTGGGACTTTCAATGAAAGACCCAAAGTAGAAAAAAAGAAGTCCTTAAATATCATCTTTCACTACCTTGGATTCTAATTAAAGTCCTTTAAGCATGTGATTTGAACTCTTCACTCGACTGGGGAACCACTGAGGCCAATTTAGTCTGCTCATCTAGGAGATATATTTCATATCTAATTGTCATAGCTTTTTAATAAACATTCAACTCAGATTGCCCTAGCTATAGCTGGAGAATAGAACTTCAAACTCCGAAGTTCATTAAGATGTTTAAATCATTTATAGTGAGAAAATTAAAGTAACCTTTTCAAAGGTCAAATTAACTTGTTGGAAGCATGTAATCATAAAAAAGTTCTCTTAAAAATGGAGTAAAAATTGTAGGTAAAGGCATGCTGAAATTATTATCTTCACTTTCAAACCAATGTTTTATTCTCATGCATAGCTAACTTCCACTTGATTATCTGTGTTAATCATGATTCATCCACAGGATTATTACACCCAGTATCACTCGGAAACAAGAAATAACTAAGATCGATCCTTCCACATGGTTAAAAATCTTGTAACAAAATGATATTGATCATGTACGAATCTTAAAGATCTATATAATTATATATGTTAGTACTTGCTTGACATAAAGTTATTGTCGTAGTTTCATATAAATATATAAATTTGGTTTCAGCTTTGGTTCGTCATAAAGAGACTGTTTGTGTATTTGTGACTCTGTCTGTATAAAACAAGTAAAAATTCATTGATGACAACTGTAAACAACAATAATGCCTCTTGGGAAAATTTTTTTCAGCAATTAATAATCCTCATTATACCAGGACCAACTTGCATCCCCATGAAGAAATCAGATCCAAGATGTTCACATGGGAGTCGGGTTTTATGTATTAAGATTCATATGCATACACACAACCACAAACTAAGCTTGATGAAACCTTATATAGGAAAACAAAAGGATTTTTTTTTTTTATAAAAAATGCTAAATGAGGTATAAAAATTCATGCAAAGTCCTCAAACAAAACCGAAGAACATTTCGATCGAAAGCTGCGGTTGACTTGCTTGAAGGGAAGTGACTTACTAGTTTGAAGTTGATAAAATTGCCTTTTCTTTATTCCGGTGGCAGCTGAGCGGGAAGTTCTCTGGTGAGTGTTGCGGTAAGTCATGTGGTGGCTGACACTGTTGTATAATATATAGCAGTTGAAAGATTATGCATGAAGAATTTGCAGGCAGACGATAAGTATAATTAGCTACCAAAGGAGGAATCCAAAGGGATAGCATGATCCCTGAAAAAGAGAAATTATACAATTGAAAGTTTAGGATCAATGCGATCCCTTTGGATGCATCCTCTAGTTGCAGTAGGAAAAAAAAAACCAAACTCTTCTTCAAAGCTGTTCTTTTCTTATCTTCTGTCTCTTTATGATATAGAAGAAAGTGGGTTATTTATAACGGGAGGCTTTCAATATTAAAGGAAGAAAACCAAGAACTGTAACAATGACTAAATTTTTCTTCATTTGTATTATTTAAATTAAAACACTACTTAATAGAAATGTAATCTAGATTAATTACCAAACGAAAGGAAGATTAATTAAGGTATTTATTTTCTTTGTAGACCCCAGACTGTAACAACCAAACACATGGAAAAGGTTTTACCAGTGGTGGGTCGGCTATCTCTTAGAAATTCCCAACAAGTTGGGTGGCGGTATTAATAATTTTATTTCGTGTTTTATTATTTTAAGGGAGGTTTGTGGTCCATTCCATGTTCCATGTCTCACACTAGACCTGGTAAAATAGGTTTTTGGTCCCGAGTGAAAAAAAAAGGTTTCTAGTTTTTGGCTTGTAAAAATTTCACTAATGGAATGAGCAGAAGAATCCTCAACTGCATTAGCATTTTCAAGGTTCGCTGTTGCACCTTTTTTACCTGACATTTTTTCATGGAATCGGACAGAAGTTATGGCCTTACCTGCACTCTTCTTAGTTGCTTCTGCAACTTCTGCTTCTTTAGCCTTAGCTTCGTCCTCCTGCCTTTCCTTCTCCTCCATAAGC
This sequence comes from Anacardium occidentale, assembly GCA_026122585.1. Taxonomy (NCBI): domain Eukaryota; kingdom Viridiplantae; phylum Streptophyta; class Magnoliopsida; order Sapindales; family Anacardiaceae; genus Anacardium; species Anacardium occidentale. The sequence goes on along the minus strand of JAJEJH010000097.1, from coordinate 291,342 downwards.
TTCATCAAATCCTCCTGTCTACCTTCCTTCCCTGATTCCCCTTTAACAATTTCCTTCAAATCCTCGTTACATTCAACACCATCATCATCCAACATTTCATCTTAAGCAGGCCATCCAATTTACCTTCATTGCTCAAAGCTTTCTTGATGAACTTTGAACTTGCATCATCCATCCTGAGCTTCTTCACCATTATATTAAAAAACAACTTTGCCTTACCAGTCTGCCCCGTTTTAACAAACTGATAAACTAGTTTGTTATAAACAACCAAGTTAGACCTCAAACTTGACTCAATCATCTTCCTAAATTTTGGTGCCCCAGCATCATGGATTCACCCCTTCTCCCTCATTTCTCCATAGAGCTTTTTTGCCTCACCCAACGTACCATGCTGACTCAATTGATCAATCAAATTATTTAATGACAATATATCAGACTACATTTATATTCACCCATCAGCTATTATAATAAAATTCCCCAAGCTCACTGCAACCTCCTAGGTGAATTATGCACACCAATCATCCTATCAGACAACTTCAAAGCCTCTTCAAACTTCCCATTCTTGCACAAATTATCAAGCACATTATTATATGCAACGACACCCAATTTCACACTCGAGTTGATTTGTGGTCCATGCCTCAAAGGGATTGATAAAGAGCTCATGAAAAAAGGAATTTTAATATCTATGGTCTATTTGTATCCTTATGGATTGCGTAAGGGTCTATCTTTTATAAACCTGTTTAAAATAATATGTTTTAAACTTGCTTATTTTGAATCAGTTCATCCTTGATCTATTTTATTGAGTATATCTCATACCAAATCATTTTAATTTATGTTTATTTCTCAATGAACAAATTCCCATTTTTATTTTATTTTTTCCTTCAAGAACAAGTAATTAATTTGCTATACATTCCCATTCTACGTTAGCATTAATATCCCCAATTAATTAATTAGTTACATCCTGAGATTAATTGATTATTATTTTCGAGCTAATAATTTGTTGACCTTGTTATACAAAATGCATGATATATGCAATCTTTTTTTATAAATAAAATTATTCAAAGAGTTGTAAATAAAATTGATTAAGTTCCTTATCAATTAGCTTTGGCTTTTTTATTATTATCATGGAAACTTGTAGAAAAATTAACTTAAATTAATTACTGTTCTGTTAGTCTTTGGATTTAGAATATAAAGGTAAAATTCTATGTATTTAATATTCTATATTTCGTGACGCTATGAAATATATAATGTTTTTCTTTTTCATTTTTTACTTTCCAACTTTTCAAGGCTAGCTTGTCATTTCTCATTAGCTTCTAATTACAAAATACGAGAAAAGTAATCAGTTCATGCGAGAAGTTAAGTTTGTTGATCATGATGTGCATGTCAACTACGATAAATTCACCATGTCCCATATATAGTTTTAGTTTACATCATTTGGTGATGAGGAAAGTATCTTGACCCTTTGATGAGTGGAGCATCACAGAGGCTTACGTTGACGCACCCAGATTATGATGTATGATGCTAGATCTTGTCCACACCAGTGACGCATCAACGGACCACAACAAGCACTCTGCAGGCTTTCTATGGTGGAATTCCGAACCCCACCACCATATATATATATATATATCTCAAGCAAAATATTTGGTGGAATGAATAATAAGTACCATATATATAAATATTTACTCTTGATCTCAAGCAAAACTTTCAGTGGGATAAATAATATATACATATGTGACTGAAGTGATAGTTTTTGATATTGAGATTTTGAAAGTATGGTTTTTGGCTGCATTCCGGAAATGTGCCGATCACAAGGGTGCATTCTGAGAACTTATGTCCATTCTTTGTAGGACATAAATATCAATTCCACCTAGCCGTTGTTGCCCACTTTATACAGCATAACGACACTGAGAGAACCCTGCCATTTACTGCATCTGAATTTCATTTAACTTACGAATTTCATTTAACTTACGAAATTCATCGAGTGCCAATTAACTTTATTACACTCTTTATTTCTTGTTTGCATTCAATTGAGTTTGAATATGAATGGACAACTCTTCAGTTCTATCATTCAGTGACGACACATCATATTCAAATTTCTCGAATGCTTCCCAGACTCTTTGTTTTAACAGGTAGGCTATCTAAACTTGTTTTCATTAATCTTTTTCTATTTTCTTCTAATTATTTCTGATATGTTGGATTTCAGTGGGGGTTAGTAGCCTGTGAGTCATTTTGGAATAAGGATCATGGTGGCCCTACGGTTTATAACTCCTACAACTATTCCCTAGCTAACCCACTTCAACTTGTTTGTTTTATATGAAATCTTACAGCTTTCAATCAGGTGTGTGTGAGAAGTGGGTCATCAAATGTCTGATAAGGAATTAGGGTTTTGGGTCCCTCCGGTACAGAAACCATTAAAGATTTTCTTATTCTTATTATGTTTCATTTTCTTTGGCCGGAGCGTTTACTACTGGATTTTGATAAAGATGAATCTCCATTTGTCACATTGGATTCCATGAAATAAATAGTACCCATCAATCTGATGTCGCTGGCATGGAATAAACCTAATTTTGGTCTAAAATATGCTTGTTAATTTAATTTTTAATTTCTCACATTTTACAAAGTGTTTGTTTTCCAGTACATTAAAAAATAAAGACATATCCTTTTGCATTATTGAATTATTCTTCTTGAGGAGGCTCTCTAAACTACCATTAAATTGAATCACAACAAGAATAAAGAGAGTTAACTTCTGGAAGGTAACTATTTTCTTTTTATTTTTCAACTGACGAGAAACATCCTTGGAGCCCTTAACTTGTTGAGCAATAAAGCTATTTCTTTTTCTCTTATTCAAGCTCAATGGCCTTAGGAACTGTTTGAAGGATTTGTTAACATCCAAGCTAGCTATCATAAATCTCTTCTTTTATATTCGTTATTATTCTCATTAATTCGTGGTCGATGATCTCTCACAGTCGTGCAAATCCTAGTCACCGTCAAGAAGATGGCACGCCCAGAATTTCCAGGCTACTCATTGTCATCACGATGGAACATTCAAATCAGCAATTGCGGGGAAAATCTTTTGTGTTTCTATATATAAAAGCCCCGATTGGCCCCCTCACCGCACCTTCTTTTGCTGATGCGTGGGTGTGGGGGTCGCCTTCTGAAGCCAAACTTTGGTCCGTTGGCGACCATGTACTCTTATCTTTTTTTCTGTCCTTCATTGCTGTTTAAATTGTTGCAAGTTTCTTTATCTTGTCTTTTCATCTTCTTTCAATGAATTTTTTACCTTTAACAAAGCTAGGTATATACTTTACGTTATTCCATGTCAATCCTACCTTGCAGAATTCAAACCCTGGTAGCTATGATACCCCGTACGCACAAGGTTGCATAAGAGAATTATCCTAGCACATCCACGTGTTGCCCACTTTATCTTTTGACAGGACTCAAACTTTGGTGGCTCTGATACTACAGTGTACAAAATACCATAAAAGAATTCTCTTAATATTTCATGTGCTCTCATGTGAGGGTTGAATGTGAGTCTTGCTTTACATATTCACGTATTGTCCACTCCTACCTTTGGTAGGCCTCAGAATTCTCATGACTTTGATAACACATGTACATAAGATACCATTATAATTAAAATTTTAAACTAATAGATAGATGAATCCTTTAAGACTTCACGTATTTTCAAAACTAGTCAATTATCGTCTCTTACATTAATTATCTCACGTGAGCATTAAATGTAGGTCTTACTTCATATTTTCACACACACATATTATAAGTAATAACATGCACATACTTATAATAAGTAAAACTATATTATTATATGATTGAATAATTTTAAATTAAAAATAAATTAATATTTAATTATATTATAATATATTATTATTAATATTCGAAATAATATTTATTATAAATTTATATAATCTGCCCATATATTAATGGGGTTGGAAGTAACCCATTTGACTTAATCTCAAAGTATTTTGAAAGCATGATTCAAGTCCACCCTTATCTTGCACCTTGCAAGTTTAGTAACCCACTCCCTCCTTTAATTTTTATTGAAGCCCATCAAAAGATGGTTCCTTCGATTTACGACCATTTGTCTAGTTGCCTTGGCAGTGCAGTTTGTGAACTACTATATATGTGTGTGTGTGTGTGTGTGTGTGTGTTGAGTGAGGAGATTTGCCCAATGGGCTACAACGGGCAACTGAAACGTGGAGATATGGGCTTTGCAAAATTACCAATTCGTGGCCCTATAGGGGTAAATATGTCATTTAGTCATGTCAGTGTCATTATTTTCCACTTTTAAAATCTCAAGGCGGTTTGATTGGCCTACCAAATAACAGAAACCTCCCAAGGAACCTAATGGCCTAAGAAAATAACCTTATTTACACAAAATACCATCATTTGTTTTTGTAAATGTATGAAAATATAGGGGCAAAACTTGAATGTAAGATTCGTCTCACTTTGAATCTGAAGTCTAAAAGGTTCTGAAACAACCTTACCCAACCGCCCAAGTTACCGCGACTTTAAGTCAACTGAGTCAAACCCCAATTAGACCAAATAAAACGCACCGTTTGAAAGCATAATCACTGGAGCGTCGTCGTTTAACAGGACATGATAGGCATTGTTAAAAAACCGTCTGACAAAACCGTGAAAACATAAAGGAATCAGAAACATTCGCTTCCCTTAAGTCTCTCCCACTTGCAGTTAGGCAGGTAGGTAGTGCTCTTAACAGACAGAAAACAAAAGCAAACTAGTAACGAAAACAAAACGAAATGATGACCGATAAAGAGAACGAAAGCAACGGCGATGCGGAGGTTGTTTCAGAGGAAGCGGTGGAGGTTAGCTGCGGCGGAGTTGGGGGTGGAAGTGAAGGTGCAGAGGGATGTCGTAATGGAGGAGGTAGTAGAGTGAAGGGACCGTGGTCGCCCGAAGAGGACGCGATGCTGAGTCGACTGGTGAGTCAGTTCGGGGCAAGAAATTGGGGGATGATCGCGCGAGGAATTTCCGGTCGGTCTGGAAAATCGTGCCGACTTCGTTGGTGTAATCAGCTTGACCCTTGCCTTAAGCGCAAACCTTTCACTGGTAACTTCTTCTCAAATCTTTCCTTTTTCTTTTTCTTTTTTTTCGTTTTTTCGCGTTTGTGTATATTTTGAGCTAAAGAATGAATTTCCGTTTTGCTTTTGCGTTCTTCTCTTTCAGTTTCTATGTGTTTTTTTTTCCTGAATTTTTTGAATGTCGTATTTTATTCGAAATTGGGAGGCTTCTTAATCTGCATTGACGATTTTGATGGTGTTTTTTGCTTACTTGCTTAAATTTCTGGAGTTATTTTTTACTATCATTTTTTTTTAGTGTGTAATGTTTTATTTTTTACTGAATTGATTGGTTAGAATAAGGTTTTGTGATGGGGATCGTAATGGAGAATTCAGGAGAGTTGTGGCTGTATGACAATGAAGAAATTTTTGGAGAGTTTTGTTGGTTCAAAGATGTTCAGAATTCAGTGTTAGGTTTTGGGGGGTGAATTTTTATTGGGAATTATTAATATATTATTAAGATTTTTTACGCTGTCTTCATTAAGTAACTAGAGTTCATTTATTTATTTGTTGTGACTTTTGCTACTTGTTTTAAATTACGCTGATCATTTAGTTACTTGAGCTATTTGGTTGAGTCTCGCATCTTTACCATACATGTATGCTTGTTTTGAATCAAAAGTTGGAATCATCAATGCCGTGAATTCGGGAATTTTACTGGTGAAAGGCTCAAATGGAAGTGGCAGAACTATTGGAGTAGTTTGAAGTTTGGATAATCTATTGGGACATCTCTATACACCTTTCAATAGCCTGTTGCTTTTGTCAAACTATTGTTGATAGTCCCTTTCCAAGATGTAGGTCTCTAGTATGTGGTCCATTACTTGAACCTTTTGTATTTAAGTAGAACCTTTACATTGGTAGAAAACCAAGGGCATGATGAGTGTATTTCTCAATCAGTAAGTAACTTGAGTATGGAGGGATGCTTTTGATGGGTTGTATGAAATGTAATGTTAGAATGAAACCTAGTATAAAGAGATAGCATGGAAAAAGTTATGAAATTCTAACAATACAAGGAAAGAGAATATTTGATGTAAGAATGAAACAAAGTATAAAAATTGGTGACCTGGTGTAGATTGCAAGGTGTACATAGAAGAGAAATAGCCCTTATAATACTCAAGACTATATCCTGTCTTAATTGAAAAACAGACATGTTTATGAAGTAACAGCACTGATTTCAAATATTTTGTGAACTATATCCACCATTTACATGTCTATTAAAATTCATTTATATTTATGCTAGCAGATGATGGTAATGCTCCTCTATCTGTTTTGGTCTTATATTTCATTTTCTGTTTGGATTTTTGTTGATATCTTGTATTGCTCAAAATAATGTGTGTTGATATTGAACTTTATAACAAATCAGTAGTATTGTTGAGCTTCAGAAAGACTTTTGATCCATTTCTTTTACCTTGTGCTGGCACAAGCATTGACAGAGTTAGGAGTGTATTTGCATTTAGGTTTGAGATATTTCTGCACAGACATATCTGCTTAATTTGTGTGACCTTTGATGCATTACTTTTTCTTTTGCTAGCTCAACCAAGAATTGGTTTATTGGGACTTGAGATTATAATAGATGATATGTACATGTTTCTTTTCTGTTTCTCCAAGTTTGAAACTGAGGTTGCTTAAGTTTTTTTTATTATAGTTCCATGGTACATTGAACTCTTTATATGCCTTTTTATAGCTGTCAGAAAATTGTAAGCTGGAAAAGAACTTTTATTATGGATGATGCTGCACATAGAGGATTAGATATGGTTTCTATTGTCGTAGAATATTACTGTGAAAGGGGTGGGGATATGAGTAGATTATGAATTTAATATTTTCATTTTGACTTTGTTGATAGTCATGTAGCATTATCCCTTCTGTGATTGGAGTTTGCCTGTCATTCTTAATGGAATGATGTGGGATAGCATTGGTTTGTATTTTCCATCTTTTGGAGGGTGCATCCTCTGATAGTATTAGTTGTACATGTAAAAAGTTACAAGCTCAGGTACATGCATTCTTCTTTTTCACGGTTTGCCTACCATTCCAACTTCTTGAGATGAAAAGAAGTTATATTAAGAAAAGGACTAGAACTTGTGAATTGTCATTTGCATTTTTCTTGATCCTTGTAAATTATGTAGCAACCATTTTCTGAGTAGATTTTTGCATGTAACCTGAAACAGTCATGCAGTTTCTTGTATGGTGCTCATTATTTTAATCATTCACGTGATGCCTACGTGTGAATTTTAATGAAATTGTGTAATTCAATTGTTGCAGACGAAGAGGATCGTGTTATAATTCAAGCCCATTTAGTCCATGGGAACAAATGGGCAGCAATAGCAAAGCTACTGCCAGGTAGAACAGACAATGCTATCAAGAACCACTGGAATTCTACCTTAAGGCGCAGATACGCAGAGATTGAAAGGTTTAAACCGGACAGTGGTGACATCATGGAAGACGGTAGTCATGGCAGAACTAAGGTATCCTCAGAAGAAACCCTATCTGTTAGAGATGTTAATTCGTTCAGGCCCTCAGAAGGAAGAGATGTCATGATGGATGATAGTGCCAACCAGCATGAAGACATTGCTCAAACAAAGGAGTGTCAGTCACTGGTCGGACCAAATCATTGTCCAACTTTTTCACGTCCAGTTAGTGATATCAGTCCATTCAGTCCCCCAGAAGGAGAAGACGTCACAATGAATGATAGACCAAATATGCGTGAAGGGATAAGTCACAGAAAGAAAACTGAATGTGGTTCTAGACCAAAAAAGCATCCTACACTTCCCCGTCCAGTTCCTCGTATTAGTGCTTTTAGTTTCTATAACCCTCCAAGTGGCCCAGCAGCTAGCTCTAATATTCCATGGACAATCCCAACTCAGGGACCTTTGGTTCAAGTATCCAGACCTGACTTTGGTCATAAATTCCTAGAAGATGTTCGTAGTGAGCCTGTTATTCCTTCACAATGTGGATATGGTTGCTGCACATCTCCATTAGGGCACCATCATGACTCCCTACTAGGACCTGATTTTGTTGATTATGAGGAGCCTCCTGCTTTCTCGAGTCATGAATTGATCTCTATAGCTACAGATTTGAACAACATTGCATGGATTAGGAGTGGCCTTGAGAGTAGCAGTGTCCGTGTACCAGGCAATGCTGCAGCAAGCCAAATAATGAGTGAAGGGACTACTGTTGGCTCGCAAATGGAAATACCAGAACCAGGGGTAATAAAAGACATCCACTTTGATGAGGGACGAAACAAGCTGATGGGCATGATGACAGACGTCCTATCTGTTCAGGTGCCAGCACAAACATAAGCCATGCGAACTGCGGTTGAGGGTTTGAGCTAAAAACTTATGATGGCCAGTCACCTATCTTAAATGCGCTTAGTACAGAATGAAGTTGAATTGGGTTCATTATCTTCTTGATTATGGAAAGGTGGAAAGTTAATTTTGTGAAGAGGCTCCTTATCCAAGCATAGATATCAGGAAGTTTCATTCAGTATACAAATATTAAATTTTTTTTTTAAAAATATATTGGACCTTCATAAGTAAAAAAGTTTATCCTGAGATAAATTTATGTAACAAACAATGTGTCCTGATTAGGGAGCTCTCTAAGATGGTTGTGGTATAGGAAATTAGCACTGTTTGGTTTGGGAGGAAATTTTACTGCATTATACTTTTATCCAAGTTTGATAAACAAAATATTATTTGTAGATGAAAAACAAAAAGCTAAGAGAATGACTTATTTGGGATCATAAACTCGGCTTAAATTTGAGATTTATTTTACTGAGTTCTATCTTCTTCATTTTCATAAAAATCACAGCAAGTAATTCAAATTTAGTTAAATTCTTGCATTATTTATTTATCAATCCCAAAATCATATTGAACGAAAAAAATGTTTCTCGTGTTTCCGCAATGAAGTGAATGTTATTAAGAAGTAATATTTTTATTAATAAAAATTTTAGTTTATGCTAGGATGCAGTTGAATGTGAAGAAGGGAAAGAAAGGAAGAATTGGTACGACTGGCAGAAAGTTGGATCCGACAAATGGCAAGCATTCAGCAGGGAAACTAGCGGCAGCAGACAAACAACGGGGAGCCGCTGATATCCAACAAGAAGCAGGGACTACAAGGATATTGAAGGCTGAGGTGGCAAGCAAGGAGAGGACAGGCAGTTACGGACAGGAAAAAAGAAAAGGATTGGGGTGGGGGCAAAGAGGGAGAGAAGCAGCCTCACAAATGCTGGCATGGGCAGGGAAGAAATTAGTATGAGCTTTTGTCTATTGTCCTTTGTGTTGCGTGTTGTGAATGAGTACTGAATAGTAGGCCCAAAGAATGCATTCATACTGCATTCCGACTACATTCAGACATGTTGTGGGGTCTAAATGTAAGTAATCAAAGGTTTGGCGTCAAAGGGAATTAAAAGTCAGAGGTATGGAATGTGAGCAATGTGAATTAGACTTATGAGGCTCCCAAAAATTGAGACTTATCTCAGAAGTATAGCCGTCTAGTCATTTTATATAAGTGAGAAAAAAATTCTCCCTCAATTTTTCTTTATCAAAACACTTTTTCACCCTATCAATTACACAAGTTAGCACTTATTAGATTTTCTAACACCTTCACATGAATTCAAGATGTTATAGTGTCTTTAAATAAATAAATAGAGTCTCCTTAAAGCAAGATAACGAAGGAAACAAAACTTATTTTAGAATGAATCTGTACATAGTAAAACCTTCAAATACAAGTATAAATTTTTTTTATGAAAAAGATTATATACGTATAATTTATGAAATATAGTTTTGATATGAAATTTTTTATTTTGTTATTATTATTATTTATGTTTTGAAGGATGAAAATACTTTTAGTAACATAGTAAGCTTTATTTACATCATCTGATTTAGTGCATATAAATGGTGGCTCCTCCTGGGTGGGAATCTTTATAATGACATTGATCTCGGCATTTTGGAACAACAAATAATATGTGTTGAGTAAACCATACTCATAAACATATATAAAGTAATACAATAAAATCCATTTACATCATCGTACTTAAGGCATGCAGATGTTGGTTTCTCTTTGGAAAAAAATATCAATAATAACATCCACCTCGACACCCTAAAACTACAACAAATAACATTAATAAAAAAATATTGTATATCATAAACAAATAAATAGTAATACATTAAATTATATTTACATTGCTAATCAAAAGAGCTAAAATCATGAAACCCTCCCATGGTGGGATGTCGACATCCATGTGTATCTTGTGACAAATAAAAAATAAATTATTGAAATCTACAAAATTACTTTATTGTACATTTCATAAAGAAAAATTCTTTTGACTTTCTACCTTATATGCAGTGAAATCATTAACAATCCACCAAAATCTTTTAACCAACTAACTCTCTCGACTATCAAAGCCTCCGCCCTATAAACTCGATAATAAATCTTATCCATAAAGGTGTCAACATATTCTTTGATACGCTCCTTAAAAACGGTTTGCATACATTACAAGCCCTATTCAATAGTTGAGGAGGTTATATGCATAAGAATCATAGTCAAAAGAGTGAAGTATGTCTTGACCTCGTTTATAGGTGGCAAATCATCGATCCTTAACGGAACACTTACATCTAGAGATGAAGACCCGCCTATAGAAATAGAGGGAAAAGTTGTTGGATGGGTCTTGGTCATGCCCATGTAGTCTATGATGTTCGTGTACCATGCTTTGTCTTTCTCTAACAAAGAAATATGCCACAAACTAGAAGTTAACATTATCATATTCATAGTTATTCATTGTTTAATCATTTAATATCAAAATATAAAATAAAATAACTATAAACTACTAATATGAAGTCACTTACGAGACCCCATCATATATAGTCTTAATATCGTTCTAATCAATGAAGTCTTTAGAAATTATATATCATCGATCATACTTATAGAAATTAAATATATTTAAATGATTGATAAGTTAGAAAACATCTTTATTGATCAATTTTTACTATCCATATCTAAAAATCTGATATTTAGATAATATAATAAAAAAACCTTTACTATATCGATGTCAACCTCCCTTATGTTCTAATCTCGAATACCGTTATCATATCGTCATTAACCCTTACATATTGCGTCTAAGTTTAATATATTAGTCATATCTTAATAACTTGCATAGAGGTAATCAATTTTTGTATGAGCTCCTCTAAATTTGGTCATTTCAATTACTTATCATAAAGATGATATATTTGTAATTTGTATTTCATAATAAAATATAATGAAAACAATTTAATTCTTTGATCAGATATATCAAATTAAAATAATAAATACAAAAAATTAATAAAGATAAAGTTCTAAGAGATACAATTAAAATTTAAAAATTAGAATGGAACTTTTTTTTTCCTTGAAGGCAAACATATTGAGTATTTTTTCAGCTTTTTTTTTTTTTTTTTTTTTCTGGTTGAAAGGAATATGACTCATTCTCTATTTTAAGTGATCAAACAAACAGCCTATATAAATCTTGACCTTTTTTCTCTTCTTTATTCCTCAATATTTAAATATTTTAGCAAAATTTTAATTAATTTTGTCAAGCTAGTTTTTTCAATTTTATTAACAAATCAGAAATTGAAAACCCTCCATATTTTTTTTATTTTTATTAAAAGAAAAAAAAAAAAAAAAAGTAGGACAAGCATTGCTGAGCGGAATCTCCGTGTAGGTGGTAGGGCCTCTAATTTTAGAGTTTGGACTTAAGCTACTTTTCCAGCCTTAAAAGATATAATAACATTTCTTTTATGTAAATTAAATTGTGTTTAAAAAATTTTAACAATATAAAGATAAAATGAAAATTGTTTTATAAATAAATTATAAAAAAAATTAAAAAGCAACCCTTTTCAAATCACATTTTAACATTTTAAATATATTTTTTTAACTATATTGTAGATTTAAAAATCTATAATTTAATCATTATAAAAATTTATAAACCTTAATCCTAATTGTCGATAGTCACCTTCGTCACTTATAATCTCTTGTTATTTATTATTTGTATTTGTTTGTAAAGAAGTGAGAAAAATAGATGAAATACCCGTATCGAATATAGTTTCTAGCATCGTCATTGTTTACGATTTCCATTGTTGGTGAAATCAACGCTAGATAAAGGAGAAATTTTCAGATGTTAAGAAAGAAAAAATAAATTGACGTGAAAATTGAATAAAATTTTTAATAGTGAAAAGCGTGAAAACAAAAGAAAATAAAAAAAAAAATGTCAAAAGATTTTTTTTATTTTTATTAATTTAGAATAATATCATAATTTTAAAAACTAAAATGTATAATACAATAATATAACTTTTTTACATTAATATAATTTACTAGTATAAAATAATGTAGGGTGGTCCATGTCTATTGCTAAACTGTGAGTTTCTAGATTACAATTTTGACCTAAAGTTAAAATTAGGGCTCTTCCTTATTTAATTTAATTTTCAGCTTTTTTCATAAATCATATGCAATAATGAAGCAGCCAACTCAATTTTAATTTTACTTCTCCTCTCTGCTTTTTATAAAGATGATGATAAGAATCAAACACACACTTTTTATATTCCCTACATTACCCTTGTTGAACAAATTGTTTATTCATAAAGCAAGGTTATTCTTGACCATGGAAATAATTTTCTCTGAGCTAACCCATTCTACTGTATGAAGCAAAAATCTGCTTTTTTTCCATGCTTGATTTTAAAATTAATAATAAATCAATTGTTTAAGTCATCACCCCTCCCATTAATTATTTTTATGTTCTTCTTTTGTTCACTTCTAGTCTTTGATATTATAAACTAATTTATGTTTTATTAATCAGAAGAAGAAAACATCAGTTTCACTACTTAAAAGTGGGATTTTTTTTTTTTCCCTTTTTGGTTTTATTTAAGAAGATCATGGTAACATGTGATCTTTCTCTCTCTTCCTCATGTCCAAAGCCAGCTTACAACACCACACTGGATGAGGAGAGAGATCAACTACCACACTCTACAGTAACTTAGTTTGTTGAAAAAAATCTCAATAGAAACAAATCACTTTATTTTTGGTTTACTTAAGGAAGCAGAGAGCTTGTTTTGTTAACCTTATTGATCAACTGTGTCTCAAAAACACATTTGATGAAGATTTACTTCAAGGGTCTTAAAGATGGAATCTTTGCGAAAACAACCCCAGTCCCATGTTGTTGTTGTTGTTGAACGTAAGGAGGACCACAGGTGTACATCTTCTCCTTGTTCTAGTGAGTCTGCTAGAACTGAGATTAAAGAGAGAAGATCCTCTATGTCAGAGGTGGATCTAGAATGTGGTGTGGTGACTGAGAGTCAACTACACTTGGCGAATGTTGAGAGGGATTGTAGGATTTGTCATGAGAGCTTGGATGCATCTAATCAAGAATCTGGCCTTCCAATTGAGCTGGGTTGTTCTTGCAAGGATGATTTGGCTGCTGCTCATAAACTCTGTGCAGAAACTTGGTTCAAGATTAAGGGAAACAAGTAATCTGATATTTGTAGATTTTATGTTTTAAGATTTTCTTTTTTTTAATGAGATTATGTGATGAAGTGCTTGTCTTTGTTGTTTTAAGCTTTTAAATAATGTTTTGAGATGAGATTGAAGTTATTAAATGCCAGTGTAAATTGTCATGAATATGTTTTTGGTGTGATAAATTGTGTTAATCTTTTTTGAAGGTTTTGACTTGGATGTTTTTTGGTTTAGTAAAGTTGGAAGAATATATGGTGAAAAGTTCAAGAAGAGGACCACAATAATGCAATGAACATAATGATAATGGGAACTTAGGTAAGAATAAGATCTCTACTTTGTTAGAGTAAAGAGATAGTTAATGGCAGATTTTATAAACAAAGAGAATCAAAGCATTTATAAAGCTAAAGATAGAATCACCATGATGTTTTTGCTTGTGATTCCAATAGTTAAAACGATTCTTTGCGTGTGTCAATTGAAGCATTACTCTTCCTTTGTTATTCTCTGTTTTCTCTATTATACTGGGTTCAACTGCAAACTGCTATGCAAGTCAGTTTTTTTAGTTTAAAGTATCATTTCTCTTTCACACTATTTTATACTGTGACTTTGATTTTGGCACCCAGTTATTAGAATGCATGCATATTGAGTAAAATATTCCTTCCCCTGTGTGACAGGATGATCAGAGTGGGTTGCTGAGTCAATGGTAGATAACTAGATTAGAAAAAGTTCCAGTTGACAGACTGGAATTATGGTGGCATGTCAATTGAGATTTGTTCTGCACTTTGCAAAAATTTCATTATCAGTTCGTAAATGCTATTTTGATCACTTTTAATGTCTTTGTAGTTGACATAATTTGACCAGAAAAAAAGCATTTTGACTGGTGCTTTAAAAATGGGGCAATTAGAAAGTTTTATATACAGTTTTTTCATTTTATATTGAATTTTTTTTCTTCTGTATTTTGGTTTCAGTTTAATGAAAATTCAAGTATTAGAATTAAAATAAAGTTTTAATTTGTATGTTTCTGTTTACTGCAATCTGCAGGGTGTGGAAGTTGGTTTCTGTTCTTAATGTCTAGGAGGCCTTCTGCGAGTTCACTGATTTTTCTCATAAATTTTGTTCATACTAATCCGACTTCTACTCTTTTTCGGTGATTCAACATTTTATTCTTTATGTTATTTTATGTTTGAGTCTGTATACAGTAAGTTGATGTCCCACATAATCTGCTCTTGAGGATTCTTGTTTAGGCTAACCAAGTGTTCATAAATGCTCAGGTTGTCCTTGTTTATCAAGTGTTTGAACTTTCTAATGCTTCTTTCTTTGCAGTGTAGGGGTTTAGGAATGTGAATTAGTAGGACAAAAACTGCTTCAATATAGGTGATTTGTATTGGCACCCACTAATAATGTATCAAACATTATATGCTGCTGAGTTAAGCAAAGAAAAATTCCCCAAGTTTTAGCTTCAGAAGAGAAGCTGAAAATAGTTTTTTGTTGAGTCAAATGTTCATTTATAGATAACTCTTTTTGGGGCTGCAGAAATTTTCTGTCAACTGTTACAATGATCTTCCTTCATATTATCGAATTGCAGAACCTGTGAGATTTGTGGATCAACAGCGCACAACGTTGCTGGTGCAAATGAAGCTGACTTAGTGGAGCAATGGAATGATTCAAGTGATGCTACACCAGCGGCAACTGCAGTTTTACACCAAGCTGAGACACGAAACTTCTGGCAAGGCAATCGGTTCCTGAATTTCCTGCTAGCTTGCATGGTATTTGCCTTCGTAATATCTTGGCTGTTTCATTTCAACATACCCTCTTCATGAAATCCTGTAGCAAAGAGATAAGGCAGCATCCTCAGTACCATTGGCTCTACATATGCCAGAGTTATATATTTTCTATCTGCTTGATGTTCATATCGCCATTACGTTTTGATTTGTAACTGAAAAGGATGAGATGATCTTGTACCTTATTAAAAATGTGATTTGCAATGGGATATGATTAATGTGTCAAAATATCATGCATCCTCTGATGGCATCTAATGACCTCAGATGCCATCAGAGATCTTCACAATCATCACAGAAGCCCTCAATCTTCCACACACTCTACTGGAAACCTACTGGCAGTATAAAATCATTGAAACAAAGGACAAATTTCACCAAAAACCAATTGCCTCCTCAAAAAGTGTTGATTTGCCTCAGAAACTGCTGAAAACCTATTGGGAACGGTTCTAATCACATCAAAAGCCATTAACATCATCCAGTTTACCTTCATCCTTGCCAACAATGGCCAATATTATGTCACCACTGTCGTCAACAGGAGAGTCTTCATCAGCAACAACTGTTCCAAGTCCACGATAGATTATTTTTCCAAATTCCTCTGATTTAGTCGATATGGGATCAATTCAAGTCACCATTCATCAATTAAATGGAACCGATTTTCAAATAATGTATTAGTATATCCCTTTTTTTTAATTGAGAGGAAAAACGGGTTCTCTTAGAGAATCTCTCTAGAAGTTTTGAAGTTCATTTTGCAATCCGGAATAAGCATCAAAGAAACATGACCGTGACAAAATATTTTAACACACCGTTGGCACTTAGGCTAGCAATATACTTATTCTATAATGTCACTTGGAGATGTCACCATGATGGAATAATATACCATTAAGATGTTGGAAAAGGGAAAAAAAAAAAACTTTTTTACAAGGACTAAGCTAATATGGCGGAGCGCATGGATGTGTTCTTGAAACAGAACCATTGCCAACCTTGAAGGAAGCTTTTGTTGAAGTTCAACGTGAGTAGATTAAAAAAAAAAGGTAGATGAGCTCCACTAAGAGATACTACTTTCGATGTTTTATCGTAAGAGTTTATTCTAGCAACAAACTAGACAAAAATACTTAACGAGGGAAGCAGAAAGAAGACACATATGCAGTGTAGACATTGCAAAAAACACTGTCGCACAAAAAATATGTGTTGGGATATTCATGGCAAGCCACAAGATTGGAAACCACGAAGTCAATCGAGGAATAATAAAACCTCATACTGGGTATAGACCAAACACTATACTGTTGTGTTAGAAGAAATCAAAGGTAATGAAACTTGGGAAATTGTAGATTTACCTAAAGGGAAGCATGTTGTTGACAACAACTAGTTGTTCACAACTAAGCATGGACCCGATAGTACAATTGAGTGGCATCAGATGAGGCTTGCAGCACAAGATTTTACTCGAACATTTGGAATTGACTGTGAGAGAACTTTCGTGCTCATGGCCATGTTGAATTTAATCAAAATATTTTTTTGTTTATTGTTGCAGAATTGGGCTAAGGATTACACTAGCTAGGCATCAAGAGTACAATCTTGCATGGTAGTTAGATGAAGAAGTATACATTAAAATTCCACCAAGTTTTGAAGCATAAGGACATCGAGGGAGGGAATGCAAATTGAGGAAATCCTTTTATGGTTTGAAATAATCTTTAAGAGCATGGTTCACTAAATTCATTGTTGTATTGATGCAACTCAGTTATAACCACAATACACAAATTATATTTTATTTGTCAAAAGACATGAATTTATAAAATATATAGTGTTTATTGTGTATATACACAATATTGGAGTTATCGGAGTTTATGAATAAAAGATTAAAAATCTTAAAAAGAAACTTTCGATGTAATTTAAAGTGAATGATTCTGAAACCCTTAACTATTTTTATAAGAACGAAAAATTGCAAGAAATAATGTAGGGATCTTCATTTCTCAAATAAAGTACACACTTAAATTACTTAAAAGAGACATGAAATTAGGGTGCAAACCACCTGGAAAGCCTTTAAAATGAAATTGGAAGCAAAAAGTGTCAGAAGAATATCCTTATATAAATCCATATAACTATCGATGTTTGGTAGGAAAGCTAATATATTCGTCTCTCACAAGTCTGAATATTGCCTTTAGTATGAGCGTAATCAGCCGGTTTATACATGATTTCACAAAAAGGAACATGGATGCCTCAGATTTTGAGGTATCTCAAAAGGATTCCAGGCAAGTGACTACTGTTCAAGAGAATCGAATCCAAAGATGTAGTTGAACACTCAGATGCATTAGGAAAGTGTTGTTGATGACAGCAAGTCTGTAACTGAGTATTGCATGAAGGTACAGGGAAACCTGGTAAGATAAAGGAGCAAGAAACAATCTGCGGCTACAGGACGTAATGTATAATAGCTGAATACATAGTTGTTCAGTGACAGTGAAGTGGCCATAATTGTAGTTTACGATCCAGATCAATATGATTAAATGAAACATATAAGAATCAAAAGAAATTTCATCAAGCTTAAGATAAAACAAGGAAATTTCACTTTGTCTCAGATTCCAACAAAAGTCACAAGCAGCAGCTATTCTTACAAAAGTGTAAACTGAAAATGATTGGCATCTATTCACAAATTTAAAGAAGGGTGTTGAAAATTTAGATAAATCATTAGAATGAAAAAAAAAATTATTATTATTATTATTATTTTCTTGTATGTAAAGCAAATTAATTATTAGTTTTTTAAGGCTAGATATCTCATATATACATTCTAAACATAGGAAATTAGTTTTTCCTCTAATAGTTTAACATGAAAACAATAAAGTTTGATCATTTTTAAGTACACAAAATCAACATCAAAATCATGACAAGATTAGAATTAGATTTGAAGAAATATATTTGGAAATATGAGATTAGGCAGGTACCATCATCCACATTGTCAATATTAGTATATTAATTATATTATAAGCTTCCCATGTTCTTATAATCAAATCAAATCTAATCTAATCCTATCTAAAAAAAAACTAAAAGTTCAATGAAGAAGGAAACAAAAATGTGAGGCATGATTGGTGCAAAAACGAAGAAGACAATTCCAAGTAATTAATTAAATTCGGTTAGGCAGGCTTAGAACTTATAATTACATTGATTCGGTGGTCTTCACAGGGTCAAAACACGAGTTGCTGCGAAGATTCTGCCGTGATTAGTGCTCACAATTTCATCTTAAATGTTAATTATTAATTAATGAAATTGTTTATCAAATTAAGGATGCAAAATATGCTTCTATTATATCATAAATGCCAACAAAATTTTGTGTTAATCTAGGATTATCTATTATTTATTAAAGATAATAATAATAATATGGTTATATTTGGTCATTATAATTTAAACATGGAAAAGCTTTTGTTGTTTCTTTATCATATTTATATTATTTTCAAGAAACAAAAATTAATAAATTCCCATCTTCTTATTTCTTTTTTTTTTTTAATTAATTATCACTCATATTTGTAGTTCAAACAGTATTTATATAAAATTACTATATGTTTATAAGAACAAACACTTAATACTTATAATTGGGTTTTAAAAAATAATACAAAATATATCATAAAATATATGCCGAATAAAATAATATTAAAATAATAAATTAATATACAAAATTAAAAAATAAAATAAAAAAAGGAAGGATGAGAATGAAAGTAAATAAATGTATTTTATGGTTCATATCAGTTTTTTTTTTTTTTTTCTATAATACTAGTGAGTCATGATTCACTTTTGTTACTATAAATTATTAATTTATCTTTTTTAGTAATATGTCAAAATTACCTAAAATATGTAACTCAAGTGTCAATTATCAATACGAGGTTTTTATTGAAATTCTTTATTAGTAAAATGACAAATTTATTTAAAATATTCAATACAAGTGTCAATTATCAATACGAGATTTTTATGGAAATTACAAAATTACACACATTCTTTATTTCTCTTTCAATAATCCATTTCACCTGTGTCTTCACCACCATCTTCATATATATTTGATTCATCAATAAATTCATTTCTATTACCATTAAAAAGCTCTAATGTATCATCAAGTTTATTGTTTTCACCTCTGTAATCGATCAAAAAGTTTTTTTTTTTACAATTGTTGATAATTAATTCATTAATAAATTCCGTACCATCACATCATCTCTGAAATAACCTTTATTTATTATCTTTAACAATCTTCTCAATTTCCATTAATTCATCGTCATCATTACTATTTCAAAACAAAAAATTGAAAGTATAAAATCTAAAAGTTGAAAAAAATTGAAGACAACCCAATTTAGCCTAACCAGTTGCCACCAAAACCCTGGTTACCACCCCAACTTTGTCGACCCTATGCAACTTCTTGTTTAACTCATTCTAGTCTTAGCCAAGACATTAAAGATAACATCACATTTATTATTGCTTCTAATCTTGATCGCAACACATAATAAGTAGATTTGAATCACTCGCATTGAATCATAATAGACTAGAAAAAAAAAAATGAACCATTTGTGGATTAAATTCTTTGTTTTTGATGTTTTAATAAATCCACAACCAGCGCCATTCTCTTTTGTATCTCTTTTATCACATAATAAACTTCAATTAGAACAATAAAGATGAGGACAGTTTTAGGTGTGATCGAGTTCTACAAAGAGATCTATGATAGAATTCTAGGATTAATGTGGTGGCAGAACTACCAGCAACCAAAAGAGAAAAAGGAAAACAAAAAAAAAAATGGTGGAGGACAGATCTGAAACAGAAAAAAAAAGGAAAAAGAACAAGAAATTTTTTTTTTCATTTTTATTTTTTTAAAATCATAATTCATAAATGAATTTGAATAAAAATTACATGAATGCCCTTTTAAATATTTATGAATATTTTTTTAGATATGTATAAAATAATTTTTATTTTCACATAAAACTTTATATGGAGAGAAATGAATGACATATGAACAAATGAGTTTTGAAAACTTTAAAAGGCAGGGAATTGTCATTTCCTTTTCAACCTAATAAAAATTACGCCTAGTCTAGTGTCTTTCTGATTTTTAAACTTGCATCACTCCCTCTCTTCCAGCAAATTTTTCTATGAAAATATAAACTGATAATTTACATATTTTGGAACTCCTAAAATTGCTTTCCAAATACTTTTCAAAGTATTTTACTAAAAGGGTTTTCATATTTTTAATATAATATTTTTTTTTTTTTTAAGGCACTTAAAATTTTGGTTGAGGTGAGCTAATAAAGCTAACTTATAATAAGTTTAAGTTGAACCTAGGTGTAAAATAATTTTCTATTATAAACACTTTCAACAACATTAAATAACAAGAAAAATACCCTAACATATATACTCTTAGAATCTTTAAAATCATAATAATAATAATAATAATAATAATCCCATGACCCACATCAGAATTTAGAATCAAGAAGAACGTGCATTGCATAATCAAAGTCCAAGTTCTCTCCTCACTCCCCCGACCAAATCAATATTATCAAAATCTTGTTATTCGGAAAATAATTGGACACGTGTCACAAACATATACATGCATTGCCTTAAAACATCAAAGCGACACCGTTAGATTGAGTGTCTTCGCAACGGCTATTGTTCTGAAAATGTCGGTGCTTCTGTCATGGCGGCTCAGCCCGCCCCTTCCAACTTTCGTCCTTCAATTATGGGTTCAATTATTTCATTTTTTGTTGGATAATTAGAAAATTAGTAATATTCTGTGGGACATTATTCGGTTCCGTCTAAGTATGTGTTAGAAGAAAAGTCATTGGTGATTGAGTTAGGTAATTTTAATGGATGAAAAGTCAATGAAAAATTTAAGAATTTCGTCGGGGTCAAATCATGATCACATAACATCAACCACATATATTAACTTAAATCAGATGACCCACATGCGATCTCACATAGACCTGACTGCATCTGATCAGGAACTTGCAATAAAATTAGAAGGCAGAAACAAAATTTTTGAGAAACGGAGAGCGTGCGAACACGACATAGACCACGTTGGAAGGGTCCAATGGTCGGTTGGTGATGGCGTTATGTTCTCTCCCCAGTCATCTCTAAGGCAACCAAGAAAACATATACTTCATAATCAGTCTTCCCTTTCATTCTGTGCCTAAAGCTTCACCAAAACCGTCTCTGATGAGGAAACTTTGTCCAAATTTTGATCGTGAAGATGGGTTGGAGACGGTGCTGGAAGTTCCGATCCCGGAAGAGATGTTTACTACCAACAAGAACGCACTTCGCTCATGGCAGAATATCAAGTTTTGGATTAAGCCATACAACGAAAAATCATCGTCTTCCTCCATGACTGTTCTTTTCGGTAGCCGAAACGCTGAGATTCAGCTCCTTCTTGGTGTCGTTGGTGCTCCACTGATCCCTCTTCCTATCCTCTCTGATGATCACAGCCCCATTAATAAAAACATCAAAGACCACCCCATTGTATGTTTAATCAATCTTGTTTCGTGTATCTTAAATTCTAGTTATCATCACATTGAAATAAACTAATAAGAAAGTTGCTTTTTTTTTTTTTTTTGGCACAGGATGCTTCAATGGCGCTGTATATAGTGAAGCAGTACATAGCAGCAGTGGGAGGAGAGAAGGTATTGAATTCTGTAGACAGCATGTACGCAATGGGGAAGGTGAAAATGGCGGCTTCAGAATTTTCAGCAGGGGAAGGGAGTTTGAACAACAGAGTGTTGAAAGTGAGGAACTTAAAGAATGGCGGTGGCGGGGAGATGGGCGGATTTGTTCTATGGCAAAAAAGGCCTGAGCTTTGGTGCTTGGAGCTGGTGGTTTCAGGCTGCAAAATTAGTGCCGGGAGTGACGGCAAGGTTGCCTGGAGGCAGACTCCCTGGCATCATTCTCATGCTTCAAGGGGTCCACCTAGACCTCTCAGACGTTTTCTTCAGGTCAATTAAAACTCCGTCTCTCACCTTTCGATCAAGTATCACGTCATTATCTTTCTTAAACGTGCCCAAAACTACTTGATTATACTTGTATTACACACAAAGTTGATATCAATCAATTTAAAACCAACTATTTCCTGCAATTTTATTATTATTATTTTGTGGTGGAACCCCTTTCAGTCATTTTCATGGTATTCTGTTTCGAAGGGCTTTCTTTGTCTAATTTTTATACTAGATTGTATTGTTGAAGCTTATTAAACTACCAATTTTTTCCAGGATTCTTTAACCTTTTTCTAAAGATGGGGCCTGAATTCCACGTACACTTTAAATTATTTGTTTCACCCCATTTCTTACTTCTTGACCCACTTCTCTGTGAGCTTTGGCTCACAAGACTTACCAATCTCTTTGCTCTATCCACGATTAGAGCTAACAAACAACTACCAGCTGGTTGTTTGGCCTACAATACTGAAAATGTCAACAATCTTCTAGTGTAAAAAGTAGAAAAATTATTTAGGTTCTGGGTTTGTCCCACTCGAGATTATCCTAATTGAAAAAGTACCTAATCACGATTTTCATAAAGTTGTGTTGAAAATTACTCACAAATGATTCACCCTGAACAGGGTCTTGATCCGAGGTCCACAGCAAATTTGTTCTCCAATTCTATCTGCGTCGGCGAGAAGACAGTCAATGATGAAGACTGTTTCATATTAAAAATTGAAGCTGAATCCTCAACACTGAAAGCAAGAAGTACGAGCAATGTAGACATAATCCGGCACACAGTTTGGGGATACTTTAACCAGAGAACAGGCTTGTTAGTCCAACTGGAAGACTCTCACCTCCTGAGAATCAAAACTGCAACTAATGAAAGCATATTTTGGGAAACAACAATGGAGTCATTAATCCAAGACTACAGAATCGTTGATGGGATTAACATCGCACACGCTGGAAGGACTTGTGTATCGTTGTTCAGGTTTGGAGAAAACTCGGAAAGCCATTCCAGGACGAGAATGGAAGAGATTTGGGCAATTGAAGAAGTGGATTTTAACATAAAAGGCTTGTCCATGGAGACTTTCTTGCCTCCAGGGGACCTGAAGAAAGATCAGGAAGACGGCGTTGGCATTGAAACAAAAAATGCGCGATTACCATTCAAAATTCGAACTGCTTCCACTTCCACAAGAGTTGGTGTTTCCAAAGTCGTCGCCTTTGATGATGCAGATTCAGACGATTCCGACGATAATGATGAAGAGTTGTAAATGTCTTTTCATTGTGTACATATTTAATATGACTTTACATGTTTATTCTTTAGTTCAATTTAGAGAAATGTAAGTTCTGAGTTTCGGATAGCAATGTCAATCAAACTTAGTAAAGAATGCAATGAAGATTTTATGTTATCAAGAAAACTCTTAAAGCTCTGTAAAAAAGAGTAGATTTTGGAATTATTAATGATAGGCATCTCTTGCTCCAAAGATGCCTAATCCTATTTATTTTTTACATTTCAAATATTGATGGAATTACTTGATAGATTCTACATGATTACGCTATGTTACTTTCTGCAATCAATATAATTGGGCTTATGACGCCGAAACAATGGAGGTGGTCAAAGAGTCGGCGACTAATTCTCACCCAGGTTTCTCTTCAAAATAAAATCATATTTTTTATTTTTTTAAATTTTATATATTTATTTATTAATTAGAATTAATAGTTAAATTTTAACCATTAATAATTAAGTTTTTAACAATTAAAAAATATTTTTATTATTATAATAAAATTTAAAAATTAATAAAATAAATTTTGTAAAAATATAAAATATTTTTTAAATATTAAAATTTAAAAAAAAATTAAAAGTAATCACCGCCATCGATGCTAACAACGGTAATCATTGATAATAGAATTAGGTCATCTCGATTAGTGGCCACTTCCTATTTTGACGAAGATAATTAAACTAGCAAACATGATTGAAAAAAGTTAAAAGTGGTCGAACTTGACTTTATTAATTATTTTTTATCATAGTTATTAACGGAGACAAATCTAATAGACTCTAGAACTAGATAACCATTTTCAATCATTTGACACCGTTGTTGGTTACTAACAGTGGTGACAACCTTTTTCATTTTTTAAAAATTAAATATTTTTTAAAAATTTTATATTTTTAATATTTTTATATTTAAATAATATTTTATATTTTTAATTATTTTAACATAAATATTAATAAAATTAGATGAAAAATAAATAATAAATAGATATTTTAAATTTTCAAAAAATAAAAAGTGAAATTTTATCTTTGATTAAGACCTTGGGCGGAAAAACGTCGTTTGGCCCGGAAAAATTCTAATGGGCTTCGATTCTCCTGATCTATTGGGCTAAAATCTAATCGGCTTTCGTTTTCTTGGTCCTTCGGTCTAGGAAGATTTGGCGCCACCGACTTGGTAGATCAGTGATGACACCTGTGTTTCGGTGGCGCAGAGACACGAAATAAGAAAACTGTAGACGCTTTCAAAAATCTCTCTTCTCTGCTTGGATAAAGATTTCCTGAGAGAACGGTGAATGCAGTAGACTCCTCTTTTGCTTGCTATATATAGTGGCACTTAGTGCTATCAGTTTTATTACGCAAGCTTTCATATTGAAACCAAACCAATCCTTTCAAACGAAAAGCTAAGAAATTAAACTTTGTTTTGAATATCCATTTCAAACCAATAGCTTGTTTTCCATTATGCAAGTCTGTCAGCTCCTAAATCTCATTTCTTTTAATTGCCATGAGTTCTTCCTTCATTGCATTTTGTCATTCCTTCATTTTTGTTGCTTCTTCATAAATTTAGGGATTTGAAACAAAGAAAGAAAATGCGAAAGATTCATAATCTCTTACACAGATCTAAATTTTCTTGGAGGTGTGTGTCTCATTAGATGACTCATCTAAGGAAGACGAGCTACTGCCTGAACTTGCTAGGCTGCTGCTGGAAGTTGAGCGAGAGGAGATCGTTGAATTGCTGGCATCGGGATTGTTACTTCATCCAATGAGGCTCCAAGCTGAGTTCCTTTTGCTGTTGCCACTCCAATCCCAGCTTGCCTCTTCATTGAATATCATATTTATACTAATAATCACTTTGCCACTAAAAGAGTTATATAGGCTATACGCCGCTTTGGACTCACACAACAAACGATGAAAATGCATTTTTTAGATTTTTCATCTAGTTTTTGATGATTTTGTAAATTTACCAAAACATAAGTAATACAACCATAAACTCTTAAGTGGTTTACCGAAGGTTTTGTACCTCTTCAAGCTTTAAGTGGTGTTTGATTAAGACAACATTTGTAGGAAAAATATTCATTAGATACATTGAAGTTGCAACTGCTTCTACCCAATACTGATTTAGAAGTCCCTCGCCATTTAGCAAACTTCTTGCCATTTCAACAATGGTACAATTCTTGTGTTTACTTTGGTGTATAAGGTGTTGTAAACTTCTTGTGAATCTCTTTCTCTTTACAAAAATGGTTAAATTCATTTGATAAGAACTCACCACCTTTACATGTGAAGAGAGATATCATACAACTCTCACTTTGCTCCTCTATCAAAGCTTTGAATTTCTTAAAACTCTCAAATATTTTTTATTTGTATTTTAAAAAATACACTCAACTCATGCAACTGAAATCATCAATAAATAATAAAATGTAACAATTCTCATAAAATGATTCAGTGTTTATAAGCCCACGCGATTAATTCAATATAAATAGAAACCTTCCAAGTCTTTCCCATTGGAAATGACTTTCTTGTTTATTTTTCATATATGCATCCCTCATACAAATCAGAAGAATTACTCTTAGGTAGCCTAAGAACCATACCTTTTTGTTTTAATAACTTCAGGCCCTTAACATGAAGATGCCCGTACCGCAAATGCCACAACTTAGTATCACTGTTTTCACCAGCAACAAGAGCAAAGTTTTCCACTGTTGAGATGTCAAGTGGAAACATTTTGTTTTTGGGCATGTGAACATCCACCATTATATGCCCTGATTCTTTGTCTTTAATGACACATGCTCCATCACCAAACAACTTTGAATATCCATTAGCCATTAACTATCCTACACTCAACAAATTGTATGCCAATTTAGGAACAAATTGAACACCATTAAGAAGTTTTACTTTACCATTGATGGTCTTGATTGTAATAGTCTTTTTTCCTTCAATTTGCATTTCTTGATGATTACGAAGCTTGACATTCATCTTTTGGGTCTCATCAAGCTCTCAGAACATGTTCTTTATTCTCAACATATAATTAAAATAACCGTTATTCATAAACCACACATCTTTTGGTATATTATTTGTGTCAAAATGAGTTGTGAATAACTTATTTTCCTCGTCTTTTTGTTTTGCATAATTGAATCAAAAATTTCATTTTCATCACTTGAACTTGTCATTTGGAAGATTTAGGCATATAGAGCACTTGTTTCATCCACACATTTAGAGCAACCGTTGTTCCCTTTCATTGAATCCACGAACTCTATTGGCCTTGCCCTTAAAAATTGTGTGCCTTGTATGAAAGGCAAATTAGTAGCGGTTTATATATATAATGGAGAAATCATGAGCATTGGGAAGAATTTTAGCACCAAAATTATAGATCTGCACTTCAATAGCATTTTGTTTTGAAAAATTAGGTTTTAGACTCAAATCATCTTTTATGATTAGATCAGGGAACGATACCCATTATTTGAACATGCTTACCTCTGCATCATGTCAGCTTACATGCCAGTGGCTGCATATGCAAATTCATAAAATAATTATTAGATCCAAAACTTGAGATCCCGTGCACAATCCTCCTTTTACGAGCACATTTCCCGACCCCATCTACAGGCATCGTCTTACTACCAAAACCTGCCATGTGCTGTCCGAAGTCATATAAACAAAAACAAAAATATGCGAAACCCATTGACACTACTACCTCATGTTTTCCGTGCAAAGCAAACCAAGGAATCGCAAAGTTGCTCTTATAAAATTTTAATCCCAGAGTTAAGTTTTAAGACAGCTGTTTTGCTTAGAACGATGCAAAAAAAATATTCACATTTGATAGGACTCATCAGTTAAAGCCAACGGACTTCGGGACCAATGAAATAAAATATTAAAGAAATGAAAAAAAAAGGGTCAGTATAAGCCTGGTCTCAGTCAAAACCATAGAAAGCGATGTTAACATTTGACGTAGAGATGGGGCAAAATCAACCTCATGTTCTCATCTTCCCCATTCCAGCCTTAGGCCATGTTAACTCAATGCTCAAGCTAGCCGAGCTTCTCAGCATCGACGGCATAAACATTACTTTTCTAAACTCAGAGTACAACCATACCCGTCTTGTTCGTCACACCGATGTTTGTTCTCGTTACACGCAACGCTTTCCTGGGTTTCAATTCAAGACTGTTACAGATGGTCTTCCCATGGACCACCCACGAACCGGAGATCGATTTGAGGACCTTTTATATTCAGTGAAATCAGTGACTCCTCCTCTTTTGAAAGAGATGCTTTTGAATGAAATTAAGCCTCCAGTCAAGTGCATCATATCGGATGGATTTATGAGCTTTGCAGTTGATGTAGCCAGGGACTTGGGAATTCCGATTATTTATTTTCGTACGATTGGAGCTTGTGCGTTGTGGGCTTACTATTCTCTCCATGAGGTCATTGATGCCGGCGAGCTTCCTATCAAAGGTTTGACTTGTTTATTTTGGATTCCACAACTTTAACGTTTATGGTTTCTTTGTTTTGAACTCTATTAGTAAACAATATTGTCCATTTTTTTTTCAAGTAATACTGTATGCTCAACTTATCTGAAGGTACTGAAGATATGGATCGCCTGATAAAAAATGTGCCCGGCATGGAAGGTTATCTCCGGTGCCGCGATCTTCCAAGTTTCTGTCGAGCTAGCGAACCCATGGACAAAAATATCCAACTCTTTATGAGTGAGACCCGCTCATCTCCTCGAGCTGATGGTCTCATATTGAATACATTCGAGGACCTGGAAGGTCCCATATTGTCCCAAATTCGCACGATATGTCCAAATATTTATACCGTAGGACCTCTCAACGCTCACCTCAAAGCAAGAGTTCCCGAAAATACTTCCTTAAAATCCTCAAACAGTTTCTGGGAAGTGGACAGAAGCTGCATTTCATGGCTTGACAAACAACCTACGCAATCAGTTATCTACATTAGCTTTGGTAGCATTACAGTGCTCTCTAGAGAACAATTGCTAGAGTTTTGGCACGGTCTGGCGAATAGTAACAAACGGTTCTTATGGGTCATTAGGCCTGATTCAATTTCAGGAAAAAATGGGAAGGATCAAGTTCCTGAGGAGCTTGTTGAGGCCACCAAGGAGAGAGGTTACATGGTGGGCTGGGTTCCACAAGAAGAGGTTTTAGCTCACGAGGCTGTTGCTATGTTTTTGACTCACAATGGATGGAACTCAACGTTGGAGAGTATTGTGGCGGGAGTGCCCATGTTATGTTGGCCATCTTTCGCTGATCAGCAGGTGAATAGTCGATTTGTTGGCGATGTGTGGAAAATTGGGGTTGATATGAAGGATTTGTGCGATAGAAATGTTGTTGTGAAGATGGTTAACGAACTGACGGTAGAACGGAGGGAGGAGTTCATGAAATCAAGCTCTGAGATGGCTGATTTAGCTAGAAAAAGTGTCAATGAAGGTGGATCCTCGTATTGTAATTTGGAACGCTTGATAAATGATATAAGGTTGATGAGCTCAAGAGCACATCCTTGCTGAAGTTTGGCTGCAATATGCAAGCATATGCTGCCGCTAGCATTATACCAACCTTAAAACTTTTTCGTTGATTCAATAACACAAAAGCAGCAGAGTTGTTTAATAATAGTCAAAGTGATTATTATGGGATGATAATATTGCGTAATATGTGGTTTAAATCATTTATCATTATTAAATTATGCTTATAAAAGGATTTGACATACTTGATATATCTTTGGATTGTTAAATTATGAATATTTATTTGAAAATCTTTTATTTGTTTATTTTGGATTAGATTTTCTTGACCCATTCTCTCCTCTTAGGGGCATATTAAAAGTATACTAATCTTTCTAATAAAATTCAATATTTAGAACGATGTTTCTCGTATTATCTCTGAAGAAAATATGCAAAATGATACTAATACTGTTTTTAATATTTTAATTTAATAATTTAGGTTATCATTAAGATATTATTTGTTTTTAACATGAACTCAATCATAATTTTATTTTTAGATTTTCTAATATAAAATACGGCTTGATAATTTATGACCAACATGTCTTGTCTTAAAATTTAAACAATATAAAATATTTATACCTATTTAACATTTTATTTCACACTTTTCCAACATAAAATTTAGTTAGAAGTGTTATAATCACTCATAATATACGAAACATAATGTTCATAATAAGATTTGTCTAATAATTGTATAATTCTTTGACTTTACTAAATTTTTAAATTTTTTTTTATTTTTTATTTAAATTAATAATTATACCCATTAAATATATATTTATAGCCTTCTTTTATATAAATATTGAATCATTTCTTGAAAATTCACAACTTAGTATTTTCTCTTATCTCTCATGGTACTATTTAAGAGACATATTCACAAAATCCATCTTGATCTTCAATAATTATTAGCCTAATAGGCTCTCATCTGAAATCTTAGAGAGAGTAAATGGATTGTTGTAAGGGATATTCTGGCAATGTCCAAATCATTTTTTAGCAAGGAAGAAAGAAGTTAAAATGGCCCCAAACTCTTCTAAGCGATGATCACGTAAGTCAGCAACTTTTGTTTGTGATTTAAAGAGTTTCATCTATGACTTCTGACATGGTGAAAGGATTTAGTATTCTAAACTTAAGATAAAAATGTAATGACTTATAGGTTATATATGAATAAGTTCTTTGAAACTTAATACTGAAATCAAGTATTTTTGCATGAATCAAAGAAACAAAATTGGATGTATATGATTATGATTCATGTATAATAGCTATGAAATATGATGGATTTAGTTAAAATAATGAATACTTTGGATGTCATGTGAAATGAATATGATCTATAGGTTATCTAAAGGTTTAAGCTATGATTGTGTGTTATCTAGTCTACGAAACATGTTAAAAAATACTTTGGTTCACTTTGATTTAAATAGTTGGACGAAAACATACACAATATTTCACCTTTGATGCATATGCACAACCGTTTCAAGAGCTAATAAGATTGTGACATACAATAAATTTCTCAAAGTTTACATCATGAATGACCATGTATGAGACCATTGATGCCCTATGCCCAACACTTAAAGAAGTTTGACGATTAATGAACGCTCTATAGAGGACTATACATAAAGGGTGTAAGACCTAAAAAGACCTTATACCTCTAGGACTTTTGCATAACTGTGAAGAGGAGAAGACAATCACTCATGACACAAGACATATGTTGGTGCATAGGACATGCACACCTATACATGGAATCATGGTCAAATATGCTCATACATAGAGCTCTAAAGCTTGCATACTTTATGAGTTTGTCACTCAAGAACAAAATCTTCAGGTGATGCTATATATACAATCTCTAAATGACATCAGATGTTAAGTAGAAAATAAAAATAAACTATGCTAAATATCTATTATATTTATGGTGAGAAGATCCTTAAAACAAAATTGGAATTAGTTAGTTTTAGGAAGATATAATTTAATTTAAGTTACATATATACTATTATCTTAAATACAAAACTTCCCTCCAAATGAGACATACAAACAACACTGTTTAGCTACCTGCTCTATATATGTAACACTTTGATCATATTTTATACCCCTTTCTAAATAAAATAGGTCTCTTGAATGACACAATCATAAAATAGTTGCGAGCATAAAGGATATAATATGGGGGATAGTCATAATTTCCTTTTTCATCACTTAAACTTGTCATTTGGAAGATTTTGGCATATAGTACTTGTTTCATTAACACAATTAAAGCAACCATTGCTTCCCTTTCATTGAATCCACCAACTCTCTTGGTCTGCCTATACAAGTTGTGAATGAACATGAATTTTTAGGTTTTTCATTATTTTGTGCAATTATGAAAGCCAAAATAGTAGCAGAGTATATATATAATGGAGAGATCTCGAACATTAGGAAGAATTTTAGCATCAAATTTATGATCTGCACTTTAATAGCATTTTATTTCGAAAAATTAGTTGTTAAACTTAGAGCATCTTTTATGATAAGATTAGGGAAAGATACCTATTATTTGCACATGTCTACCTCTGCATCATGTTAGCATACTTGTTGGTAGCTACATTAGGAAATTCATAATATAAATATTTGACCCAAAACTTGAGATCCAATGCACAATCTTCAATTTTGTGATACAAATTTGAAAATCTTACAAGCACATTTTTTGACCCCATCTTCAAGCCTTTGTCACTACAAGAAAAACTTTTTGTTGTATCGATCAAATTTTGATTTTAATCTAATGCTAATATGTTGTAGAATCAGAATAACATCGGATTTGTGCCCATTACAAAAAAGGCCAATGGTAATTGAATTAGCATCAAATTATGTATTCGATGCTAATTTAGTATCAAATTAGAATAAAAAATTCAAATCAATTTAAAATATGCCCGATACTAATCCAATACTAAATTGAGAACTGTATCTAAAACTACTTCGATTCTAATTTAGTATAAAATTTGTATAAATTCGATCCGATTCAAAATATGTCTAATACTAATTCAATACTAAATTGAAAACTACATCCGATACTAAATTGTGCGGTACTCTAATGTAATGCTAATGCGATCCTATTTTTTAATTATTGATCGGTTCTATTTCTATTTTAATCTAATACTAATCCCTTCATTATATTTTTCTCACTTCCCTATAATAGAATAATAATTTTTCCCTACAACCATTTCAATATATAAAATCAGTTTTATATTCTCAATTAAAAATATAAAAAAACACCTATAACCATTTCAATATACAAAACCAAGTTTATATCATCAATTAGAAAGTATAAAAAACAAAATTCTTACACACCAAATCAAATTTGTTTGCTACAAGTAAAATTCATCAACAATAATATATGAAATTGTCAAATTTAGTATCTAAATATCATCATTTTTTGCTAAGCCCCATCAAGGCTTTTTTGGCTAAGAAAAGGGAGTTGAGTCTCTGAAAATGGCATATCCTCAGGAGGTCTTATTAAAGCCTAAAACTGTCGTCTCATCTTAGCCTGCATCTGATTCATCATATTTGTCTGTAGTTGCTCCATTTGTTGGCATTGTTCTTCTATTTGCGTTTGAAATCGTTCCTTCAAAGTTGTAGTTAAGGTGGTTTTTTTTCCTTTCAAGTCATTTCTGAAAGGATCTTTCATATTCTTCCATCTTCTGTTGCATTATTTCTAGCTGCTCATCGAGAGTTGGACCATGTGTAGGCATTGAAACTAAAGTACTCCCTTCACAATCTCCAAAGCATACAAATGCTTAAGAATCAAATATATATACTTTACTTTTCTTTTGTCCTCTAGCAACCTTGAAGAAGAAGGCTTGTTCATCAACTTATAGAGGCTCATTATCAATTTGAGATAATTGGTCACTCAATTCGATAAATTCTTTCTACATTGATACATTGAATGCAACAAAATTTAATACTTACAAAAACATATATCTTGTGTAGATATGCATAATTATACATTTAAATAAACTACTTATATGGACATGTCTTGATTTTTCATCAACCCACCTCTCCCTATCGTAGTCCTTCATGTGTAAATATTTGTACACTTCATTCATTATGGATGTCCTGCCCTATTCAGTCTTCTTGATAGCAGAAACCATTTAAAAGGACATACAAGTTGTATATTTTAGAAAATCATGAACAGTTTGGAAAACAATATGTGAAAAGAATCAAACATTTAAACTAACCAATCTCGTTGTATGCTTTGTCATGATAATCGAGTCACGTGTGTCTTAATGTGTCTTCATCTACCTAACAAAAAAATACATGACCATGTCCAACAAACTTAATAATAAAGAATTAAATGGATAAACATAATGCATTCCAACTCATAAACATCCCTTCTGCGCACGGAATGACATCTAAAAAATGATGCACATTTAATTGGATACATTTATAACTTATTTTTCACATAATTTTATCACTTAATTTACAATAAATATGATATTATTTCAATCATCACAATATTTAAGTGTGTTATAGTGAGGTTAATGAAAAATGTAAATGAAATCAGGCAACAATGAGGATGACATTTTCTTGCTAGAAAGTTGAAGTGAAAAAAGTTTCTCATTTGTCAAGATTTGGGACCCAAAAAGATCAGAAAAATCTTTGCTACCTGTTGTTCTCTTTGAAGAAAATAACTATCGTTCATCTATTGAAAAAAAAAAAAATGATGGATAGCATTGAGTTTTCTTCTACTTCGACCCAAGGGGTAATTTATCATCTGTTTTTTTTTACCTCGAAAGGACAAATGTCGCAAGGAGAAGACACATACACAGAAAATCGTTAAAGAGATCACAAGCAACTCCAAGGCAAGTTAAAGACCATGGGCATAATTTCTCACCACTTATATGAATATATAAGCGGCCAGAAAGTTGCAGAATAAGAAATTACGGCAGTGTAGCGTACCTGAACGAACGCAAAGGGAGAAAAATGCAGGTGGGCGGCTGGCTATTAAGGGTTTTCTTTTTGCAGTAGAAATTGGGGAAGAAGAGGCAGCTTCATGTATATTAAACATTAGAATCAAACACTGGCTTGATACTAATTTTTAACATATAATAAAATTGAAATTAGTATCGGATTTGAGTATTTGATACTAATTTTAATAAATCAATAAATTAATTAGTATCGGATACTCAAATCTGATACTAATTTTAACAAATCAAAAAATTAATTAGTATTGAATACTCAAATCTAATGATAATTTTAATAAATCAAAAAATTAATTAATATCGAATACTCAAATCTAATGCTAATTTTAACAAATCAAATTAATTAATTAACATCAGTTTTAAGTATCTGAGACTAATTTCAACATATCAAAAAATTAATTAGCATCGGATGCTTAAATCCAATGCTAATTTCAACAAATTAATAAATTAATTAGTATTAAATTTGAGTATATGATATTAGTTTTAACAAATCAAAACATTAATTAACATCGGATTTAAGCATTCGATGCTAAGTTCTAAAATCAAAACATTAATTAGCATCAAGTTTGAGCATTTGATGCTAATTTCAATATATCATAACATTAATTAACATCAAATATTCAAATCCAATGCTAATTTTAACAAAGTTGAGTATTTAATACTAATTTTAATAAATAAAAAAATTAATTAGCATCAAATTTGAATAATCGATGCTAATTTTAACAAATAAAAAAATTAAATAGCATCAGATTTAAGTGTTCAACACTAATTTCAACAAATAAAAAAATTAATTAGCATCAGTTTTAGTATCTGATACTGCTTTAATGCCAATTATCTTTGTAATTTTATTTTTAAACTAAAATAAATTTGATTAATATTAATTTTTTTATTTTAATAACAAATTTTGTTATAGTGTGGTATACTGCCAAAACCTGTCATGCTCTGTGCAAAGTTATATAAACAAAAACGAAAAGGCCAAAGGACTTAGTCCCACCCATACTTTGAGGCGGGGATAAAGTCCCACCCTCAAATTTTTTTAAGTTTAAATTCTTATTTTTGGATCAAAATTTAAATATATTTTATAATTTTTTAAATAAAATAATTAAAACATCTTTAACAAATAAAATTTTATAATAAAATTATAAAATTATTTTTAAATATAAAAAATTGAAAAATATATTAAAAATTTTAAAATAAAAAAATAAAGTAGTCACCGTCGTCGATGTCAGCTACGGTGGCCGTTGATAACGGTACTAGGTGGTCGTCTATGACTACCTGGTTCCAAGAGAGACCAGATTTGGTCTTTCCGTTGAGTGGAGGTGGTCAAATCTGATCGCTTCCAGTTTTGGAGGAAAATGTCAGATCTGGCCACCTCCAGTTTTAGAGGAGGTCGGATTTGGCCTCCTCCGCCAAAAAAAGTGGTTAGAAACGGCCGTTGGGATCAATATCGGTCATTTTCAACTATTTTCGATTGTCAGATCTGGCCGTCTCCACTGAACGAGGAGGTCAGGCCTCCCCTGGAATCAGGTGACCGGAGACGGCCACCTGGTTCTGTCATCAACGGCCACCGCCATCGACATCGACGACAATGACTAGTTTTTTTATTTTAAATTTTTTAATATATTTTAAAATTTTTTAAAATTTTATATTTATATAAAATTTATTTTATTTTATAAAATTTGGATCTTAAAAAGGATAAAATACTCATGAATTAATCTGTTTATTATTATATTTATTATAAAATTTGGTTCAAAAATAAAAATTTAAACTTTTAAAAGTTAGAGGGTGTCACTTTATACTCACCTCAAACTATGGGTGGGAATAAGTCCTTTGGCCAAACGAAAAATATGGGAAACCCATTGGTACTAATACCTCAAATTTTCCATGCAAAGCAAACCAAACAGGATTCATAAATCATGTAATTAAACTCTGAGACTTGCTTTTAATACATAAAATGATACATAGAAGACTATTTGAGTTTTGTAGGGGTAAATT
Source organism: Anacardium occidentale (assembly GCA_026122585.1). NCBI lineage: Eukaryota > Viridiplantae > Streptophyta > Magnoliopsida > Sapindales > Anacardiaceae > Anacardium > Anacardium occidentale. The sequence goes on along the minus strand of JAJEJH010000097.1, from coordinate 255,403 downwards.
ATTATGTGTTACGAAGTCGAGAAATCACCAGGTTTCTCTTATAAAAATTTCCTCCAACGAGTTTAAGTTTTAAGTGACAGCCGTTGTGATTACATAAGGCCAAAAAAACTACACATATATTTGGACTCATCAGTGAAAGCCAACGAATTTCGGGGCCAATGAAATAAAATATTAAAGAAATAAAAAAAAAAAAAGGTTAGGAAATGCCTGGTCTCAATCAGAACCGTAGAGAGGGATGTTAGCATTTGACATAGAGATGGAGCAAAATCAACCTCATGTTCTCATCTTTCCCTTGCCAGCCTTAGGCCATGTTAACTCAATGCTCAAGCTCGCCGAGCTGCTCAGCGTCAACGGCATAAACGTTACTTTTCTAAACTCAGAGTACAACCATACCCGTCTTGTTCGTCACACCGATGTTTGTTCTCGCTACACCCAACGCTTTCCTGGGTTTCAATTCAAGACTGTTACAGATGGTCTTCCCATGGACCACCCACGAACCGGAGATCGATTTGAGGACCTTTTATATTCAGTGACATCAGTGACTCCTCCTATTTTGAAAGAGATGCTTTTGAATGAAATTAAGCCTCCAGTCAAGTGCATCATATCGGATGGATTTATGAGCTTTGCAGTTGATGTAGCCAGGGACTTGGGAATTCCGATTATTTATTTTCGTACGATTGGAGCTTGTGGTTTATGGGCTTACTATTCTCTCCATGAGGTCGTTGATGCCGGCGAGCTCCCTATCAAAGGTTTGACTGTTGTTTATTTTGGATTCCACAACTTAACGTTTATGGTTTGTTTTAAACTTTATTAGTAAACAATATTGTCTATTTTTTTTTTCAAGTAATACTGTATGCTCAACTTGTCTGAAGGTACTGAAGATATGGATCGCCTGATTAAAAATGTGCCAGGCATGGAAGGTTATCTCCGGTGCCGCGATCTTCCAAGTTTCTGTCGAGCTAGCGATCCCATGGACAAAAAGATCCAACTCTTTATAAGTGTGACCCGCTCAACTCCTCGAGCTGATGGTCTCATATTGAATACATTTGAGGACCTGGAAGGTCCCATATTGTCCCAAATTCGCACGATATGTCCAAATATTTATACCGTAGGATCTCTCAACTCTCACCTCAAAGCAAGAGTTCCCGAAAATACTTTGTTAAACTCCTCAAACAGTTTCTGGGAAGTGGACAGAAGCTGCATTTCATGGCTTGACAAACAACCTCCACAATCAGTTATCTACGTTAGCTTTGGTAGCATTACAGTGCTCTCTAGAGAACAATTGCTAGAGTTTTGGCACGGTCTGGTGAATAGTAACAAACGGTTCTTGTGGGTCATTAGGCCTGATTCAATTTCAGGAAAAAATGGGGAGGATCAAGTTCCTGAGGAGCTTGTTGAGGCCACCAAGGAGAGAGGGTACATGGTGGGCTGGGTTCCACAAGAAGAGGTTTTAGCTCACGAGGCTGTTGCTATGTTTTTGACGCACAGTGGATGGAACTCAACATTGGAGAGTATTGTGGCGGGAGTGCCCATGTTATGTTGGCCATTTTTCGCTGATCAGCAGGTGAATAGTCGATTTGTTGGCGATGTGTGGAAAATTGGGATTGATATGAAGGATCTGTGTGATAGAAATGTTGTTGCGATGATGGTTAACGAACTGACGGTAGAGCGGAGGGAGGAGTTCATGAAATCAAGCTCTGAGATGGCTGATTTGGCTAGAAAAAGTGTCAATGAAGGTGGATCCTCGTATTGTAATTTGGACCGCTTGATAAATGACATTAGGCTGATGAGCTCAAGGGCACATCCTTGCTGAAGTATGGCTGCAATACGCAAGTATATGCTACTGCTAGCATTATACCAACCCTGAAACCTTTTCATTGATTCAATAAGACGAAAGCAGCAGAGCTGTTCAATAATAGGTGAGTGATTATTATGTCATGACAATATTGCATAGTGTGTGGTTTCCACCATTTTTCATTATATTATCATGCTGATAAAAATAATTGGTTTTCAATTGTGAAATATTTGATATAATTTATGATTGTTAGATTATGAGTAACCATAATCCAATTATGCTATCTTTCAAAATAAGTATAAGATTGAATAGTTATAGTGTGTATAATTTTATGAAAATTTTAATTATATAATCAGAATAGTATTAAGATCAAAGTATCTAATATTTAATTTATATTTCATTAAGATATATAATTTTGAGGAGATCCTCTTCATATAAGATTTCGATCTTAACATATGTGAAATGAGTATGATTACCAAAATAACAGTTATATTGCTAGTATTATGAATCAAATGTGAATAACTTGGGATTGGTTGTAGTTTTTTTTTTTTATATTTACATATTTTGTTCTCATCAGGTGGATGACTATTTAACTTATTGGTAACTTCTTGTGTATTGTGATGATTTGAGGATAAAGTATGATATGACTGAGTTGGCTTTTTCCCTTTATATGGTGTATATAAAGACAAGGAAGATGTATAGAATGGCTATAAAAATATTATATGGCAAATATGTGGACACTTTTTCCTCGAGAAATCCAAGCATCGCTCGGTCATAGGCATGGTCGCTGGGATTTGGTAGAATATTTCATTAAATGTTTGTTTAAAATATTATTTGCCTATTTTGGGTTGGGATTCTCTTGGCCCATTCGCACTCAATGTTGAGATCAGAAGCCCAGGGCCTTTATAAATATCTTATAACATGATGTGAAATAAACTTGATTTCCAGCCAGTGAAAATGGGGCGAAGAAATAATTGAAGCCGTCAGTTTGAAAAGGCTGAGCATCTGTATTTTCGCCCAATACCCTAAAAAGGCCTAAGGACTTATTCCCACCCATTGTTTGAGGCAGAGATCTCATCTTTCAAACTTCAAAGACTCAAAATCTCGTTTTTTAAATCAAATTTTAATTTTTTTATTTTTTAAATAAAATAACTAAAATACCCTTTAAAAATAAATTTTTATAGTAAAATTAAAAATAAATTTTAAATTTCAAAATTTCAAAATATTTTTAAAAATTTTAAAAAATTAAAGTGACACCGTCACGAATGTCGATGACGGTGGTCATCGATAATAGAATCAAATAACTATTTTCGGTCATCTAGTTTCAATGGAGGTTAGATCTGGTTGTCTTTTCCAGATCTGACATGGTCTACAGTAATATATAGCAGACGAGATCTTACATTAGTGTTTTTTTTTTTATATTAATTATGAATAAATTTACATTCAATATATAGGTGCAAAACACAATCATATATTAAATTTACAATTAAATATTTTCTAATCTATCTTATCACAATGGAAAGAAATCATATGATAATAGGAAGGAAGAAATATCATGAATATGCACACTATTTATTTCAATCGTCAGTATATCGAGAATATTCATAAAATCCATCTTGATCTTCAACAATTATCAGCTTTATAAGTCCTCATCTAATATCTTAAGTATGAATGGATTATTTTAAAAGATTTTGGTGATGTCCAAATCATTTTTTTAGTGAGGAAGAAAGCAATTAAAGTGGCCCCAAAATCTTCTAAGCGATGGTCAAGTAAGTCAACAACCTTTGTTTGTGATTTAAGGAGTTTCATCCATGACTTCTGACATAGTGAACAGATTTAGTGTTCTTATCTTAGGATAAAAATGCAATGACTTATAGGTTATATATGAATAAGTTCTATGAAACTTAATCTTGAAATCAAGTATTTTGGCATGAATCAAAGAAGCCAAATAGGATGCCTATGATTATGATTCACATATATGATGGATATAAGTTATAATAATGAATACTTTGGATGTCATGTGAAATGAATATGATCTGTAGGCTATCTAAAGGTTTAAGTTATGATTGGTGTGCTATCTAGTCTAGGAAGACGTTAGACATGTTAAGAAATACTTTGGTTGAGTTTGGTTTGAATAGTTAGACAAAAACGTACACAGTATTTCACCTTTGACGTGCATGCACAATTGCTTCAAGGACGAACAAGATTGTAATATACGATAAATTTTTCAAAATGTACATCATAAACAATCGTGCATGAGACCATGCATGCCCCACACCCAACACTTAAAGAGGTTTGACTATTAATAAACACTCTATGGAGGACATGCATAACCATCTATGACTTGTAGACTACGTCTCGATGGATGACCATATATAAGGGGTGTAAGACCTTTTATAAGGTAAAAAGACCTTATAGCTACAAGACTTTTGCATGACTGTGAAGAGGAGAAGACAGTCGCTCATGAGACAAGACATATGTTGGTGCATAGGATATGCACACCTGTACATGGAATCATGGTAGAGGATACTCGTACATAGACCTTTATAACTTGCATATTTTATGGGTTTATCCCTCAAGAACAAAATCTTCAGGTGGTGTTATATATACAATCTCTAGATGAAATCATATTTTAAGTAACAAATAAGAATGAACTATGCTAAATATCTATTACATTTTTGGTGAGAAGATTCGTAAAACAAAATTGGAATTAGCTAGTTTTAAGAAGATATAAATGTAATTTAAGATAACAATATATATATTGTTATCTTAAATATGAAACTTCCTTCCAAATAAGACATACAAAAAAATTGCTTAGTTACTTGCTCTATATATATAATATTTTGATTATATTTCATACTCCTTTTTAAAGAAAATAGACCTTTTGAATGATATAATTATAAAACAGTTGCGAGCATAATGAACATAATGTAGAGGATTTAGTCAAAATTCCCTCTTTCATCACTTAAACTTGTCATTTGCAAGATTCAAGCATAGAGTACTTGTTTCATTAACGTGATTAAAGCAACCATTGCTTCCCTTTCATTGAATCCACATTGCTTCCCTTTCATTGAATCCACCAACTCTCTTGGCTTTGCCTATAAAAATTGTGAATAAACATAAATTTGTAGGTTTTTCGTTAGTTTGTACTATTATGAAAGACAAAAGAGTAGCGGAGTATATACAAAACTATGTGAAACCCATTGATACTACTAACTCATATTTCCATGCAAAGCAAACCAAATCGGATTCATAAATCATGTAATTAAATTCTGACTGTTGAGTCTTTCCTAGACAGAAAACTATTGGGCAGCCCTATTTTAATACATAAAATGATACATACATAGATGAATAATTAAGTTTTGAAGGGGTAAATCATTCTCTGTGTTAAAAAGTCGAGGAATCACAAGGTTTCTCTTACAAAAATTTCTTCCAAAGAGTTAAGTTTTAAGTGACAGCCATTCTGATTGCACCAGGACAAAAAAAATACACATGTTTGGACTCAACAGTGAAAGCCAACGAATTTTCGGGACCAATGAAATAAAACATTAAAAATAAAAAAAATAAAAGAGCGAGGTCAGGATATGCCTGGTCTCAATCAAAACCATAGAGAGTGATGTTAGCATTTGACATTGAAATGGAGCAAAATCAACCTCATGTTCTCATCTTTCCCTTCCCAGCTCTAGGCCATGTTAACTCAATGCTCAAGCTCGCCGAGCTGCTCAGCGTCGACGGCATAAACGTTACTTTTCTAAACTCAGAGTACAACCATACCCGTCTTGTTCGTCACACCGATGTTTGTTCTCACTACACCCAACGCTTTCCTGGGTTTCAATTCAAGACTGTTACAGATGGTCTTCCCACGGACCACCCACGAACCGGAGATCGAATTGTGGACGTTTTACCTTCAGTGAGATCAGTGACTCCTCCTCTTTTGAAAGAGATGCTTTTGAATGAAATTAAGCCTGCAGTCAAGTGCATCATATCGGACGGAATTATGAGCTTCGCAGTTGATGTAGCCAGGGACTTGGGAATTCCGATTATTTATTTTCGTACGATTGGAGCTTGTGCTTTATGGACTTTCTATTCTCTCCGTGAGGTCATTGATGCTGGCGAGCTCCCTATCAAAGGTCAGACTGTTGTTTGTTTTGAATTCCACAACCTTAACGTTTATTGTTTCTCTGTTTTAAACTCTATTAGTAAAGAACATATTCCATTATTTCTCAAGTGAAACTAAATGCGAAACTTATCTTAAGGCACCGAAGATATGGATCGCCTGATAAAAAATGTGCCTGGCATGGAAAGTTACCTCCGGTGCCGCGATCTTCCAAGTTTCTGTCGAGCTGGCGATCCCATGGACAAAAATATCCAACGCATTATGAGTGAGACCCGCTCATCCCCTCGAGCCGATGGTCTCATATTGAACACATTTGAGGACCTGGAAGGTCCCATATTGTCCAAAATTTCCACGATATGTCCAAATATTTATACCATAGGACCTCTCAACGCTCACCTCAAAGCAAGAGTTCCCGAAAATACTCTCTTAAAATCCTCAAACAGTTTCTGGGAAGTGGACAGAAGCTGCATTTCATGGCTTGACGTACAACCTCCGCAATCAGTTATCTACGTTAGCTTTGGTAGCATTACCGTGCTCTCGACAGAACAATTGCTAGAGTTTTGGCACGGTCTGGTGAATAGTAACAAACGGTTCTTATGGGTCATTAGGCCTGATTCAATTTCAGGGAAAAATGGGGAGGATCAAATTCCTGAGGAGCTTGTTGAGGCCACCAAGGAGAGAGGGTACATGGTGGGCTGGGTTCCACAAGAAGAGGTTTTAGCTCACGAGGCTGTTGCTATGTTTTTGACTCACAGTGGATGGAACTCAACATTGGAGAGTATTGTGGCGGGAGTGCCCATGTTATGTTGGCCATTTTTCGCTGATCAGCAGGTGAATAGTCGATTTGTTGGCGATGTGTGGAATATTGGGATTGATATGAAGGATTTGTGTGATAGAAATGTTGTTGCGAAGATGGTTAACGAACTGGCGGTAGAGCGAAGGGAGGAATTCATGAAATCAATCTCTACGAGGGCTGATTTGGCTAGAAAAAGTGTCAATGAAGGTGGATCGTCGTATTGTAATTTGGACCGCTTGATAAATGACATTAGGCTGATGAGCTCAAGGGCACATCCTTGCTGAAGTATGGCTGCAATACGCAAGTATATGCTACTGCTAGCATTATACCAACCCTGAAACCTTTTCATTGATTCAATAAGACGAAAGCAGCAGAGCTGTTCAATAATAGGTGAGTGATTATTATGTCATGACAATATTGCATAGTGTGTGGTTTCCACCATTTTTCATTATATTATCATGCTGATAAAAATAATTGGTTTTCAATTATGAAATATTTGATATAATTTATGATTGTTAGATTATGAGTAACCATAATCCAATTATGCTATCTTTCAAAATAAGTATAAGACTGAATAATTATTATGTATAATTTTATGAAAATTTTAATTATATAATCAAAATAGTATTAAGATCAAAGTATCTAATGTCTAATTTATATTTCATTAAGATATATAATTTTGAGGAGATCCTCTTCATATAGGATTTCGACCTTAACATATGTGAAATGAGTATGATTACCAGAATAACAGTTATATTACTAGCACTATGAATCGAAGGTGAATAACTTGGGATTGGTTGTAGTTTTTTTTATATATGTACATATTTTGTTCTCACCAGGTGGATGACTATTTAACTTATTGGTAACTTCTTGTGTATTGTGATGATTTGAGGATGAAGTGTGATACGACTGAGTTGGCTTTTTCCCTTTATATGGTGTATACAAAGACAAGGGGGATGTATAGAATGGCTATAAAATATTATATGGCAAATATGTGGACACTTTTTCCTCGAGAAATCCAAGCATCGCTCGGTCGTAGACATGGTCGTTGGGATTTGGTAGAATATTTCATTAAATGTTTGTTTAAAATATTATTTGCCTATTTTGGGTTGGGATTCTCTTGGGCCATTCGCACTCAATGTTGAGATCAGAAGCCCAGGGCCTTTATAAATATCTTATAACATGATGTGAAATAAACTTGATTTCCAGCCAGTGAAAACGGGGCGAAGAAATAATTGAAGCCGTCAGTTTGAAAAGGCTGACCATCTGTATTTTCGCCCAACACCCTAAAAAGGCCTAAGGACTTATTCCCACCCATTGTTTGAGGCAAAAATCTCACCTTTCAAATTTCAAAAACTCAAAATCTTATTTTTAAATCAAATTTTAATTTTTTTATTTTTTAAATAAAATAACTAAAATACCCTTTAAAAATAAATTTTTATAATAAAATTAAAAATAAATTTTAAATATAAAAATTTCAAAATATATTTAAAAATTTTTAAAAATTAAAATAGACACCGTTACAAATATCGACGACAGTGGTCATCGATAATGGAACCAAATGACTATTTTCGATCATCTGGTTTCAAAGGAGATCAGATTTGGTTGTCTCCTCCATAAATAATGGTCAGAAATGATCAGTGGGACCAAAGCTAGCCCTTTCTGACTGTTTTGGACTACTTTTTCTGACAGAGGTGGTCAGATCTTGCTGTCTTCACCAAAATAGGAGACGGCCAGCCATACGAGGAGGCCAAATCTGGCCTCCCTTGGAACTAGGTGGCTAAAAATTGCCACTTGGTTCTATTATCGGCAGCCAGCACTATCAACACCAGCGGCTGTTGCTGCTTTAATTTTTTAAAATTTTATAAATTTTTTAATATATTTTTAAATTTTTTAATATTTTTTAATATTTTATATTTATGTAAAATTTATTTTATAAAATTTTAATCTTAAAATGACAAAAATATCCTTAAATTGTTACGATTTACCATTAAATTTAATATTTAATTTAGTTTAAAGATGAGATTTTGAATTTTTAAAACCTGGAGAGTGGGATTTTGTCTCCACCTCAAACTCTGGGTAGGAATAAGTCCTTTGGCCCCTAAAAAATGGGGGATAATTATTATTTGATATAGTATCCTACCCACAAAGTATCTATTCATGAAGTTATAATTTGGAGAAGTAACAATTATAATCTTGAAGATTTACCTATAAGTGAAAGTATAACTTCTTGTCTTATTAGTTTTTAGTAGTTACCTTATCCTTTAAACATAACTAATAAAGAAGTTATTATTTAATTTTTAAATAATCGCCCTCTCTCATCTTTTAAATAAAGAAGATTATTAAGAGAAAGGAAAAAGAAGCATAATTAGGCATAAAATACCACATACTCGATGTCTAGGATCAAATAAGCTTCATGTTAAATTAAGTAAAAAGACTCTCACAAAATTTTGTAGTTCTTCTGAGGATTTTAGTTTTGAATTAAATCATTCTCAAGACATCTTCTTTTACAAATTTCATAAACACACTTTGTTGGACATTCTTCCAAATTTATTAATGTTATAGTTGTGATATGGAGTTCTAAGCAAAACATTGAATCACTTTAAAAAGTTACTTCATATCTAATTTTTCATTTACACATATCTTACATTATTGTAGTGAACATCATGGATCTTCAATGTTGTTACTATAACTTAACTTGTGCAAGACTCTTACATTAATTGGTGACAAAAAATCTCGTATAGTGCTAGAATAAACTCTTTGTCAAACATGCCAACATATCAATTTCTATGGTATTACTTCCCCAAATGTCTACTGAAAGGCAATCAAATTATGTTAACCTAGAGACCCTAGACACTGTATTCTTTTTAAAATTATGTATAAAAAGATACCAAAGTAGACCTTAAATAGTCATATTCCTGTACACAAGTGACCTATAAAATGCATACACCTTAAAGGGCTCACAACTCATGACATAGGTGTCTCTTAAAGCTTGGTGTTTAAGCCATCAAGTGCAACCAGCATGTGATGTGAAAAGTGCATCGCAGTCTTCCATCATGCATCATTTCCCAACATGTGTTTATTCACACAATGATATCAAGTGAGAATGTACAACTCACTCCACAAATTGATATTTGACAATTTTAATTCATGATAGTTCACAACACACTTGTAGAATGCCAAAAACATCTTATTTGTAAACATAAAAGTGGACCTATAATTAGTTATCATGATCAAAATAGGTAAATTGGCACGATATATCTTACATTCTACAAATATTATTTGCTTAATGTATAGTACATTAACTTCTTAGCCGACTAGTTAGGCAAACATTCTTATCGACCTTATAGGCCAAAATGATGGCTCATGTATACCATCTCTAGCATAAAAAGTTTACTTTTGTTCAAGATGACCTTGTTTGCTCAAATACCAAAGCCTAGACACATCAAAGGGGTTAACCCGCCCCTTTTTAGGCATGATCCACAAAATTATAGACTATACCAAGCTAATGGGCTAAAAAAGTCATGTTGAAGCTCTAAGACTAGCTCACATGTCGACATGACCCATTATGATATTATAAAAAAAATAAATTTATTAAATATTAAATTTAAAATTATGTTTTTTAATAAAAAAAAAAACATATAATTTTATAGTGAAAAAAGAAAAATGTATTATTTATAATAAGTGAATTGAGTTGATAAAATCAATCTACCATTATAGGTGAGTTAAAAACTTGAGATTTTATAGAGATTTAAACTTTTATTTATAGCAAATGTAGTAAATTATTAGATTGCATCTTTCTTTCAGATATAAGATTCCTATACTTCACATGGCAATATTTTGATTAAGTGCAAAAGTCTCATATCTAAAATAAACACCCCAACAATTTCCTTCACCTATTATAAATAAAGACTCAAGTTTCAACCTAATTTTTAATTTTTAATTCTCTTACATATATGAAATTGATTTTAACAATTCATTTTACTCATTATAAATAATGTTACTTTCTTTCTAATCATAATCCAATTTTTTAACATATTTTCATATATTATCAAATTTTTTTTAAATTAATTTAAATTTTTTTTTAAATTCAATTAGTAGATCAACCTATAAAAGCACCTGAGCTAACTTGTTAAAGCCCAATAGGCATAATTTGCTAAGAGCCTATGAGGCCCTAGGCTATGCCTTGGGTCTTTCCTTTTGACTAGGTAAGCATACCCTACCAATTGGTGAGCTTAAACACGATCCAATACAAATGTACAATGGATTGTATTGATACCAGCCTAATAGCACAACATGGTTCACTGTCGTGTCTATCAAAGCCTCATAACCAGCATTATCAAAAGAAGTAATTCTCGTTAGAAAATCCCAAGGAAGAGAATCTCATCACTCCAAAATGGCTAGCTTGGAATGAGTATTCCATTAATTGGAATAGGTGTTATTTTACCTTTTTCCTACACTTCTATACTTTGGAAAATTTTGGTCATGATTTTCATCATGCCTTCACCCTTTTTGGTCTAGATTTAATCATCTTTCTTGATTTCACCATACCAAAACACACAAAATGGTCAACAAATTTTAAATGAAAGTAATAGAATTGTAATTGTCCTCTCTCAATCTTTAAATTAAAAAAAAAAAAGTTATTGAGAGAACGGGAGAAAGGAATATGAATAGATATAAAGAAAAAAACATACATTTAGAGTTTAATATAAAAAAAAGTTTCACCCTAAGTCACATGAGGTGACTCTTACAAAATCTGATAAATCTCTCTAGGATTCTTGTCTTAAATTGAGTCATTCTCATGAAACTTTCTTAGCATTCTCCTATTCAATGTTATAACCATAAACATAGGTACTCAAACAATAAGTCAAACTTCATGAAAATTTTCTTCATGTCCAATTCTTTATTTGCACTTATCTTACATTATTTTAGTAGATATCAATGTTCATCAAAGGATATTCAACATAATTACTGTAATTTATCTTAAACAATATTATAAATTACGTACATTAATTAGTAACAAAAAATTTTATTAATACAAATAAACTCAAACTACTCAAGCACGAGATATCTCATCAATACACTTTTTTTTTTTTTTTGAGAATAATAATTGATGTATATGTGTCAGAGAAGGATGAGATGAAGTTGTTGAGCAAGACTGGACATGAAGCCATTGCCCACTAAAGACTAACAATTTAAGCTAACGCAAGCAATGGTACTGGTTCATAATTATCTTTAAATGGGCCACAATTCATGGCCGGAAATAGGCCCAAAATCACGAGGATAGCAACCCAAAATAAATGAAAATGTTCCCTAAGCAATGCCAAGATCAATTCAAATTCACTTTAATTCTTAAATAATTTCAGAGCTTTGCCCGGGTTGACGATAGGGAGCTTCTCCAACCTTAATTGTATGCGTTTGCTTCAAATCCAATTTCAAATTGAGACTAAATCAAGGCCAAAGGTCTTAATTCCACCCAAGGTTTTTCTAAATAATGAAATCTTAGTCATCCACTTTTTAAAATTTAAACACTTATTTATAAAGTATTTTTCATTCAATTTTATCAATATTTTTAATAAAATATTCTCAATCAAGAAAAAATAATCATAAAATAATATTAAAATATAAATAAAATAAATTTTAAAAATAATTAAAATATTAAAATATATAAAAAAATTAAAATTAAAAAATCACGAGTAGTGGCCACTGTGATCGACAATTTGTATAAGGTTACCAAATCTAGTTGTTCTATTTTATATTAGATAGTTAGATCTAACCGTCATGAACAAGATCAACATTTTTGAATGTTTTCGGCCACCATTGATAACAAAAGTAACCAAATCTGATCATCTCATCAACTAAGTGGTAGTTTCTAGTCATCTGATTTGATTTTCAGCAGTCATCATAGTCATCAGCAGCGGCCATTGCTATTTTTTTAATTTTATTTTTTTCTATATATTTTAATATTTCTTAAACTTTATTTCATTATTATTTTGTATATATTTTAATTTTTTTTTTTTTATAAAATGTATTTTATTATAGTTCACATTTTAAAATTCTTTTTATTCAAAAAAATAAAAAATAACCCTTTAATTATTAATATTTAACTATTGACTTTTAAATTTAACTATTAACTTTAATTAATAGACGAGTATTTAAATTTTAAAAAGTTAATGAATGAAACTTGATCATTTAGGAAATTTTGAGTGGGCTTCAGTCTTTCGACCTTAAATCAATCTCTTTTTTCCCTAAAACTACTAAGTTTCTCAGGTGAGAAATTAACTAAAATGCCATCTTTTTTATCGTGTTATAAAATTTTAATCTTTTTTTTTATGTATTATAAAACCTTTATTCAATATCATTTTATCAACAATAATGTGGGTTCTTTTTATGAATAGTATCATGTGTACCCACGATGTGTGAACAATAGCCCCGCCTACCACCTCACCTTTATGTCGACTCCCCCGCCTACCCACCTATATGTGAATATTTTCCATAAATAATATCGTAAGAAAAATACCTTCGCCTGCATGCTTGCCTATGAACAATACATGAACAGTGCCCCTGTAAAACAATACTTTTGCATGCCAACCTATTTGTGAACATTAACTTCTTTGAAAGAATAACGATTATCCCACGTTTATCCACCTATTATATTTAGAAAAATCAAAGTATTATATTTTCCATCAAATTCAATCTAACAAATTATGAATTCTTTCGTTCTAATGTAATTTTAATGTAAATAAATAATTCTCATAACTAAAGTACATGAATTAAGATGATTTTGATGTAAAATTTATTTGAGTTTGAACTAATTTTGAGATAAAAATATGGGTAAAATAAGTTTCAGAGAAAAGAAATTTTAAGGTTAGGGATAGGATAAAACAAAAAGTGAATTGGAGTTTTGACTATATATGTATAATACTTAAAGGTAAATTAAAATTTTATAACATGATTAAAAAAAACTACTTTAATTAATTTCTAATTTTCCACCTATTTACATGAGTGATGATTCTCATATTTCAACTTTAAAAACAACACTTTCTCACCCTCTTTTAGGCTTTAATAGTAAATTTAGTAAAAATTTAGAGATAAAATTTAGAAAAGATAAAACTATCATTAGTAGTTGACTCTTAAATTGTAAATATTAATTTGATTCATTTAATTACTTTAATACTCTTATAGTAACATTAAAATGATAAAATTTTCTTTTTATGTCTATCACTGTCGACAACATCACCACAAATATTGGTTTTGGCTTAAGTAGGACAATTTGGTCACTCAATAATCAAATCCATCATATTTCTCCTCTATCACTATCTCTATTATCTTATTTCCCATATCATCTTTTCTTATTATTCATCATCGTTCTCACTAATCATAAAAGTTTAACCTCTACCAACAAACTTTAAGTTCTATTTTCCATCGAGTCCTTGTCCAATCATTTTGGTCCAACTCACGTGCTTGTTATGAATCTTTCACCATTTACTTTATGCTTATATTCAACTAACATAACAAACTCATAGCATGTCAATCGCTCACCCACTCTATTTAAATCACAACCCTAACCTCAAGTAATTTCTCATAGACATAGTCAGTAATTTATCAATCATATCATTTCAAACCAATAATCCAACTAATATGAATCCATCTAGAGTATAGAAAAAAAACAAAATTGTGCGATTTGATGGGAATTATACTTAAATGGTATGATTTCAACTTAATTACATAATGTTAGTACAATTATGATTGTAATTGTATCATTTTGATGTCATTCCCTTTAAATCACATTAAAGTGGTATGATTCCAACTGAAGGGGTGATGGTCGATAGGGTTTTGTTCAATCATTGATTTTAATATTTAAGTTTTGAGATACAGAATAAAAGAGAGTGAAAAAGTGTTGAGAGGCATGATAGAGATAAAAATTGAAGAGGAAGAGTTACAATGGGGTTATAAAAGATAATGGGGTGAAAAGAAGACTGAAAAAAAAAAGTATTTTTAGTTTTTCAAAATTATAATTAAGATTTGAAATTGAATAAAGAAAATTACCTATATACTATTTGTAGTTAAAGAAGAAAGAATTAAACCCAAAATGGGAAATTTATTTATTTTTTCTAATAGCTCAAAGGGAAGGAAATGATTGGGGGGGAAAATGGGAATGGATGGGAAATAATTGTTTTGGCTTTCTTTTTTCACATACCAGTAGAACCCTGGCACATTGCTCCATATTACTTTGAATCTTCAATTATAGAACAAAGATCTAACCACCCTTACCATATTTTCTGACTTTTTTCTCATAAGAAGTGGTGGGATTCATTTCAATTTATGTTTTTGTTTAAAAGGGGAATCCAATAAAATCACATTTAATTATTTGTATTAGGCTCATGATTTATCAGTCATCAACAATTCACAATAATGCTTGTTATTTTGTTTTGTGCCAAAGGACCAAAAAAACCTTACCTCAATTAACTTAAGTAATTAATTGCACCAAACCCATTAAAAGTTAAACCCAGATAAAGCCTGTGCTGTGCATTTAGAAGCCAGAAACTCCAGTACTTTGCCTTTGGTTTGGTTTTATAATTGGGGTTTAAAATAATATATAAATAAAATTAGATAAAGGATGTTATTATAGTCTCCATATAGTAAAAAGTAAACAAGGGATAATACAGGCAAAAGCATTGGATTCTGCCATTTGCCTTTCTGTCAAGCACTTTAGTCCAGTTAAAACATTCAAAGAAGCCACTGTGTAAAACTCGAAAAATAAATATCTGTCTGAGCAAATACCCAGAATCCATAAGAATGAGTGCTGTTCCATTAAATACTAATTTCGAAGCTGGAAGCGAATTAGAAAATGGGTTCGGTATGGAAAGAAGAAGAATTTGACCAAGTGAGAATCAAGTTTACACAAGAACCGAAGATCTGAGGACTGAGTGTGACTGAGAACAGAACAGAACAGAGAGAGAAGAGTTAACTTTTTTGAACAAAAAGAACCGGGAAATGCAAAGAGGTACTACGTAATATTCAAGAAATAAAAACAAAGATGTAGATGGGGCCTTTCAAAAGTAGATTTCATCCCCAGATCTCATTTCTCTATCAACGTCCCTACCACCTCTGCTTCACGCTGAAGCAATCCCCTTTTTTTTTTTTTTTAATTTAAATGTTCTTTTAAAGTATCCTTCAACATTATCTCCGTCCAGATCCAGGTACACTTTCTTTTTTTTCGGTAATTAAAGGTCCAGGTACACTTTCTTTGAATTCATGGTAAATGTTTTTGAAATTTGAAGTTCATTCTGGGGTTTGTTTTTTAAAGTGAAAACAGAAGGGAAAATCACAGGTACAGTGAAAAATAAGACAAATGTAAATATTTCTTATTAAAATATCATATCTGCCCAAGGGAAATTACAACAAAGAGAGTCGTGGATTCCTCTTCTACAACCAAAATCAATTTAATGCGATTTCAAGCTCATATACATCAAACCCAGAAGATGAAATCCACTTATTACAGCAGAAACTCTAAGTGAAAACTAAAAACCCTCTTTCCCTTCCTACAATTTTTTTCTGAATTCACTCTAAATCTACTCCACAAAACCTGCAATGCAACCTCCTGAAAAACACCAGGATGATCATATTAATTATTGTTCTTCTACTAACTACACTCACAATCTTAATTCTTACCTTATAAAAACCATATCCCATATTTCTCTATCAGAAATTACTGCCTTTGTACTTCATTTCTTTTATCTTTTCCATCGAAACAAGTTTAAGAAAAGCCGAGACTAATTGTGTTCATCTGCTCTTTCAATATGTCCACTCCTGAGGAAGATGAATTTCATGATTTAGTGAAGAAGCAGCAGCTTCAGGTCTTAAACTTCGTTGCTTTTTAAGTGACAAAAGCGCAGTTCTCGCCATTAAAGCATCTGTCAAGTAAAGATAAGCCCAACAAGATCATTTAACTGGAAGCTATACTAGCATGCCCTTCGTGAAAAGAGATTTAATATAACTCACCATATTGTGGACCAAAAGCTGTATTAAATCGATGCTGAGCATGAGTATTATTCCGATTCATGTCTTCGAAACTCAGATTCAAAGCCTGTACAACCTTAGCTGGAACTAGAACAGGAGAACAACCTGAGATAGAAGGAAAAAAAAGCTAATTAGTTAAAAAGAAAAAAAAAAGGTGAATAAAAAGCTAACCAAATCTACAAAAATGTTAAGTTATTTCTAACCTCTTACCTAATTTTTTGCGAGAATCAAGAGAATTAGTCCCAGATCTCCGCGGCAAGAACACACCAGTACCAGCACATTCTCTTTTAATGCCGCCAGATCCACCCAGGAACGTAGCTTTCATGCCGGCAGCAGAGTGTTGATGTTGCTGAACCGGAAGAGGCGGCCATGCAGCTTGAGATAGCTCAACAGGACGCCCACATCTCCCATTTTCATAAACAACACCTCTGGCTTTACTCCGGATCTGTTGTGATTGTGGCTGAGTTGACCTCACTTGTTGCTGCCGTCCCCGTATCACATTCACACCGGTTAGACCACCGTTGTGAGGCCTTAGCATATGATACTGCAGTTCAAAATAAAACGTTATTATAAGGAAGCATATCCTGGATTTAGTTTAATTTTTATTTTATAAAAAAAAAACTCACCTGATTTGTTTGAACTGGACTGTAATTAACAGATAGGTTTGAATATAAGCCAAAGTTTGGATTTCTGCTAACATGCAGGGGGCTTGGAGTAGCCTTAGGAGGAGCTATAAGACCTCGTCCGTGGTTGTTGTTGCATTTGAAGTCTTCGTTACTCATCTTCAACCTCGCAACTTGACCTGCAGCGGCAGAGATAAGGTCCCACGTGTTGTTTTGATCACCAAAGGGCGTTGTCGGAGGAGAAGACACAAGTGAGGAGGAACCGTTTGGACTATCTGCTGTGCTTGAGACTGACCAGCTCCCTATTCCGCTCAAAGTCGACTCAGGTGACCCGGCCATAACCCAGCTCTGGTGGTTAAAGAAAAACGTCAAAACAAGAGCTTTAAAATTTAAAATAGCATTAAATAAAATATATAAATAAGGATTTACGGCAGTAGACCTCGTGTATGTCTTTAGTAAAACCAGGGGCAGCGAATTTCTGAGTTAAGGCGTGCGTAAGACGGCGAGTTAGCCCAGTAAGAAGGTCCTCCTCGTCGCTGGTGTTCTCTGTCTCAGTTGAACCATTAACTGATTCCACTGGAGAACTGAGAGCCGAATCCAGGAACTCAAACTCGTAAGGGAACTCAGTAGGAAAGCTGAGATTACTGGACTCCTTCAACTCATCATCACTCTTCACACAATCTTTCTTCACAACGGGCGACTTTTCCTGATCCAGAAGAAGAACATCTTCAAACTTATAAGGTAACCAGTCAGCAGCATCGTTCAAGTAACCTGACTCGGCCATGTTGACAGCAACAACAAAAACAAAAACAGAGAGAAAAAAGAGACGAGGGATTGGATTGGGTTGGTTTGGTTTGGTTTTGAGTGCTGCAATTGGCTTTGACCTTGCTCTGAGTTTGATATAGAGAGGCGGAGAGAGAGAGCAGACGAGGGACCCAACAAAAGAAGGGTAAAGAGAGAGAGAGGGTAGGGAATGTTGAAGACACCGTGCTTTTATTAAGGTTTCTGGGTTGCCCTGAGACAATCTCTATTTTGAAAAAAAAAAAGCAAAAACACACACCACAGAGAGAAGGAGGGTGCGGCACGGTGGATGGAGACGTTGGTGCTGCTGCGTACTCCTCCTGCCATCTGTGCATAATTATTAGGGCTTAATTCATGATTAATTATGGCAGTAATTCTGAAATTATTTGAAATTTTAGTAATAAAAAAAGGTATCACGTTGATTAAAGGTGGGTCCCACATTGGATTAGCAGATTGTGAGTCACCAGTTAAAAGCAACGACATAATTATCATCACTTGTCCGTCCATAATTCGTAATTAGTATGCCTTAATTATCCCATTAATCACTTCAACCCAATTTAATGAAAATATTATTATTTAGTTCAATTCCGTTTTTGTCCTCCCTTTTTTGGATACCAGCATCTTCTTGTATCTTTGCCCATGTTCTTTGTGAAAAACAAGTCAAATGGAAATTGAAGTTGTTAGGTTTAGGTATGATGGTCACATTATGAGATACACCTAACAAATTCTCATAATAAATTTTTGAAACCCATTATAATGAATAATGAATTTTCTAAATTTATTTATTAGGTTTTAGTTATTGATTTATTTAATGCCATAATGAGTAAAAAATCATTTTAATGATGAGTGTCACAGATTTTGCCTGGGCAATAGACTAGAGGGAGTGGGTGTCACAGAGAGTCCGTGAACTGCCTAGTCAGCACACCATTACCCAATGGGTATAGCATGGGAATCTGAATCTCATGATTACGTGGCGTTAACCCAGATTCGGCAGCTTAACTGTCATTGTCTTTTCTGTAATTTCGCCTCTGTTAACGCCTTCAGTTTCAAGCCGTTCCTTTACGCCGCTTAGCCGTCTTTTGTTCCTAAAAGTCCAGGATTTTAAAACAATTCTCTAACCCCCCCAATTCAGATAATGTGGTCATTTCAAAATTTCTTTTAATTTTTAATTATTAATAAGAGTAAATTCCCAAAAATTATATCTAAATTTGAAACTTCAGATATTCTATCAGACATTATATCATTAGAGGCACTGACAGGCCAATTATTTAGCCAGACACTGCACAAAATTAATCATCAAATAATAAATTTTAGTAAAAAATTATAATTTAAATTATTTTATAGATAACTACATATTTAAAATTTTTATAAATCAAATATTTGTTTTAATTTCGATTTAAAAAACTAATAAAACCAAATCAAATTAATAAAGATAATAAAATTATGTATTTTTAACGATATATAGTTTATGACTAATTTTTTTATAATATAATTTTTTTAGACTTTAACTATTGATTCGTCAACTATTAAACTCTTCAAATTTTTTTTGTGTTAGTATTTTAATTTTAATTGGCTTTTTATCATTATAATTTTGTTGTTATTATGTTACATTATTTTAATATATGTTGAAATTATATAATTTCTTTAATTTTTTTATTTTTATCAAACTGATTAAACCGATTATTCAAACCGAATTCAAATCAAATACAATTTGGTATTGTTACTTTATTTTAATATCAATTGGCTTTTTTACTTCTTGATTTGGTTAAAAACATTTGTTCTAAACCAATCAAACCGAACCATGAACATCCTTATCTAGGGGTGTGTACAATCCAGATTGGTATTGTTTAAGAATTTTTTTTACCCGAATTGAAAAAACAGTTTAAAAAATTTTCAAACCAAATCAAACTATTTTAAGTTTCAAACAAAACAAAACCAAACTAAAAAAAAAACAGTTTAGTTTAGTTTGGACTACGATTTGAATATATTAAAAATCATTTATTTTTAAAAATTTCAAACTTAATACATAATAATTGAATTATAGTTATATAGAACATGAAATAAACATGTAAAATGAATATAAAATGTTTACAAAAAACATTTAAAAAATAACAAAATCAATATTTAAAAAAATGGATTTCAAATCATTTTATGACCATCAACTTGAAAAACTCAGTGACTATTTAATTAATTTTATCTTAGCATCTCCAACTTATGTGGGATGCATAAACAAATCTAATATCTTTTTTGTCCTTTCTCAATGTGGGATTTACTTAAAGGTGTCACGTTCATCCACTTACGAGATTTAACATTTTTATTAAAGTTTATCCTTCCACCACTTAAGATAATATGCTTTTGCTATTGAATCTTGTAACCCAAAACACGTCTTGATAGTTTAAAGAGCTCATGGACTATTTAATCAGCATTATCTAAGAAATAGGGGATTTGTTTAAGGCTATTGTTACCAAACTAAAGATACCTCTTGGGTGTGTTTGATTTGAAAAAAAATTTATTATTAAAGTTGAAAGATTACCTTCAAGATTAATTAGTATCGAATAAATAATATATTTGAGTAAATTGACATGTATTAACTAAATATACATATTTATCGTAAAATAATACAGTGATATAATTTTACTTCAATATCTTTAATATGTTAAACTAAATTTATTAAATAGAGGTAAAATTATAATAAAATTAATATTACTGATGTAATATTTTAATATCTAAGAAATAAATAAACAATCATAGTACTTTTTATATTAATTGTTACATCAACTCGATGATAATTTTTTATCACTTAATCAATTAAACAAAGTAATTTAAAGTCATTTGGTTTGGGGTAATATTCGATTACCTTGGTAATATATATTTGATTATTAGTATTACTTTGTTTAGTTTATAAATGATAAAATATTCTAATAAATTTTTATTATCGTTAGTGATGTGACAAGTAATATAGAATGTAATCTGATAAAACACCTCAATTTTAGGTACTAAAATAATATTAATTTTGTTCGGTCTAAAAAATTAATTTTTGAATCAAATATATTTCTAGCTCAGGCAAGTTTAAACAAACAAAATAAAAAATTGTTTATTATATTATTGGGATCAGGCTTGAACAAGGTTGTTTAAGTCCGAGACCTGATAAAACCAAAAAAGTATAATATTTGTTAATTTATATTTAGGTAGTATTTTTTAATTTGTTTCATGTTTGAAAGAAAATCAATTTAAAATAAGTTTAAATATTACGTATAAAAATATAAAAAAAAAAACTAAAAATTTATTTCCAAACTTTTTTATATATACATATTTCAATGAAATTACTATATTTTTCTAATTATATATTTTTAAAATGTTTATCTTTCAAGATTCAGTTATTTTATGTAGCATCCTAGATCCGGAAGCCCTTAGGGGTAGAATTTTGGGGTTAGAAATCGAATTCAGAGAGAGATTGGGAGTCTGGTTGAGTTCAAGGGTGAGTTGGTAAGTTTTCGAAGCCATGTGGCTTCCGTTGGAATCCTTTCGGAAGGATTCGATTAGGCGAGCGAGCGGGAAATAAGTTATACTTATTTTCCCTGGTGCACGACCGTGCCTCATTGGTGCACGCCCGTGCGTGGCATAGTATTTAAGTGAGCCGTGAGTTAAGTTCATTTCTTTACTCACCCGTTTGCATTTTAGCCATATTCTCTCTTTCATTTCAGTGCCTCCCGTTCCTAGAGAGGAGACTCAGCAGCCATTAGCTCCCAATCCGATTAGAGAGCCAAGAGATTAGTGATTTGAAGTTTGGTTTCAAAGCATGGAGAGAGGTAAGTGTTCCTCACTTCTTCCTGCGTTTTCCTAGCTTGTTTGATGAGTGTTGATGCCATGGATGAAGGTATTGCATGCTGATGAATGTGTGGAAGGTTTATATGTGATTGCATGTTGATTTGGTTGATAGATTCCCACCCTTGAAGCTTGCATGTGTGTATGTATGGCTTTAGAAAGAGAAAGAAGATATTTCCATGGTAAATCGTGGAATGATCGATGCATGTGGTATATGATGTTTGAATTGTGTTATTTGGGATGTGGATAACATGTGTTTGAAGTGTGATTACAATTGGATGTGTTTTGGTTGGCCATTTGTGCATTTTCCGAGCGGTGCTTTGTTGAAGAACCAGACGCACGACCGTGCGCCATTATGGCACGGCCGTGAGCCTGTGTTTCTCCAGATGCACGCCCGTGTGCACGACCCATGCACGGCCAGAAAATGTGCATGCACGCCCGTGTGTCCGCTTACGCACGCCCGTGCATAGGCAATTTCAGTGGCAATAAATAGTAAATTCCCGAGAGTTACACGACCAGGCGCACGACCAGTGCACGGTCCCGTGTGTCAGGGTGCACGCCCGTGCACATTTCATGCACGCCCGTGCATCAGCAGAATTTCAGAAAAATGTTATTGAATGGGAAATTGAGCATGCGAATTCAGAATAAATATTTAATGGCTTCAGATAAGCATCAAATAAGCATGTAATGAGTTAATAAGCTGCATATGCATGTCATGGCATTACATGTAGCTTCAGAGAGGATCAGGGGATCCGAATTCAGCAGTATTCAGAACCCGATGTACGGGTGAGAGTATAGGGTGAATACGAGGGGGCATCTGTGGGAATCAGCCTTCTGACACCAGTCAGAACGCTGAGCAGTGTTTTCAGATTCAGTTCCTGACACCAGTCAGATGATTCAGCAGCATTTCAGTTTCAGCTCTCTGACACCAGTCAGATCGTAGCAGTGCAGATATCAGATTCAGCTTTCTAGCCGGTAGCTAGAATGGTTAACCCACATGGCCAGGATGCCGAATCCCTGTATTACCCAGTCTGATCAGCACAGCAGGTACCCGAGGGTACAGAGAGAGGTATTCAGATGCATGCATTCAGTTTCAGTTAGCATGACATGACATACACATCATGACATGCATCCATATGATAATGATGAATGAATGAGATACAGATAACAGTTTCCAGATTCCAGCAAGCGCATAGATGTATGATTAGGGCCGAGGCCAAGGTATGTGTTTGTTTATGTGATTGTTGTGCTTGCTTGGGTATTGAGGGAAGTAAGGAGCGCTTACTGGGTGATCTTTATCACTCATCCCCCCTCCTTCTTCCAGTTTTGCAGGTGTTCGTGCTGGGTTCGAGGAGCGGTTGGATCGAGGCTGACGGAGAAGGCATGCACACACACCTCGATCAGTGTATATCAGTTTTGGACCTGTGTGGTCATTGTTGTACATGTTTCGTATCCAGATGTACAGTATATGTATATGATGTAGGCCAGTGGGCCCTTGTACAGAACAGTTGTATATTTCAGATGTATATATATATATATATATATATGATGTATATTCAGATGAGCTTCCGCGTGTATAGAAATGTAAAGCATTGTACAGTTTCAGTTATTCTGTTTTCGTATGATTCCCGTCGCGGGTACCCATATTTTCAGATGATTAATAAAAGCTCCCCAAATATTGTTATTATTCAACACAGCAGGGGTACTCGTGGCGGCGGGTCTTACATTTTACAAGTTAATTTAAAGTCTAAAAATATTATTTTTTAACTTTATTTCATTGGTCTTAAAGAAGATTAAATATAAATTATTATAGTAATTTTTTATTGTTTAAATTGGTTTTTTTTATTTACTGGGATATTCTTATAGGTTTTTTAAATTATACAGATATTTTTATATTTTTTCTTAAATTATACTAACAGACTCGAATCTTGATTAAATATAATGAATTAGGTTTGAATAAAAAATTTGTGATTCGAATTAACAAATTTGAAAGCCGAGTCTAAAATTAGTTTTCTGGTTTAGATTTGAACAACCCGGATTCAGTCCAATAGACTAATCCCCATAAATAGATTTTAATACTGTTGAATATTTTGTCGTTATAACGACGGTTATCCCCGGACCTGAAAACTGAATTGTAACGGATTAAATAAGTTTCCCGCTAAAAGTGACGATCGGAAATAAAAGATAGAAGGAAACAAATTTTATGGGGAGAGTGAAACGAGGAAGTTGCTGTGGACCGTGCGATACCTCCTGAAAACGACACCACATTAATCAAAAGGGCGGGAACAGAATTTTTTTCATTTCTTCTTCTTTTTTTTTTTTTTTACAAATTCCATAATTATATCGATGTGATTTTTTAAAGCAGTTATGGACAGTATTTTGCGTATTTAATAAAGGGTTATAGGGCTCAGTATTTCCAAAATTTGCCTATGTATGCGAGGAAATTAAGGTTATATAAATGGCCTTAATGCTTTCAGCATACAACTTGTTGCCCTGAAACGGCAGCGTAGCGTATAATAGAGATGGCCCATATGTTAGCACCACTCTCATTCAACGTGCGCAGCACATTAATATCTCAAACGGCTGCCCTCGTTGGGAAAAAACATTTTGGCAAGAAAAGTGTCAAGCCAAGTAATATGCATTAAAAATCCGGTGTAGTTGTTAGAAATCTTATTATTTAATTCAATGAGAAGAAGCACAGAAAATAATAGCGCGTGATGGAAATCTCAGCATAGGCGCGTATGGATAAAGCAACAAAAGAAGACTGACAAGGAGCTGTGGTCGCCGTCCGTTTTCCCCTGCAGGCTAGTTTCTGTGATAACAAGGTGCTCTAGCCAATTTTGTGTTTAAAATGGGGTGGATTGAAGGTCAAAATATCTCAAGTCGACTAAACTGAATAAGTTGTATAGACAAAAAATATATAAAGATGTTGACTTAAACTGAATCCGTCGTTACCAAATTAAATATATCACTTTTAATTTATATGATGTATAGTTGTTTCGAGAACAATCATTAAATATGAGCCTTTATTTTTATTAACGTCATCAATTTTGATTAAGTAGATCAAAAAAGAATCAAAGGCTTAATCCCACGCAAAGTTTTCTTAAATTATAAAATCTCGTTTTAATTTTTAAAAAGTTAAATGTTTATTTATTGATCAAAATCAATGATTAAATTTAACGATTGATTATTAAATATTAATAATCATAAAAATATTTTCATCTTTTTGAATAAAAAATAAAAAATATTGAAATAAAATAGATTTTAAAAATAAATACAAAAATTTAAATTAAAAAAGAAAAAAATTGATTACCACGGTTAATAGTGTCATAAGATGTGATAATTATCAAAAATCAAACCATATTTAAAAAAAAAATCACTTAATTTAGTTGATAACTAGATTTGACGGTCTTGTCGTTGATAACAATTATTGTTTTTTTTAATTTTTTAATTTGTAATACTTTTATTAAAATTTAAAATTTTTTATCATTATTTTATATTTTTTTGTTATAATAAAAACTAAAAACTTTTGATCTAGACTTTACTTTTTCTACCCCCTTACCTTTACTTTATTTACTAAATTTTCATAATTCTAAAATCCTATGTTACACACTGTTAATTTGAAAAAGGAAAAAAAAGAAAAAGAAAAAAGAAATAGAAATATTCTCCTCTATTAAAATATAACTTCTAACTACAGGTATAAATTCAAATCGAATTTATTTGAATTCAAATTTGAGTTATTAAAATAATGTATACATGTATTCCTTAACATTTATTGGATGATTTATAAATATTATGGACTTAAAGAATATTATCCATAAACTTTAAAGAATTGTTGCTCGATAAATAGAAGAGAATATATAAATAAATAAATAAATAAATAATTTTCTTTTTAATAGTCTTTGAAAATTCAAAATTTGAAGTTCAAACTTTAACGCAACGGTAGAACTTGGGGCAGCAGCAACTTACTGGCTAGATAAAAGCCAGTGTCTCTATTAATTAAATTGAAAATCAGTTGAAGTAAAATTTACTCATGGTCATGCAGTAGAAAATGAGATCCAAAACCCAGTTGAAGCAATTGATGAATTGGATGAGGCTTCTTCTCAAAGGGAATTTCAGATCCAAAAATGGACGCCAGATCTACAACCAATCCCATAATCATTTGGATGCACAGTGAGTCTAAATCACTTGTTTGTTTTCGGAGCTTGGTTTATGCTAGAAATGACATCCATAAATCTGCCCAAATGGGTGGTATGGTATCTGCAATGGACTTGGACCTCTTCTTTACAGATGGCCAGACAATATATTGCCACATAAAATTTGGTTTAATAACAAATTACCATCTATAAAAATTTGAAAAATCAAGTATTTATTATATTTTTTTTTTGTAAAAAAAGTAAAATATCTTTTATAAAATTTAATAATATTAATATTAAAATAAATTTAATATAAATAAATTAAAAATTATTAAAAATTAAATAATATTAAAATAATAATAACAATTTTAAAAAATTAATAAATAATTAAAAAAAGTTGCCGTCGCTCTCGACGATAGCCAACATAAACCTCATTAGGTGGTCGAAAATGGCCACCTAGATCTATTAGTCGCCATGATGATAGAGGTGGCCATAACATAACGAAAACGGTCAAATCCGATTACCAGTATAATCAAGTGGTCATTTCTAACTATTTAGTGAGGTTTATGTCGGTCATCGTCATCGGCGATGATGATTACTTTTTAATTATTTATTTTGTTTTTAAAATTTTTATTAATTTATTAAATTTATATTATTAATTTATTTTAAATTTATATTGTAATATATTTATAAAATTTATTTTTAATTCTAATTCAAAAAAATAAAAATACCCCTCTGACTTTAGTCAGCGAGTGAGTATTTAACTTTTAAAACTTTTACGAGTAACAAATTATTATTAAACGAAACCTTGGGTGGTAACATGTCATTCGGCCTTTTCTAATCTTAAAACAAGACAGGTAGGCAAATTATGGCATTCCTGCCTAGTAGAGGCCATATGTGCTTCATTTTTCTCATTTTTAGGTTTTTTTTAAAGGTTTGGAAGTACATTAAAATGCTAAAAAGTGGGCATGTAAGAAAGTGGTTCAATTAAAAAAATAATATTTAATATTTTGATTAATCTTATCATAATTTATCATATATAAATAAATTATTTAAAAATTAAAAAAACTAAATTATAACAAATTATTCTATTATTAATCGTAGATTTATAACCCCCACCCATTACACATTGTAAAATTTCATTAGATAACTCCCTATAAAATATTAATCAAATTAAACAGAGTTTTTATAATTAATATAATATATGGACCCATCTGGGATCAATGTCCTAAAATGATAAACTTTTGTGACTTGATCATATGGACAGCACAAACAGGGGATTTGCAAGCGAGAATTTTCTTTCTTTTTTTTTTTCAAATAGGGAAATAAAATTATGACGAAGGCGAATGATATTTATTGCAATCAGATTTACAGTTGAGAAGTAATGGGGTGGATGTATGGGGAGACATGTCTCACTGTTCCATGGAAATAATAATAATAATAATAAAGGTTTGGGAGATTCTTGGAACTGGGTTATGCCCTCCGCTGTAGTTTTACACCTTCACTTTGTGTCTCCACGTTTCGTGTATAGGCCCATAGCACCTGCATCAGGGTGGGTAATGGTATGCATGAGTCAGCTGACCCTAAATAATCAATAAATATATAATTTATAAGACTGATGGTAAACCATTCATTCTTATTTTGAATTCACATTAAAACTCTTTTCAAAATAATCGAATTAAACTTATATTAAACATTATTTGACTCATTTTTACTGTTTGTACTTTTATCTAACATTATTTAAATTCTAGGTAATTTTTTATTCGATATGTTTAAACCAAAAAATCACATATGCCTACAATTGGCAACCTAACTTGATTCAGGGAATGTGTCCCTTTAAGACTAGATTTATGCGATTTCAAGATTCATTATAGGCGTAATCTTGTTCATCATTCTATGTAATGAATGAACGAACTATGGTTCATTTAGTCAGGGATTTGTCCCGGCACATGCAGGCTAACAAAGGCATCCTGTTTGAAGACAGGGCAACAGCCCCAACATTATTTAGAAGAAAATCACGCAATTTATTAGGAGAGAATAATTTACATTTAAATATGAATTAAATACTAACAAGAAAATGCATGTCAACTGAGGTAAGAGATTTTATCAGTTTAGTATATAATACATGCGCATATTATACAGAAATTTGTAATACATGCAAAGTGAGATGTCACAGATTTCTGAAACTAATTTGGATAAAATTCTGACAATACGCTTAGATTATGAGGCATTAGCAAGGTGAAGATGATTACCAGGCTTCTTCTGGGCACTTTGATGACACCCTCTCATGTTTCCTGAACAAATTTTCAAATTCCATGCTTCTATCAAAAGCTAAACTAAAATTTCAAATGTAATTAGTATTGATAAAATATCATAAAAAAGGTTAACCATCCTAAAAACAATATCCCAAGTTCTTCCAGGCAAATGTGAAGTACAGAATTTTTTGGATATTTTCAGAGAAGCATTCACAGGGCAAATGAATTCTGGTTAGAAGGTTTTGCCTAAAGAATTTGCAATTGTTTAACACAACTTCTTTCACCATAACAGTAACGAGGAGATAAGCTGATCTCCTGTCCATCCACAATTCTAAAGCACTCTATTCATCTGAATGATAAATCTTGTTGTTCTTACCTCACTAGTTATATATGGTAAGACAATTAACTATAAACACTATAATATTTCCCAGCATGCAGATAAGACATTGCAGGGCTCTGCAAATTGATTTTCGTCATCTAAAACAAAGAATCCAGGCATATAAGTTCTGCTTTCGACAAATAGAGTGGAACTTAGGATTTATTTGCTTTAGTGTATGTACACTAGCAGTGTAGTCCATCAAAAATTTCATTACCCAGAATTAACTCCTCAGTGCTTAGTCATTACCTCACCACCCTACTATAGAACATCAGTATTCTCAGCCAAAAAATTGGTTAGAAGATAATCTTGTTCTTCCAAAGAATATTTCTCTTCCTTCAGTGATCTATCTTCGGGAAAGGTAGATATAACAACAAAAGAGAATAAAAAGAGAACGACAACAATGGACATTTCATCTCACCAATATCAATTTAAATGTGCCACACTTAAACAAGAATAAAAGAACAACTAAGTACACTTCTCCAGATGGCATAAAGAATAGATATCAAAAGAAACTAAATCTGCACATACAAAAAACATATTATACAAAAAAACAGGTGAAGGTGAAATTACTTGACAGTAAAAATACAAAAAACATAAACAAAAGAAAGATATTATGGTCTTTAATATGTTTTGGGTTTCAACCACTAAATGAACTAAGACATTCTAACTTTTATATCCATTACATTATATGGACCATTTCATTTTTTTATTTTTATTTTTCTCAATGTAGGATTTAAATATTTCAACACTTCCCCTCAAGTGGAACTAGGCTATCAATTGACACTTGTTATACCTAAGGTGATCCATTGATACTTGAGTCCAATTTTTCCTAACTTAGTTCAGAGAAGGGTTTAGCTCTTCTTGGCTGGCCTATAGATCTACCTGAGTTTTTAACCCACTTTGATACCATGTTAAAAATCTTGGGCTCTTTACATTTAGGGTATGAATCAATAGCTTTATTAATTATAAACTTAAACATGTTTTAGGTTCCAATTGTTAAAATGATTAAGCTAATCTAAGTTGAATACCCATTACGTTATATACCACTTTAATTTTTTTTTTCCAATGTGGGATGTATATATTCTAACAGGATGTGAAAACCTTAATTTGTACTGGTCAACCAATGCAATTGCAACATAGTTCCCAGAAAATATTTTGAGAGAAATTTCTACTATGCTGATTGACCTGCACTGTAAAAAGCAGTAGGTTTGTAGGTTTATCCAAAGAAGATATTTAAATCAAGCATGGATATTGAACATCTTAATGATGATAAATCATATAAACACTAAAGTTATGGTCCGATTTTAGGGTCATCACAATTTACCTTTCATACATTTTGATACTCACTGAAACCAAAACAAAATTTTCTTTATTCCAAGAGAAGTAATCCGTCAAGTTTAAATTTAAAGTTACTCTCTGTAAAATATAAACATTGTGTAAGAGTCTAGCTTCCGAAGAGACAAGGGAAAACACTTTAACATCGAACAGTTTAATGAAACACATCATGGTGAGGAGGCAAAAGAGAGGCCCTACATCCATAAAAATGACAAGTCTTGATTCCACTTATCGTTTTCAGTTATGGTTACTGACGGAGATGGTTAGATTTAATCGCTTTTATCAAAATAAAAAATAACTAGATCTGATGAATTCTTCTAATCGGGGTGGCGATGATCATTTTCGGCCACCTATTTCAATTAGTGGCAATCACCATCGTTAATGACGTTGACGATAACGTTGACTTTTTTTTATGTTTTAAAATTAAATATTTTTTAAAATTTTAAAATTTTTTTAATATATTTATATTTATATATTATTTTATAATTTTATTATAAATTTTTATTTTTTTTAATAAGAGTATTATAATAATTTTATAAAATGGGTTATTGAAATGGGATGAAAATTAAGCAAATGATAGGTGTTTGGATTTATAAAAATTAGAGTGTGGGAATATGTATTTGAGTGAAACCTTCGGTGGTGTTAAGTTCTTTGGCCTGAGAAATAATAATTTGGCCTCATGAAACCGCCATTTTACCATTCAAATTAACTGAGCATTTTACTATATTACCCTTGGTACTTGTGCCTCAATCTTTGCCCCTCTCTGGAAAGACAACCCCTTCCGGACAAATATATAAAGCCTTTTTAAACATACTAAACAATTTAAAAAATTTTGTTTAAACTGTCTCGTTGCCAATCTATAAATATTTTAGCAAATTTAAAAAAAAAAAAGTTTTCCATTGTTAATTCCAATTTTCTTTAAAAAATAGCTACTGTATATTTTATTAATAGGCCAAAGGACATTTTCCCACCCATAGTTGGAGGCTGGGACAATTCCCACCCGCTTAAGTTTAAAAGTCCGAAGTCCCATCTATTATTTATTTTTTTATTATTATTTTTATTAAAATTACTAAATTACCCTTTTAAAAATTAAAAATTTATAATAAAAATATAAAATAATTTTTAAATAATATAAAATATTAAAAAATTCAAAAAAATTTTAAAAAAATTCAAAAAAATTTTAAAAAAAATTTGGAAATTCCAAAAACCAGTAGCCAGCCACAGAGCACTTGTAGCGGTAAACTGAACACATTTCTAAATTTTTAAAATTTTAATTTGATTTATTATTTTAAAGTATTTTATATTTTTATTATAATTTTTTAATTTTTAAAAAGGTAATTTAGTAATTTTAATAAAAATAATAATAAAAAAATAGGTAATGAGTGGGACTTCGGACTTTTAAACTTAAGCCGGTGGGAATTTGTCCCAGCCTCAAACTATGGGTGGGAAAATGTCCTTTGGCCTTATTAATAATGTGATGGATGGAACGTATTTTCTACTCCGTGACTGAAAGTGAAAGACAGACCTTGGCATGTCATATGATTCTTAAACCTTTGTCTTCCCCTCAATTCAATCTTCAAAATCAAAAATAAAATTTCAACGTTCACAAAACAAGACACTTTTCAAATCAAATACTTTTTCTTTGACCTCTGTTTAAAAATTTTTTCGTTTTTGTGAAAGAATGGGAAGTTTAGTTAAGGAGAGTGGTAACAATGGTCGTAAGACAATGACAACTACTACCACTGACTCGGGGACCGAGTCAAGAGAGAGTAGTAGTTCAAACGGTTCAAGCTCTGTAGACTTATCCGAGGAAGTGAAAAGAATGGAGGCTTGTTCACCCTCTCTTTTGGGTTGGCCTATGAGGAAAGCTCAAGTGTCCAAAAAAAGTTTGGTTTCTGATGAACAGGGAAGTGGAGAGAAGATCCATTTTGATGCTTTAAGGTTTAAGAAATCGGGTTCTCTCATTTCAGGTTGGCTTTTTGGCTTTTGGGTATGTTTGGTTACCGATAAAACATTGTGGCAAAAGGATAAAGTTTCTGTTGCTGAGTTTAAACTTTATTTCTTTTAATTAAAGTCATACAACTTTTGGATCAGATGAGGTGTTTCTCTTTGGTTACAGAAAGTACAGGATTTCAAATTTAGAATTTGAAAGGTGTCTCAGAGTTTCAGAAACACATACAGCAAAAATTCAAAATTTTTGATGTTTTAAGTAACCTTTCACCAAAAGGAGTTACTAAATATAGTTCCATGTTTCTACCGGTTTGTGTTGGGGTTAGGAAATTAACTTTTATTTTTTTTATCAGATTTTTTTTTTTTGGTACTCTAATTATTTTTATTTTACTTGATGAATTGGAATAGAGATGGATATGATGAAGGAAAGGTTCGCAAAATTGTTGCTTGGAGAAGACATGTCGGGTTCTGGTAAAGGTGTTTGCACAGCTTTGGCTATATCTAATTCCATTACCAATCTATGTGGTATGCTCTCTTCTTTATGTGCAGACTTCTCTCAATTGCAATTTCATTTTATTTCGTTCTTTATCATTTGGAGTGTGTTTTACTATCTTTTGGTATGATTTTTAGCTACGATTTTTGGACAATTATGGAGATTAGAACCCTTATCTTCTGAGAAGAAATCAATGTGGAAAAGAGAAATGGAACTGCTTCTTTGTGTCAGTGATCACATTGTGCAATTGACCCCATCTTGCCAAACACTTCCAGATGGAAGTAAGCTTGAGGTAATGGGAAAATTTTTGGCCTTCCTGTTTCCTTTCCTGAAAATGCTCGAACTATGCAATTTTCTTTAATTGTCAAAATTTCAGGATAAGGCAGAACTTGATCCTTCTACTTTGACTACTTGAATTTATGCATTTTGAACTAAAATGGGTTGTTTTGCAATTCGTAGGTCATGACTTGCAGGCCTAGATCAGATCTTTTCATCAATCTCCCAGCTCTCAAGAAACTAGACAACATGCTCCTTGTAAGATTTCACATTCACTGTTTCTATGCTATATGTTCTCAGTTTGATTAGCCATTTTCGAGTTACTATCTGGTTTATTCTGTGACAGGAAATCTTGGATAGTTTTGTGGATACCGAATTTTGGTATGTTGATCAAGGGATTATAGCCCCTGAAAAAGATGGATCAGCTTCTTTTCACAAAACAATTCAGAGGCAAGAAGACAAGTGGTGGCTTCCTGTGCCCCGTGTACCGTCTGGTGGCCTCTCTGAAAATTCAAGGAAACAACTGCATCACACGCGTGAATGCACAACTCAGATCCTGAAAGCTGCAATAGCCATCAACAATATCACCTTAGCAGAAATGAAAGTGCCTGAGTCATACTTAGAATCTCTTCCAAAGGTTAAAAAATCCAATAGATATATCTTTTATGTCAATGTCAACTAGATCATCACATAGTGTTGATTATTGATACTAATTTTTAGCAAATTGATTACTGTTATTTGCCTGTTATCAGAATGGGAAAGCCTGTTTGGGGGAAGATATATACCGGTACATTACATCAGATCAGTTCTCTGCTGATTGCCTGCTAGATTGCCTTGATCTGTCTTCAGAGCATGTTGCTCTTGAGATTGCAAACCGTGTGGAAGCATCAATTTATGTATGGCGTCGAAAAACTCACTTGAAGCCCCCACCTAATCCAAATCATTCCGCTGCAAAATCATCATGGGACATGGTGAAGGACTTAATGATTGATGGAGATAAGAGGGAGTTGCTTGCAGAAAGAGCTGAAAGTCTCTTGCTTCGCTTGAAACAGCGGTTTCCTAGTCTAACACAAACTACATTGGACACCTGCAAGATTCACTGCAACAAGGTTCAATATCCTTTCTTTAAAGATTCTTTTGTCCTTGGGCCACATATGAACTTCAACTGAAGTTCTTGATTTTGAACTTTTCAGGATGTTGGGAAATCCATTCTTGAGAGCTATTCAAGAGTTCTGGAGAGTCTGGCATTCAACATTGTTGCCCGGATTGATGGTTTAATATATGTGGATGACTTGACTAAAAATTCGGATAAGCTGTCATCAGTGACAACAGTCAGTTTAATTTCTCATAAGAAATTTACAATCCCCCTCAATAATGTGCCTGTCTCAGGCACCCCATATAAAGCAACATTTAGCACACCAAGCTTTTCACCTGCACCTCTAATTAGTCCTGCAAGAGGGGAGAGAACTCCTTGCTTCGACAACAGCAGCAACAACAAGGCTAACCGTCGCGGTTTTGGGGTGAGGAGAGTGTTGACAAATTATCTTGGCGTTGACACAAAAGCAAAGACATGTTCAGCTCCAACAAATGGTTCAGAAAGCTTGTCGCATCAACAAAATTCATCATTAGCCAACCAGAAGGGGACGAAGTTGTGCCAAAATCAGCCGCGATATACTGTCTCTTGAGAGAGTTTTGGAGAAGGATGAATATATTGTGACAACTACTGATGTTTGAGTTGAAATATCTTGTTTGCCCATCATTTCAATGTAATTTAATTGAGAGTTAAGAGAAGGTTTCATCATATCAAAACTTGAAACTACATGAATCTACCACATTCAAATGGGCAGCCCAAAGAAGGGCTTCTGCCTGACACACAGGAAATCCCTGCTCAAAACTGCCAAATTCAACATATTGGATGCCACAATGAACGGCTAGATGCTGGTCAGTAATAAGATACATTACTTTTTCTCAAGGAAAGAGGGTAGACTAAAGGATACCATAAACTATTATAGCAAGAACAAAGTAACAAAATCTGGTGGCATATCTTTATTCAATGTTGCCATCCTATACAAACAACTTCCATCCCATTCACTAAATCCTGTAAACCTTAATGCTTTGTCAATACACCAGATGAAACTGATTTAAAACATTTTATTTACATTTACCTGAGTAAATGCGACCATTGTAAAAATAAAAAAATAAAAAAATCTATATATATATATATAAAATTAACATTAGGCCAAATGACTAACTCCCACCCGTGGTTTTCTTAAATAAAAAAATTCTACATATGAAGTTTTAAAAAACTAAGTATCCATTTTTTATTTATGAAAAACTCAAATATTCTCTATAAAAATAAATAATATTAATATTAAAATAAAATTTGATATAAATAATATTAAAATAAAATATTAATATTAAATAATATTAAAATAAAATTTGATATAAAATAATATTAATAATTAATAATTTAATAAAGAATTAATAACAATTTTAAAAAATAAAATAACATTTTTAAAAGCAATCACTCAACAACATCTTTGACTGCGGTGGCCACCGTTAATATAAGAAGATAGTTATAAATGGTCACTTAATTTCATTTGAAGTCGGTTTTGATATCCTCTATAGTTAAAACAGTTAGATCCGATCGTCAATAGAACTAGTGATTGTTTTTGATTATTTGATTATGTTAATAATGATTATCGCTGTCGATGATGTTGTTAGCGATAGTGACTATAAAATTTTTTTATTAAAATTTAAAATCATTATTATTTCAATATTATTTTATACTTTAATAATTTTTATAAAATTTATTTTTTAAAATTTTATTCAAAAAGATAAAAATATTTCTCTAACTTTGATCAAAGATGGGTAATTGGCTTTTTAAAACGTTAAGGGTGACACTTGTCATTCAAGGAAACCTTGGCTGGGAATTAGGTGATTGGCCTTAACATTATTCAAATTAAAAGTCCTTGTCACGATTTAAATAAAATTACATGCGACTATTGTTTCTCAGATCTTCAACGCGGAAATGCGTAACCTTCACTTTGGAACGAAGAAAACTACTTTCCCAATGTTGACTCCTTCCTTTCTCATTTCCGACCGAAAATAAGAATCTCAGATTTTAGATCCTCCTTTGATCTCTACGCGCCGCGGTTTTAATGACGACGAGCATCCACGTAACGGCCCTAGATGGCATCGTCAACGTTAACTCCCTTTTCACTCTCGCCGTTTTCGTCGGGCTGGCATGGAACCCCTGGGACCCCACCAACGCGCTCATCACCAATCAGGCATGTCGACCGGGTCCAAACATCGCCGAGAACATGATCTCCTTCCACGTGTATTCCTTCAGTTCCTTCTTGTTTTCTAGCATCGTTGCGTTGAGTCTGAAGCAAGCCATTCGCCGTGTCAACGAGTCACGTTTTGGTTCGGATTTCGGGGCTCAGATCAGCAAGGGTTTGGTTCGGGTAGGGATGTTGGTTTCGGGTGTTGGGTCGGTTTCTGGGTGTATTTGTTTAATGATGGCGTTGGTTAATGTTGTTCAACTGAAACTTGGGACGCTGTCATGTGGGAATGGAAGTGGGCATGCTTTAGCTGCGGTTGTGCCGCTCGTGATCTTGGTCCCTTGTGCGTTACTGATTTACGTTTGTGTTGTTTTGTATGCTTTTCTTTTTGTCTAGTTAGTTTTTCTTGATCGTATTATTGTTGTTGTGTGCTCTGTATTGTTGTGGTTAACAACTATGAATTAAAAGGAGAATGCTTTCTTATGGTTAAATAAAAATTCTAACTTGAAAATTTTTGGTTAAATGAGTTTTTTTTCTTTTTTTCCCTTAATTGGGTTTATTGTTAAATAGTGGAATTGGTGGGCTTTCTAGATGTTTGTAGGGTGGCAAGCTAGCTTAGTAGATTTTGAAAGTTGATTGTGAAAGGTGTTTCATTGCTATTAGATTTTGAAAGATGGAAAATTAGTGGAAGGCCGGCTAAAGCTTTTGAAAGCACTAACAGTTATTTGCTTAAAATAGTTTTGTAATCTTCACTATGCAATTGAGGGTGTTTGGTGAGATAATAAAAAAAGGAACTTTTGATTTTAGTGCTTCTTCCAGTATGATTTGTGGGTTTGACGTGTGAAGATATCTTCAGCCGCTTGTTTCAGTATAAATCCTGCTAGATTGTGGAGTGTTTGTGCCTTGCATTGAAGAAAATGGAAAATCTAATGAGGTGCACTTGCATTCTGGTGTTTCTGGTTATTCTGGGCATTTCTGGGCTCCATAGTGGAGTTAATGGGGCTGGTGAATGTGGGAAATCTTCCCCTGATAGGGAAGCTTTTAAGTTGGCTCCCTGTGCAATGGCTGCACAAGATGAGCATGCTGAAGTCTCCAGCCAGTGCTGCCAAGCAGTCGAGAAACTTGGCCAGAACCCCAAATGCTTGTGTGCTGTTATGCTGTCTAATACAGCTAAGAGCTCTGGTGTCAAGCCAGAAATAGCTATTACCATCCCCAAACGTTGCAACCTTGCTGATCGTCCTGTGGGTTACCAGTGTGGAGGTAAGTTGGCATCTTTTAGCTTTGGCTAAATCTTTTCATATCACGCTTCCAGTCTTAACTTCGATTGAAATTGCCTTTTTTTTGGGTTTGCTGCAGCTTACACTTTGCCTTGAAGAGTGAAGTGTGACTTATGATGCCTGTGGTAGTGAAGAGATTATGACTGGCGGTAATCATGCTTGATTTTATGGTTGTCGCTAGTTTATCTAGCTTGTTAAATTGTGTTTACTTTTCATCCAGGCATCTTAATAATATCAAATAATCTATTGCCTTTGCTTAACAAAATGTGCCGCTTCTTGTTTGAAGTTTTGCTTACAAAGTATAATGACTCAATAAACTAGTTCATGTTTACCATCTCAAATTGATGATTTTTAAGTTCAAAATGAAAGATAATAAGAGAGTGGGAGATGCGTTAACCACATGAGAGATACTGAGAATTTTACAGTCCATATAGAAAACCCAGAAAACATAGTTCAACTGAAAGGAAAACGGGTTAGTTATACAAAAGAGACTGTCTGCAAGATTTCCCATTAATGACATTATGTTCTCTTCAATCATCAGAGCTCATATATGATACTTACTTGAGTTGACTACTTGTAAAACAGAACCCATCATGTTGCTGCAAGTCATGATTTCATTACTCTTCACTATTCTCTTCTAATACTACCGCTTATTTCTAGTAAAAAAGATATAAGTGGATCACTATTCCTGCAAGATAATCAACAATAACAGTTATGCTATGATGCTGTATTTTATTTTCAGGAAAGCACAGGAAGAATAAATCAATGAGACAAGAGGTTTTAGAATAACTTACCATAGATGTTGATGGTGGCTTTGCTTTATAGTGAGGGCAAGGCATTAGTAGTAGAGTGAGCCTACAGAGAAGAAAAAAAACATTAAACTCTTATTTACATTAGAGAATTTTATCAAAAGTAATCTCCTTACCCTGCCACCAATTTCCTCTTGAAGCGCTGTTAGCATTGTTTCCATCAGGATCATCCTCTCCCTTGTCCTTAAACTGAAGATAACCCAATAAAATAAATAAATAGTTATGATTTTGTAAGGTTAAATGCTATTATAGTTTGTTAGATGTTGCATGGAGTTAATTTAAACTTACAACATGGGGAGATTCAGTGGTGGATTTGGTTCTTGGGGAGTAATTTTCTTGACCTCCATAGTATATTGAGGAGCTGAAGTAACAAGGCTCTGCAGTTTCATTCTGATAAATTGAATTCTTTTCTTTGCTACTGAAAATAATGTTCTCAGCCTTGCTACTGACGCCCTGCTTTTTCAGTGACCCCACTATTCCACTGTGAGAAGACTCTTTCCCACTTCCCATCTGATCATCAAATCAACAAAGAAAGAAAGAAAGAAAGAAAAAGAAAAGACATAATTTCTTCATTAACTTCAGAGAAGAAAACGGGATTTCTTCATTAAGTCCTACTCATGTAAAGGAAAAAGAAACTTTTTTTCTTATAAGTGAACAAATGATTTGAATTCTATTTTCTAAATATATCTCTCCCTATTTTTTCTCTACCAAGTATAGAACTAGTTCACAAAACATTATATATGACATCAGCTGATCAAAGAGCCTTCGTTTTTGACAGCATCCCAATTTATTGGAATCTTCCTATAATATCCAATTTGAGGGATCCCATATTTTATTTACTAAGACAAATCTTTATCTGACCCACACAAACTCTTAAGCTCCAGTGTAAGAAGTAAAGGCACAACCCTGTAAAGAACATGAACAAATATATGTAATTCACTTAATCAAATAACCTTTGAAAAGCACAACAAAGCGTAATCAAACAAACATTTTAATAGCATAAGACATCTACCTAAGAACAAGATTTTTAAGTGTTAAGAATGAGCAAATCTAAAAGCAAAACAATACGTATGTGCTCTAGCGTAGTATTTTTTGTAACCAGTTAGAAGGAAAATAATGAATACCGTAGATGGTGGTGGGAAAATAGAGCCAAAAATCCCAGTGGTGGAGGATGACGAAGATGAAGAGTCCTTGGGACCAAAAAGATGATCAAAATTTCTAGATGAAGAAGAATTACCAGTTTCTCGCCTTTTGTTTTCCATGCTAAAAATTATCAGTAAAGCAAAGCAAAGCAAAGCAAAGCTAGGCAAGGTAGCTTTCTTTGTCAAGTAACGAACTAAACTACTCTTTGATAGTTTTCTCTTAACGGGAAACGACCTCACTGACTAAAATGACTAGAGAAAAGAAGTGGATAAGAATTGCAGAGATAGCTAGATACAAACAGATAACTAGGAGGCAAATAGCAGAGAAGCACGTGAAGATTGCAGATGTTTGAAGATATTGCCAAAAGGTCTCTTCTATTTATAGACCCCAGACACCACACTCCTCTTGGCTGCCACTGCCCCATGTGGCTACATTCATTCCCCCTCTCTATGACACATGGGCTCTTCACTTTCGACCAACTGGATTCACTGGGAGCTTCAATCCCTTGCAGCCACGCGTCCTCATATTCATTCTGTCATATTATTTATGTATCAAAAAATAAGAAATTAATACTAATATCATTAGGCTTAGAATAATTTATGCAAGTACGAAAGATGTGATACGTTTGTTGAATAACACTTGTTTGACTGGTTTTATTTCGAGACTGTGGGTGAGTTTTGAAGAAGGCTCTTAGCTACGTTTATTCCATAACACTTGTTTGACTGGTTTTATTTCGAGACTGTGGGTGAGTTTTGAAGAAGGCTCTTAGCTGTTCTAGACTTTGGAGTTTGGATGGAGGCATATGGATAAGATCTTGTTCGCTGATATGGTCAACGTCAACAAACAGTAGACTCCTTTATCCAACTTTTTTGTTTCACCAAAATCAACAAAGATAACATTATACCAAGTAGGAAAAAGATATAATCGAAATCTTCCTTCCAAATCTTTGAAAATAGAAGACAGAATATATGATTTCCAAAGTGTTAAGAGATACTGTAATGCACAACTCTTAGAATGTTATATCAAATGGTAATTTAAACAATTATGGAACGCTTCTGGATTCTTCGAAATCAGTTTCTATAATTCTTCGTCTAGTAAATCGTTTTCGTCCATATTAAAACCAATACGTCTAAAATTATACTAAAATATTTGATGGAATGAATATTTGATCATTGAAATTTGGAAACCATATTTCTGTTTTCTGAAATTTTTAGTGGACGCCCATCAAACTTAAAAGGTAAGTCTTTATATACCAATTGTCGAAAAATAAATTTGCCCTTAATCCTCTGTATAAATATCAGAATTAACAGTTTAATTTTTAATAATTCTTACAGCTACTGCCTATTTGCCATTTTCTTCGGATTTCATCAAGAGTTAGAAGAACGTTTAAGGCTAAACACATGAACGCTTCCTTGAAATGTCCCACTAAATAGATATTCTGATCTTTAAAATGGATTTATTCAAGATATGTTTATGAAGGGTAGAGCACTTACAATCAAAACTTAAACAAAGCTATAAAATCCCAATTAAATACTGGAGTTTAAGAATTTTTTATTGACAGTCTTTCTCGATGTTCCTTTTGGATAGCTTCTGCGATAGGATAAGTGGATGCATTATATGAGACTACCCTTAAAATATGACAATTTCACGTGAAAAAGTCAAAAGAGGACTCTCATAATTCTATTTTTAATCAGATTAACATTAATTGTATATTCCCATATTCTCAGTGTTCTTACCGGCCATTTGAGTGAAACACTATCAAGTCACTATTGTTAGAAATTAGGCCAAAGGAGTTATTCCCACCCATAGATTGATGCTTGCCCAAAATCCCACTGGTAAGGATTGTAAAACCTAAAATCCCACCTATTGACCAAATTCTATTTTAAATCTAATTGGTCCCATCGACCGCGGGCATTGGTGGCTGCTGATTTTTTTTTTATTTTTAAAAAATTTTAAATATATTTTTAAATTTTTTTAAAAAAATTTAAATATTTTTTGAAAATTTTTATATTTAAAAATTATTTTATAATTTTATTATAAATTTTTATTTTTTAAAAGGATATTTAGTCATTTTATCGTAAAAATTAGAAAATTTGGTTCAAATTTAGTCAAAGAATGAGATTTTGGGTTTTTCAATCCTTGAAAGTGGAATTTTAGGCAAACATCAAACTATGGGTGTGAATAAGTCCCTTGGCCTAGAAATTATTAACAAGTAGAAGTCTCTCCCATAAGCTACTTGTCAAATTGCAAGAAGTGAGCAACCAAATATTCCAAGTTCTTTGAATTCTAAGGCAATTTGCATTTTTCTACACATGCTTAGCATTTGTCACAATTAACAATATTGATTTTGAAGTTTTAGATGATATAAATTCTCTTTACTTTTTTTTTATTCTCTTTTTCTTTTTATGAGCTTTCTGATATTTGTTTGGGTAAGGTTGGGATTG
Source organism: Anacardium occidentale (assembly GCA_026122585.1). Classification (NCBI taxonomy): domain Eukaryota; kingdom Viridiplantae; phylum Streptophyta; class Magnoliopsida; order Sapindales; family Anacardiaceae; genus Anacardium; species Anacardium occidentale. Next base: position 213,642 of record JAJEJH010000097.1, on the reverse strand, counting down.
ACTTGAACAAGTAGCTGAAAGGGAGATAGCATGGTTATCAATGCTCATCATCTTTGCTGGTATCACTTCTTTCCCTGAATGGGTTAGTAAATTGATTTTTCGAATCAATTTTCTAATAGATTTCGATTAGAGTCTCCTGTACAAAATCTTACGATTTACTATTATAAGGGATGATTTGATGTAACTCTATGTCACGATTTACTATCCTTGGAATTTCATTGCCTAATCAGATCTAAAACGCCTAATCAAAAATAAATCAGAGCAGTACTCTTGAAGCAAGTCCGAATAATACCCTTGGACAACTAAAAACAGACCTCTAAAATAAATCCAATAATTGCCAACTATACAAAAAAGACAACCATTATTAAATATGTTCAATGCAAAACACATATAGCCTGACTAAATTGTTTGCACATCAATACTCGCTGCTAACTCAAAAATTCATAACTTGCCAAACACTTAAAAAAAGTTTCACTATAGATGTAAGGATTTATTTTTTATTTTCCTTTTATTGCCCTTAGAGTAAGTAGCTGTTGATATGGGAATTGTACAAATAAGAAGTACATTAAATTCTAGATTGTAACACCCTCTTTAGAAATACTGCCCTCCAATGGAATGGTGTCACAAAACTGCATGTATAATTTGAACTTTAAATGTTTAAATAACAAAAGGACATTAGTACCCTTTAATAATAAATAGCAGAAACATTTCAAAGATTATATGAATAATCATACTCATAAAGCATCAAAAAACAAAACAAAAGCATGCATAAGCAAAACATCAACATCTGAAGCGTAAATTAAAAATACACAAATGAACATAATTTTATAACTGAAATGTCTTGTTACAATCTCAAGCTCATTGACTGGCCCTTGACGCATCCCCATCACGATCACTTGCACTTGCACACAAGGAAAAACAAGAGAGTAAGTGCAAATATTTAGTAAGTATGAATTTTATTTAAACTATTATTAAATCCCCATTTTACCCTTAGTTAAATTCATCTTAAGTATTTCATCAGGAAGTACGTCACTAAACTCCAATTGGGATGATGTGGATTGCCTATCATTTAATTCATGCTTGGGATGCTCTATGATCTCTTCGATCATCTAGGGTGCTTTGTAGATCCTAAACTGTAATGACCTATCATATTATAAACTTAAGGGTGAATAGTTGAGCTTAACTTAAACTTACCTGACTTAACTTAACTTGCTTGACTATGTTGATTGAACTAGGTTGAGTCAAGGTTTCGATACCTTGGCCATTTGAGCTATTGTAATGTCGTTTCCTTACACTATTGGATTGTTATCTCATAACTGGGATCTATTAGTGATGTAGAAATAAAATCTCATAAGTGTCACTTTAGAATGACCTTTCTAACACACTCACTCTAGAGTGACTTGGGCTCAGGTGCACCTAAAGGTATTTCGCTGGCTTCAAAGTGAACTTAGACTCAGGTGCACTAGAAGGTATACATTTAAATAGTTAGACATAAATGCTCCTCTATAAACTTGGGCTCAATTGCACTAAGAGGTATGTTGTTTCTTACTTAGGCTCATTCAACTTTTCACCCTATCTTATACCTTCTAAATTAACTTTCCACCTTGACATACTTTGGTATTACTATGTACCATGTTTGTTTATACTATCTTTCATGACATAAAACTTTTTACTATGATTTCATATTTAGCTTATTTTCTTGTCCTAACCTAATGCACATATGTATATATAATGTTATGTAACAGCCCGAGGTTAAAATGATCTTTTTAGGGCCTTGAATCGGGGTTAGAAGAGAGATTTCTTAGTTAGAAATCTGTTCCAGTGAGATAAGAGGGTAGAATGGTCCTTTTTTGGCTTTATATGCAGCTTGTGGAATGAGCACGACCGTGCGTTCGTGTGTGCACGCTTGTGCGTCCTTTTCTCGTCATACACACCCGTGCATTTTATGTGTACGCCCGTGCATGCCTGTTGGTATATAAACCAATGTTTTCTTCCACCCGTTTCAGTCCCCTTTTCTTTTCTCTCCAGGAACCCTAGCTTTTTAAGGGAGAGATTAGCTAGCTTTAGCAGCCATTCCAGCCAAGTTTCAACCGAGGATAGAGAGATAGAAGATCTTAGCAGCTCCAGGTAAGTATTCCCTTACCTCTTCCCATTTTCCTTGGGTTTGTGTTTTCTTGGTTGGATGTTTTCAGTGATTGGATGCATGTTTTAGCTTATTAGCAGTGTATGTTGCATGCTAGTATGTTTGATTAGAAATGTGATGAGTTTGGGTTGAGTTTTTGGTGTGATCTTACGGATTTCAACCGTGGGTGTCGAAAGAGGGCTGGATGCACGCCCGTGCATTCGTTCATGCATGCCCGTGCATTCTGGTTTTGAGCAAGGTCACGACCGTGTATACGAGCATGCACGATTAGCTTTTAGTGGGGGTCACGCCTGTGCGCCGGAGGGTCACGACTGTGCGTTAGCCAAGAGTGAGTTTTTAGTCAGAATTTTCAGAAGCTTACACGGTTGGGTTGCACGACTGGCTCACGGCCCGTGCACTCTCATTTACGCCCGTGTGTCCGCTCCTGTACACCCGTGCACCTTTGTAGAATGAGAAAAATAAAAGAATAAAGTAGAAAATGAGAAAAGAATAAGAAAAAGAAAAGAATAAGAAAAAGAAAAGAATGAGCAGAATTTCAATAACAAGAAAAGAAAAGAAAGAAAGAAAAGAAAGAAAAGAGAAGAAAAGAAGAGAAAAGAATAAGATATTTTTCAGAATCGCATTTTAGGCTTCCAGTAGAACAAGAAACTCATCACCAGACTGAAACAACGTAATCTAGTGATAGGTTACGATTAGAAAACAGAAACATAATTAGAAACAGAATCAGAAAATAGAGATAAAGATAAGAACAGAAAGAGAAACAGAATCAGAAACAGTACAACAGTAAGATAAACTGTAATCAGAAAGAAAAAAATTTAAAAGATAATATGCATGAATAACATTATTCAGCATAACATGTTAAACAGTGTTTTCAGAAAAGGGATCAAGTGATCCATTACATCAGTTTTCAGCATTCAGGGCTCGATATCTGAGTCAGTTAGTAAGGGTGAATTCAAGGGGGCATCTGTGAGATTTCAACTTTCTGACTTCGATCAGATTGGTTAGATTTCAGCTTACTGGTCCGAAAACTGGTATGGTAGGACATTTTAGCTTACTGGTTACTCGCTGGTATGGTTTAGCCCACTTGGTCAGGATGTTGAATCTCTGTTTTCATCAGTCTGATCAGCATAACATGTATCTTCGGATACAAAGATTTTAGAAACAGTTTTACTCAATTTTTCAGTGTTTTGGATTTTCAGATCCTAACATCAGTTTTCAGAAACATGTTTTCAGTAAACAGGCCCAAGGGCAAAGAGCATGATTTCAGTATTCCATGATACATAGTATATGACATGACAGAGCATACAGACAGTAAGACTAGAATCATGTAAGAATAGAAATAAAAGAAAGATAAAGCTGCACGATATACGTCAAAAATAAAGAAATAAAAAAAATTCAGCTAATCTTAGTAGAACGCAAGAATTAATAAGAAAAGCAGAGGATTAGGAGAAGCTATTAGACTATCAGGAGCTTAGTTAAGTTTGCCTAGATAGTTGTTAGTCAGCGACAGCTTAGTGTAGAACCTACCCGAGGGTAGAGGTAGGAGATGCTTACTGAGTGACTTGTCACTCATTCCCCGTGGTTTCCCTTTTTACAGGTTTATGCTTTGAGGAGCTGAGCTTGGTGCAAGAGAGATGACTGGTGTGTGGGATATGGCTTGAGCGGGTTTTCACCCGAGTTTTCAGATATATATATGTATATATGTTCAGTTTTCAGCAGATAGCATGTTTGTGGCTTGCATGCTTTAGATTGCTCATGCATTCAGATTGTATAGTATCTTTTATGTTTTCAAATATTATTACTATTTTATAAATATGAGTTTTTATTCAGGATACTGTACAGTGAGTTTTAGTGTCCCATCACAGATGTTTAAATCCACTTTCGCATTATTTTCAGTTAGCAGTAAAAGTAATACTCACTGTGATATATTAGGGATATTCATATATATATATATATATATATATTTATTTATTTATGAAGAAAAAAAAATGGTCTACAGTAATATATAGCAGGCGGGGTATTACAGTTATATGATCGTGCCTTAGTTTTTCTATCCATTCATGCCTTGACCCTTTGTGGCTACCTTGATCATGATCTTAGGCACACGTGAGCATGGTTAGGTGTTTGGGTGTATATCCCTTCCTAGTTTATAGTTTCATCATGCATGACTTGACACGATTTCATCATGCATGACTTGATTTAGTCGTGTCACTCATGCATGGTTGAACATGCTCAGGTGCACAGTCGTGCGTCCTAGTCTAATGCAAGACTTCTTCACTTAGTTAATGGGTGTACTTAACACTAAGGGCAAAATGCCTTTTCAAATTTATGAATGATTATAACCCTTTTATATATGGTTATCATATGTTTCTTCTTCAACATGATATGAACAATTGTGCATATCTTTGCATGATATTTCTTTAATTAGTGGAAACTTAGGGTATTTTCATGCATGGGCACATATAACTTTATGTGTGATCACGTATGTTGTATCTTTTTCAACTGTTAGGCATGTCATTGTCATGCCTTTATTGAGGACATTCATGTATCCGTAGTTTGTAACCTTATTTTAGTACCATTTTCTATTTGACTCACAATAATACATTTACCATGTAACTACCATGTATTCCAATGAGTTCTTAACACCCTTTAATGCCAATATAAGGCCTAAGAATAACAAATTAATAAAATCTAATCAGTATATGTTGTAATATTATCAAACTCATGTTAACACAACTAACATCCAAGGCTCTAAGTCAGGTCGTACAACTATCATCACTAAAACATATATGATTATACTATACTATCAAGATCTAAAGGCTTCTTAGATACTTACAAGAATGATTCTAAGTCATGCCAAAGTTTGATCAATATTACATATTAACCTATTGCATACAATTTCACATGTACACTTATTCACAATATCATGTAACATTAATCAGACAAGTGACACATATGACAACATTTATATAATAAAATATCATAGACTTAAACCCTTTATAGGTCTACCCACTTACTTGGGTTCCTACAAGAAGAAATCGATGTTGATCTCTTGCTTGAATTATTGCTATAATCTTTGTTTGTGATTGTCGAACTTTTGAACCAAAACACTAAGTCAATCACTCTTTAAAATAGATATTAAGTTGCTAGGATTATGGTTTAATTCGCCTTTCAACATCTATAATTAGGTGCACATGGATGTGCCTTTGATAGATAGTCTCTTAAAGAAAGTTCTTATTACATTAATAATTTCATGGGTTCTTCCTAATTTTCAATGTAACGAGTTTGTTGTCATGTTAAAAAATTCCCTTAGGTACCCCCGTTTGATGAGGTTTTCAACTACATCTCTTAAGACTTGACATTGGTTAATGTTATGCCTAACATTACTATGAAAATGACAGAACTTATTTGGATTGTACCTATTGTGATCTTCCTTCATAGTAATAGGCCACAAGAATAAACTCGTGTCTTCAAAGAAAGATATTTTCTTTGTTCTTCTTTTCGATATTTTGTAAGGTTTCTTATCTGTCCTATTTTCCTTTCTTTCTCTATTTATCTTATTTTTATTCTTTGGAAGGTTGTTGGTTAAAGCCTTTGAGCCAACATTATTTAGGATAACTATAAAACTCTCAATGCGTAGGTGCCTTTTGGATGTTTTTGAAGAAGTAGACTAGGATATGCACTTTTTAGCTTGAATTTCCTATCAAAACTCCATGTTTGGACATACTTTGCTATGATCAATAGTTATATAGGCTACTTTCAAGAATTATTGAAACGCTCAAGGTAGGACATCAAACTTTCGTCATTTTCTTATCACACATCCCTAAATGATTTATTAGCCTAAAGAATCTTCTTTTCACCTAGAGCTACTTAAGGAATTGTATGGTTAATGACTTTCATAAGGTGATGAAACCAATAAGAAACTTCTTGAGCTATCTTTTAGCTTCTTTGGTGAGTGTAACCACTAGGTAATGACGTTGAGTCAACTTATAAACTTGGTGCTATTTCATGATGTCATTGAAATTGTCTAAGTGATAATATGGATCTTCGATTATATTAAACATAATGATTGATGGTGCCTTAAGGTTGTTGGGACAAGGTGCATGACACACCATGAAGGAGAATAAAAATTCTTTAATTCTAATTTTTGACTTATCCTCATAGATTGTTAGAGTATCGAAGGCCTAACTGAGCCTTTATAATGAGATGTCTACCAAATTATTTTCACCCACTATCTCTAGAAATTATTTTCAAGCATTTAGATGCTTGCTTAGGTCATATCTTTAGGCCAGATTGCCTGAGTAACCAAGCTTGTCTAAGACACTTCTTAAGCCATTGTGTGACGATAGTGCATACATGGTTCCATTATGGCGTGAGTTTTCTTCTATACAATGAGGACTAATGTCTCCATGTTATGAGTCAACATCTGCATGTCCTAAGTTGACATCATGATGGTGTGAATTATGCTCTACATGTTGTTGATTGCCTTTGTCATAATGTATTTGCATATCATTGGTAAATGTTACCTTAATGTAAGTTATATCCTTCACAGAGGTTGAAATTACCTGAATATAAGTGATATTTTCCATATCTATGATTGATACTACTTTGACATGAATTATTATCTATATATCTTATTGTTATGTTTAGCAACAAGTTCATTGCGTAAGTTATTGTCTATATGCTAGAGAAGACTTTGGATCCTTGGCCTGAGGGTATATTATTATTATCTCTACTAGTTGAGATGAGAAATGGTCATGCCAGAAACGTGTGACCTTATCATAATCAATGGATGAGAGAAGACTAGTGTTGTATACATTATTATCTGGGTAACATTGTCTAGTCACTAGATTAGTGTGTTGATGGCCTTGGTCAAGCTACCCCTGGTGTTGTTCAAAGTGTGCCTTATATCAAGTTCTATTGGCTATCCTTTATATACATGGGCAACTCAATTTTAGTAATAAGGTTAATTATCCTAAAAGGATAGACTCAAATTGTTTTTGGTAGCCTCACTACTCGAGGCGTTCTTTGCTCTTGTCCTTCTTCCATAAGCCATTGCAAAAAAATTTCTATCAAAGATTTGATTAAAACAAATGTAGATTACTGAAAAAAAAAAAGTTTTTTTCAAGGGGCTCTCTTTCAAACACTGACTTGTTAATACAAAAATGTGTACCGATGACAAGTAATTTAGTGTTGACAAATAATAAAACAATGAGAACCAAAAAAAACTTTTTAAGAGGGTTTGTTTGTTTACTCGAAAGCTTATATCTACCATTATGTTATTGATATGATTGAGTAGTATAACAACATTGATTGCTAGGATTGTTAGTGTATTTGATCGTAAGGTCTCTTCCACCTTTATGTAATATTTAATTTTTAGGATAAAGAGGTAGAGTTACGTATAATTACAAAATCAAATGTGATTAATTCCTAGCACAGTAATGAACCTAAACGCTTATTTCAGTTCATCTTCTATAGAAAGTACATATGTTTGATTTGATTGTAAATGATCTTTATTCTATAAGGCTATGAGATAGAATAAGAATATAATCCTCATGAGTATAGGAAATTGAGTCGGAGAAAAAAAGGAGATCATGCCAACTCTCACGCTTCCCAGTACTTCTGTATGTAAGGTCTTCTACCACTACTTCTGTATGTAAGGTCTTCTATTCACATACTTGGATGACTCGCGAGTTGATGATGTGATTGGAGATTGATCATGTAGCTTATGGTTTCCTTGGTATCACATCCGTGAGTTTGAATAAGGAGTAATTTCACCACATAATAGCTATAATACATATGAGAATTTTGAAGAATGTTTATGGACTGCATCCGGAATATAACTGTTGCTTTCTTCTCAATCACATAGACGACAAAGGTTAAAATAGTGGAAATTACTGGAGATAATGAGCTTGTAAATATGTTGGGGGCTTCTAGAGATGACCGCGAAGGACAGAAGCACCGAAGGCTCTTGAAGCTCTTTTAGGCTCGATTAGATTTTGCATTCAGTTGCTTTTATGAGTTAATCTAATTAACGATGTGAAAATAGGTAGTTTCTCTAAAAGCTTGTTTTTGCACGGTATCTTGATACTTTTTTATTAAGGAAACCACACTGATGCCATTTACTTAGAATTGTTCCCATTGTTGTGTCTTTCAAACTATAGCTGAAATAAAACTTCCTGTACGGCAAGTGAAATATCATTATTCACCCTTGAAAATTATATCATGCCCTGAAGTGAGCATATTGCATGCAGAGATCCGTATACTATTACAAGTATACAGTTCTAGAGTGAATTAATACATTTTTTTCCGTGTGTGCAGTCACAAATTCTTACTTTCACATTTCTTTGTTGATTAACCCACCTTGTCCCGTTGAGAAGATGAAGCTGTTAGAGCTTTACACCATCTTGGGGGCAGTGTTACCGATAAAGTGTACTCGCTCGTTTGAGGATTGAGATGTCGAGAATTACAAATCAATCCTACTGAACCGAAGCCAGGATTTGAGAAATGACTTTTTTTTTTAACTATTTTGAACTTGTATTATGAGAAAAAACAACTTCAAGTTTAAGGTTAAGACAGTATTGTCAGAAAACAATGTCTTTTTGGAAGAGAGGTATATATTTTACCAGGGATAAAGTGCAGTGAGCCTTGTACCTTATCATTCATTCTAATTAAATGAATCAAAAATTATATGCAATTGGTGTTTCTTCTCTCATATGATATTATTTTCTGTTTTACGTATTTTATGTGAATGGTGGTAGATCATAAGACTATACATGCCAATGTTTGATCAGCATTGATAATGTTAAATGACCTCGTATGAATCTAATTAAAATAAGTTGTGAAGTTTCATTATTTAAATTTTCCTCCAAAAAATTGTACTTTCCTTATCTAAGGCTGAGTATACATCAATTTTATCATGTCATCATTCAGCAATAAGATAAAACATTGTGTTGTATTGTACATATCATTTTATAATACACACCACAACTTTTTTCCTCGACGAACTTCAGTGTGACTATGAAAATTTGTATCGATAAGTTCTTATAGATTTGTTTTATTATACACAATAGATTTGCCCTGGATTTTCGCTTTAGTTTCAGTTGAATTCAAACTCAAGATTATAACATATAATTTCCTAATCGGTTAAGTTTTCGTTTTCAAGATTTTTTTTTTTATAATATAGAAATTTCATTACCGGTCATACATGATCGATTTTAATTCTCCTTAAATCTGTAGATTCATGTACTAAATAATACTCAAATAATAATAAACCTAAATTATTGGTTTCGATTTTACAGAAAGTCAAAAAAATGGATCTTTTAATTGAGAAAGAATCACATGCATGTCTCAGGTTACGGGAAGCACAGGGAATGGAATGAACTTGGACAACATAAATCTTAGAAATCAAATTGATTTCATTGGGAAATAAGTTTTATAATTTTCCAGAAACCATCCAAGAATTTTGCTCAGTTGAATTCTAGACAAACGTAATTAATTGGGTGCTTAATTTCCTCTTAATTATGTACTTTGTAAATTAATCTTTAGCTTAATAGCTACTTGATCTCACTAATAATAACAAGGGTTAAGATTTTTGAAAACTTATTGAATGTTAATTTTGCATGATCTAATTGAGTTGCGAATTGCTGTAGTATAAGGTTGTCAATTGAAACTTTTTCTCTTAAATATGTTACTGTTACGTGCAAAAGTTGAGAATATTTTCTTTAGTGCAATTAACATATACACTTTCTTTATTATATACTTTCTTAGTCGCTATTCTAGAAATGATGGAGGTAATAGTCAAATTGAAAGAAGCAAAGATCTCAAATATTCCAAGTTCTCTGGAATATAAGCAAATTTTGCCAAGTACGCACTTGTAGTTTTCACATGTCTAGGCTTTAGCAAAGCTTTAATTTTCAACACATGTTTATCGTTGGTGACAAAATTAAATTGACAATTCGAATTTGCTGATATAAATGCGTTTGATATATGTTATTTTCTTTGCCGCAATGCATGAACTTTTGCATGTGTCAACTTTTTTGTTCTGTGTCGATCGATCGAACATATTCATTATTTCATACGCCGTATTATAAAAGAATAAATGCCTACTTTTGAATAGATATTGGTAGCAAGCATTAAATGATGTGGTTGCAATCTGCCCATAATTCAAATTGCTTTCTTCGCAATAATTAAAAGGAAATTTAATGCTTGATTAGCTTTTTAATTTTATTTTATTATTAATATTATGTTATTTGATTGATCAGATGATAAAATATTTTAATATTTTTTTTGAAAGTAATATAATATATAATGTAAAAATTAATTTAATTACCATCTTCATTATAGTTATTAAAATATTATCAATACAATCTTAATTTTATTATGCTTCTACTCTTGCTTGTCAATATTTAGAACAATTTTCCCCTATTTTTTTGTTTAAAATAATAAATAACTCAACTACCAAATTTAGTTCATTTTCTTATTTGAACATATAATTTAATTAAACACAATATTAATTTATAAATTATAATCTTTTTTTTTTTTTTTTTTTATAGTTAAAGATTATCCTAATCAAATGCATCTTAGGATCATGTGAAATCATGAGTTATTCAATATTGTCAATCACTTTTTCTCTAGTCGGTAAGGCAGTACAGTAGAGCCAATTAATTTTGCTTACATTGCAAGTCATTTCGACGTATAATTCAAAGTATTTATATGAATTAAGGCTTTAATACCCAAAATTAAACCAATTATAATTCTTAATTAAGAAGCTAATAAACTCTGATGGAAATTCCACACCAAAGCTGTGCTCATTGAAGCTAATAATTTTATGAACTAATTATACTGCTGGTCATTTTTATTAATTTTGAACAAAACTTGAAGGACAAAAACTATAGTTCAATTAATCTTCGAGTTATGTTGAAAGCTACCTTAATTTAGAGCTCTTAATTCACTTTACGTACCACCAATGTAATGAGAAAAAATTGACAATTGCTAGAATGTCGCATGGGATTCAGGCTCAATACTTTGACACTGGGAAGAAGAGATCGATAATCAATGGAGATTATCTTCTTTGAGTATTTTTATGAAGCTCTTTCATATACATATATCCTTTGCTTTATGGGTAATTTGATCAACTCAATGAAAACTAACCAAAATAAAACATAATTTGATTAAACTCCATCTTGAACGACTGAACTGAAAATGAAGTCCATATTGCAGTTGACAATAATCTTATTGAATATATGTATATAGTAAGTTCATGAAGAAGATCAGTGAACATATTTCCATGGAAGACATTTAAACTTTGAGCAAGAGCCTTCCCATGTGCTTGTGCATTTATCTCCCTTACCATCACAGCACTTACACTCAATTCCAAGGCTCTCAAACGTCTTCGAATACCCTGCATACAATAATCACAAAACAAACTATTATATGTTTATTTGATTAATTATTTCACTTAATGCATGCAGCTTTTACCAGGATGATCTACAAACATTGGCTTTCTGGCTTCGGCAACTCTACTGCTTGGGGAATGAGCTACGGCAACAATCACCAAGAGCAAAACAAGCAACTGAAAACCCTTCTGCATGGCCATATATATGATATAATTGAAACAAAATTCTTAAACTTAAAAAAGAAAAAAGAAGAAAGAAAAAGGAATTCTTTGCTCAGTTGCTTTGCTCTGATAACTGTTAATTGGAGAGTTTTGGCAGTATTTATAATGGAATGGTACGAAGGGATCCTTCAGAAATAATGTGGTTGAAACGCGTTAATTTCTCTACCTCCTTGAAGACTCCCTGGAATGGGATCTGCATATAGGGTTTGAAACCAAGACTAAGAATATTTACCACGAAAATTCTTACATTAAATCTCGCCTTCTTCTTTCTTGAATCTTTACTTTAATTTCACTTTTTACTTTGGACATTTGTATTTGATTGAGGAGATATTTGAACAAGGGAAACTACTGATGAAGATTCTCTTACATTAATTGTTAGAGAAATTTTCTTCGAACGTTCTTAATTTTTTCCAGAGAATATTTAGAGGATATTAATATATGCTTAATTGAAACTACTGGTCTAAAAGAAGATTAGTTTGCTTTTTCGTCGACGTTGTTTGCTATTAATAATATAATTTACTTAAATATAATTTAATCTAAAGCTAGCTATTAGAAGAAACTTGAATCCTAATCGTCAAAACGGTTGGAAGACTCTTCCAAATCAAACCGCATGATACTTGATGCTTTAACGTGTACTCTGGACAAAGAAAAAGATCAATTAATGTTGACAAAGTCTTTTAATAATGTAATGGTTACATCATTCTTTGAAAAATTATTCATTTCAGACTAGTTTTGAATCTAACCTTAAAACTTTATGAGAATATTCTTGTTATTTTTATAAATTCGAAAACATAATAAATACACTTTGTTTATAATGAATTTATAATAATGATAACAATAATAAAGTTTTTAAAAGATGATCTTAAAAATGTATAATCAGATAACTAAAATTTACTCCACCATTTTGAATGGTGTCAATCTTAAGTGATCTTCGTTTTAATTCAGAAAATGACAAGCTATCTACAATGTTATGTTCAATGAAGAATCAACAAGCAATCAAGTCTCTTTTTAATGATACATAGGAAAAGAAAGGTTTTCAAAATGCCAGGCAAGAAAGGTTCCAGGAAATTAAGAACAGCTAAAACTTGACAGTACACCCTTGCAGATTTACCAAACCACACATTGGTTGGAATTAATGATATCAACCCAATGCATCACATAAACACTACATTCCTCATAAACATTAGAGTCCTTTGAAAATACAGCAAACAAAGACATTACATTCAATCAGAACTCAAGCGAGAATCAGCAACAGATTGTAGAGTCGTTTGACGCCGAGGGACCCCAACTTCACATGCGTTCACAATTACTAGGGTTCAACAACATTTACATTAGAATAACTACAATATAATGAAAAATTCCGGAAAATTCTAGGAGAGATTTTTCATATTCGAAAAGAGTTTCTTAAAAGAATTTAGAAAATTTAAAGAGGAGATTTTCTTAGTAATAATGAAAAATTGAGGAAAAGTCTTAGAAATTGCCCTTCATTTGATATGAGACATATTTTCAGTTTTATTTACTCGTAAAAAAACATCCCCACCTAGCTTAATTTTCTGAGAACATTCCGAAAAATAATGAATGTTGCAAGGTTTTCGCAGTAGCTAATTAGTTGATATTTTACAAGTACACATATAGTAATTAATATTAAGAAGTTTGAATTCAACTAATGAATTGCTTTCTTGTAAATTCATAATTCACTTTAATTCTTAAAAGTGCTGACCAGTTAGTGTCGGCCTGGATGACTTTATAATTTATTGATTGATTGAAAGACTGACCACAAAACACATGCATTTACATTTTCACACGGTACAGTTGAAAGTAATGGGATGATTGAATTATTATTCAATGTGGTCAAGAATTTTACTGCTGCCTTCAGACTTTGGACTACTTGAAGAACCAGAAGTATGGAATTCCAGATTCAAAATATATATGTATCTATACACACACACACACACACACACGCACACTACACGTTATCAAATATTTTATTAACAGGAATAAGATAAATTTGAATTCTTTCAATAAAAATATGGACCTTTGTGGGGTTTTTATCTATTTAATTAATTGTTTTTCTTGTTAAGTAATTGGTGAGGATTAAAAGATATAAAAGAAGCCATTCATGTAAAAACAATTCAAGTTTCCGGGATTCAGACTGGATTCTTCAGAAACCATCTTTTCAAAGCCACCTGTTCCAACTAACAAATTGAAGCAAGAAGAGAAGACATGATGCCTTTGGAGCCAAGTTTAGTCATCATAATTATATGGCAAAACCTTGATGATAACCATGACAAATCTTTGATAATATAAAAAGCATAATTAACATTTCCAACTGCAAACTTAGAAGGTGTGGGCGGGTTTTTACTCTGATCGGCCAACAGCCTGGCCGATCACATCGTAATTCATTGGAATAAGTGGATCACTTTTAAAGAATGTTTGGTTCGAATAATTTTTAATTAATATAAATGAATGATTATTATTAAGATAAATTATTTAAAATCAATATTGTATTTGATAAAATTAATATGTATAAATAATTTTTGTATTTAATTAATCATAATAAAAAAATGAAATATTATTTTATTTAAATATATTTAAAAAATTTTAGTTATTAATTAATATTATATTTAATTAAGTTTAATAACCTTAATAATATGTAAGATAACGCTTCCATCCTTAATTTATTTTATTTTTAGTGTAATTATTATCTTTAAAATTATTCAGAATATATTAAAATTTTAAAAATTTTCAAAACAACTCCAAATTTTTTTCAAATCTAAAAAATATCCTTAAATTTTTATTAACACCCATAAAATTTTTAAAATTTAAATTTATTCCAAAAATATAATTATACAATATTTATACCTTTAACTTAATTTTTTTTTTTTTTTTTTTTGTAATGGTCATGTTTAAATTATTGAAGACATATACCAAAATTTTGAAAAATTCAAACACACTTAAACTTTTTTTTATAGTTTAAAAAACCCTTATATTTTATTAATACCTTTAAAATTTTTAAAATTTATAATTTACCTCAAACATTGATTTTATGACATTTACACCCTTAATTTATTTTGTTTTGTTTTTATGAAGCTCTTTAGGTATTTTTATGAAGCTCGTGTGTGTATATCCTTTGCTTTATGGGTAATTTGACCAACTCAATGAAAACTAGCCAAAATAAAACTTAATCTGATTAAACTCCATCTTGAACGACTGAACTAAAAATGAAGATCATATTGTAGTTGACAATCTTATTGGAGTTTTAAAGATGTTAAGTTGAGTATGAGCGAGCAAAATCCGTAAATTCATCAAAACCTATCAAAATCCTAAAGCCATTTAAACCCAGAATAATAATAATAAACAAAACCCAAAACCTTAGCCCATTAAAACCTAGCTAAAGACCCAAACCCAAAAAGCCCACTTAAAAAAACCATTAAAAAAAAGGAAAAAAGAGACCAAAATCAATCCAAAAGCCCAGCAACCAAAAAAGAGGAGAGCTCAAGAAAATAATAAAATAGAAGCTTGAGGCATGCAACCCACGAAGAGACTATGCAGCCCAGAAACAAAAGGAGAGGCCCAGCACGCGCAGGCATATTTTGGCTACATTACCCCTTTTTTTCGGGTTGCTGCCATTTTAATATTTATACTTATCCGCTGACTCACTTGGCATGCTTATCCCTCCTTTTGCGCAAATTAAAAATGGCCAGCTTTACATAATCTCCTTTTGGCTATTGCATTTTATCTCTGCCTGGGATGAAGGGAATTAACCTCCCTGTTCACAATCGGATTAAGAAAAATGAATCCCTTGACCCAAGACGCCCTCCAGGTTATAAAAAGAAAGAAAAATACAGATGATAGGTGGGGAGAGAGAGAGAGATAAGAGAACAACTTTGAGGAGGGAAAAAATTGGAAAAAACGTGAGGAAGACAAAAAAAAATTCAGAGACAATACCCCAGCAGCTGTATCCCAAAAACAAAAAAAAAAAAAAAAGAAAATACTCCCCAACATCCATCTTCCAAAGACTCTTATTTTCAAATTCCCCATAATTTCATGACGCTCAATCAACTTCAGTTCGACATAACGAAGTTGTAAGATAATCCAATTTCAGGTAAGTTTTCCTGAGGAGCTTTAATATATTGTTTTAAAATATGTTACCTTGATTCAACAGATTTAGTATATACATGCAATTCTGCATTTTTTTTTTTACATGGATCACATATAATTAATGCATGCACGAGTTTTCTAATTCATCATATAATAGATAATCAGTGGTTTATTTGGAATTTGAGTATAAAAATTAGTGTATGCATATTAATATTTTTTGGTTGATTCTCATATTTTTGCTTGTACATCGCAATAAGAACGCACCAGGTTCGAATATTCGTCATGCATAGAAAACATTATATTTTATATGTAAGGCTGGAATTAGTATGCATATTGTATTTGTATAATTCATAGTTCATGTGATTAAATTGGTTCAATAAATTGGGTTTGGTGATAGCATGTAACCACCTCACGATTCCATTTTTAAGCAAAATATTTTTCTCCTCACAACTTAATTCCCCGCAGCCATCAAATTACAAACCCGTGGTCATTAAATTTTAGCGTCGCCATTTCATCCCATCCGTCCATTAAAATTAAGGTCCAACAACATTCAGCCACAAAACTTCAAATTCAATTCTGTTACTACATCACGCTTCCACCCTTGCCGACGACCTAAACATACAGCCATTAAAACCCCACTAGCACCCTAGCCATTAAAGTCCACCCGTGACAATTCCACCTGATTCCACCCATCTGCATCCATGACTAATTCACCAAATTCAGCCATCAAAATACAAACCCGGAGCCCGCCATAATTTTAGCTAAATTTGTAACGTGCATTATCCAACTCAATCCAATTTACAGTGCTTACATATGTTTGTTTCAGTTTCAATTAACGATTCTTATATTGTTTTGGCTTTGTTATTATTATTATTATGAGTCATTTTTTTTTTTTACCTTTTTTTTTCGAATAAACAATATATTACAGATATGGTAAACAATTAATTGTAATGATTAATCGTAAATGATTTTGTATGCTTGGTTAAAAGTACATGTTTTTTTATCCTTCAAAATTTACATGCATCATTTTATGTGAAATATTATTCTACCGAGCTGAGCATGGAGGAGAAGTCAATCGAGAGTGTGATGGATGTAGACTTGATTCATTTTCTATAAATATTTTTTATTATTTATTAAATTTATGCTAATAAATTTGTTTTGCAGCATTTACTTATTTATTTTTAGACTTGTTTATGGTTAGATTCAATGTATAAGGGTGTATGTGCAAATGGATGTAATAATAATAATATTATTATTTTTAAGTTTTATTTTCTGCTTTTATTATTTTTCTTTTCATTTTTATGGTGTGGATATTGATTTTTTTTATTATTTTATGATTAATCTAATTTGTTTTGCAGAGATTTAAATTATTAGACTTGTTTAAGTTAGAATACATGTATAGGGGTGAATGTGTTGAATTGTAATTTTTTTTTTTGCCTTTTTATTTATTTATTTATTTTAGATGATTTATTTCTTTAATATTGTATTGCATGATAATACAAAACTTAATTAAATTTGGTAATACGTTTAACGAACGTACCACAATGGTGGAGGCCGGTCTTTATATCGGGTGACATGGGTGTTTAACATCTTTTCATTACCGTATCTAACTCTTCGAACCCAACTCATTGGGCATGTGAGAAAAGTTAAATCTTCTGCAAATGATCTATAAATTATTTGTCCTTACTGATATGTATCTTTCTGAGGCAACCCTGGGGTGATGACTCCATAGCGGGTCACAAACTCGTTGTACGTTCCTGTTGATCACGTTTAGAATGGTTAAATAAAAGTTGTAACTATATTTTCGTTTGGTGCGGCAAAAATTGATGCTACATGTGCATACTACACTAACTCTGAAAACTGATTATTTTATTTCTGAACTCTCTCAACTCTATTTATGTTATAAAATCTCATTTTTAACCTCAAATTTTAGCTAAAAGATAGTTTTAACTCTGAGATATTACACCCTTCGCCTCAAAGGTTGATTGTCATCTTACCCCAAGAGAACAAAGAGTTTGTTCAAGAGATGTGGGACCTATCATTAGTTGTTTTCAAAGGAATTAGTACCCCTAAATATGCTATTGAGGAAATATTTTTAAGACATTATATGAGAGTTTGAATAACGCTTGTCAAACTAGTTATCTATGCCACTACTTTCAGGGACATAACTTATTGCCCCCAACTATAGGGATTGGTTAGTCCTCCAAGATTGGTGGAGGTGAGGAGGTTTGATGACGACATTCATAGTCAATGCAATAGACATTAGTCATATATCGGGTAATTCTTCTTCCTTAAGAGGTCATTAAAGTGAAAATGATATGAGAGACAAATAAAAGAGATTATGTTTGAACACAAGAAAGCTTACACCAAATTGTTAGTGTGTAAATTTACACCAAGTAATAAACCAAATCAATAAAATTAGGGTACAATATTATAGAAATTCAAATATATAAAGAAGAAACAAACAATCTTTATGTGGTTAAACTATAAAACTCTAAGGGCCTATGCCTATGATATTGCTATTTAGTTGATCAAGTGTATCACAAGATAGTTTGCTAATATAATGATATTAGCTTACTTGCCTTTGCCTTTTTCTCTATCCTTTTATGGTTCATATTTATTATTAAAAAGTTAAATTTAAATAAACATAGTAATTATGATAATATTGTACTAATAACTTCCCAAATGGTAGGTGGAATAACTGCATTATATTGGTTTTTGTTGATTTTAAAAACTTGAATCCTTAATAATAGGAAAACATTGAATTATTGTTGAAGTCATGGTGTATGTTGCCTCGATACTCATTGTGAGGTTTTTAGAATATAGTTGTCACAATGTATAGTCATTTTTAAAAAATTGACTTTGAGAAGATTTTTAATTTTGTAACATGGATGTTTATAAATACTACTTTCCCAAAATTCTTCTATCACACTCACATATCAAATTAAAATGTCTCTCTCTTGAATCTATAAAACATTTTGATTTGTAACAAAACAAAACTATGTACACGTAATTTTGAATGAGAAGGCAGATAGCTTTTTTCGCAGAAATCAAACACTTTTTATTGTATATTATCTCTATTACATAACTTATCTTAACAAAACATTGTATCATATTTGGTTGAATTAACACCATAAGGCATATTAAACGCAATTAAAATCACAATTACAATTAACTCAGAATCAGAAAAATTATAAGCTGGATAAATAGTAGAACTTTGATAAGCCTAATGGCCGTTGACGCAAACCAAATACAGTAAGTATGATTGTCAATATCGCAAGTATTATTTGGAACTTGAAGGTTCGTAAAAGGGTCACAAATTTGATGTATGTGTGTTGGAATTAATTATTTTGTGATCTTGACTCAAGATACACAATGATGGGGCTCCTCACTTGATGAACACCATCATCCCAGACTAAAGAAGCAGACATTATGGATTGGCGTATTGCTCCTTCAACGGTGAGTTTGAAGGATTGCTTTTGTCCTATAGATGTGAAACTCAATGTGTCAGGATTTGCTTGGATTATAAGTCCTGTCGGGCCTGTGACAGAAGCTTTATAAGTTGACGATGGCGATCCAAAATTTGTTACAACCCGGTTAAAGACCTGTCTAATTTTCCGTGACCTTGATCTGACAGAAATCGCAAACGAAGGATAGTTAAGATTCCAAACTGTTCCATTAATTGTTTCTGAACAACTACTGCTGTCACCAGTAACAAGCTGAAGAATTGAGTTGTTGTATCCTTGGCCACATAAAAATTTAATGTAATCAATGGCCTCAGTATCATATACCAAACCAGGATTTAGGGCTTTAATGGGATTTATTTGGCCTGCGCCATAAGAAAATTCAGCTTCCGGGTTCAATTTTGAACTCATAGGAGTAGCTGCAAAGAGAAAACATGAAAAAGAGTTACAGCTAAATTGAACGTTAATTGAATAATTAATTTGTGAAGAGCAATAATACTTTTGAGCCAATTATATTAATAATACCAGTTGTCATTAAAGCGGATCTGACGGCACCAGGAGACCATGTCGGGTGAAAGGATTTGATGTAGGCAGCTGCCGCAGTAGCATGCGGGCAAGCCATTGATGTCCCTGAGAGTATATTGTAAGGAACGAATCTATTATCCCCTTTAATTTCAGAAACCGGGTTAGCAAGAGACCATGCAGCTAGAATGTCAACTCCTGGAGCAGTTAAATCTGGCTGCAATGACAATAAAATTTTGCAAATCGATAGATTAATAATCTCCTGACGAATTGAGTCACATCACTATTGTATGGCTCCATATCTAACCAGTTACCTTCAGAATATCAGAGGTTACAGGATTTGGACCCCTCGAGGAAAATGAGACTATATAAGGAGCCAATCTGTCAGTAGACTCATGACTCTTAAACAAAGTTGCAGTCGCATTCCTGTGTCATAAAAGTTGTTATCCATCCACTGTTCTCTAAGACAATCTTTTAAAATTTCTAAGTGGAAAGGGGTTAAACTGAGACCTGGTTGAGCGTAGGTAGCGCAAAACTTTGTTACCATCGGCCGTGCCAATGTAAGATGTGGGCAAGGGAAAATTGTATGCAACATCTCTTTCTCTTTGTCCCTGCATCAGAGCACCAGTTGCTCCAGCGTAAAACGGTCCTTCTCCTGTATCCAGAATATCACAAACAACGATTTTTCCCTTCACTAAATTTTGATCCAACGAGCCCTCATAGCAGTATCTGCATGTTAGCAACATCTCTCATTATTGATTTTTCATTACCAAAAAACACATTGAAACTTATTTGGTCTTTTTGGATACTATAATTTATTAATTTTTACACCAAAAAGAGAAGAAAATTAACCTTGAAGAATTATTTGTGTGACCTGCAGAAGTATTTGGCGCATCGCCGCCATAGATAAGAGGAAGCATATCTTTAAGGGTAACTGTATTTATTGATACTCCCTACAAGCAACAGAGAACATTTTTTAAAGCCTGAAAAAATTATTTTGTTGCTGGAACTTAACATGGCATGGAAGCTAATTACCTGGTAAGTTTTGTTGTTCCCCAGTTTCACCGTGGTAAAAAACTTCCTATCAATGGTGCTAGCAGCCACAGAAAGAAACCATGGAGCAACATTGGTGATACTTCCACGAGAAGGGCCATCATTACCGGCAGAAATAGAGGTTAATACCCCCTTCCTCATGGCATGAAAAGCTCCAATGGCTATTGCATCATCGAAATATTCTTTAGGAGTTTGCCCTCCAATTGAAATAGAGATAATATCTACGCCATCAGCAATGGCATCATCAAATGCAGCAAGCATGTCAGCATCGTAGCAACCGTCTGCCCAGCATACTTTGTACATGGCAATGCGAGCTGATGGGACACCACCCCTGGCGGTTCCCTCGGCAAGCCCGTATAGGCTTGCCGTGCTAACCAAGTTACCGGCAGCTGTTGATGAAGTGTGCGAGCCATGGCCATTCTCATCTCTTGGAGAAATTATATCACCCGGAGGAAATTTTCCATCACTTCGGTAGTATCTCGCTCCTATGATTTTGCTGCATAACCAGAGGGTCGTATCATCAGAAATATGGATGGCGGTTGGAAATTATTCTGAAATTATCAGGGTTGATGGTATCATATGGGCCATTCAAGAAAGGTCCAAAGATTTAGGCTGGTCAATGTTTGTTCAAATAACAAAATCTAATTTATTAAGTTTGAAGAAATTAAATTTTTATTTATTTATAATATTTATTTGTTAAATTTTAAAATTATTAATAAAATATTTTTTAAGTTAAATAATATTTTATTCTTAAAACTTTGTTAAATATTTTTATATTAATTTATATTAATTAAAATTATTAATACTAAAAAAATTTATTACTATAAATATAAATTGAGTTTTATAATAAATAATTATATATTCAGGTTAAAGTGTAATAAGGGATTTTTTCAAAAAACTTTTGGAAAGTTTTTTGAAATCTAAAAGAGTTTAGAGTGTTTTTTGAAATTAAAAAAAATTGAAGGTATTTTTAAAATTTGAACATGTGTCATAATAATTTTAAAAATGAATTACACCTAAAAAACATAGGTTAGAAAATATAAATATCTTATTATAAACTATTGAGGTTTTAAATATATTTTTAAAATTTATATGTGAATATGATAACAAGAGAGAAAAATTATTTATTTACCTTTGTAACTTAAAAAAATAACGTTCATACCTCTAATATATATTTATCATAATATTTGTATAAAATGGTATATGTTTGGGATAAGATGTACTTCTTTTTTTTAATTTTAAGTTTTTTTAATTTAAAAAAATTAGGGTGTTTTTTGAAAATTTAAGAGGGGTTTTTAAAATTTAAAAAATTTTGGAAGTGTAAATATCATATTATAAACTATTGAAATTATAAAAATAATTTTAAAATATATAAGTGAATATAATAATTTTTAAAAATAAAAAAATTACTCGTTTTTTCTTGTTAAGTTTTAAAAAAATGACACTAATATCTTAAGTATATTTTTATTATAAAATAAATATTTATTGATTATTAAAATTAACAGTTGATTTTTAACATATAATTAAAAATTTAATTTTTTTAAATTTAATATATGAGATTTCATCGTTTCAAAAATCAAAGCCCCATACAAATTATATAAAAAAAAAAACCCTCACTTTGTGATGGGTTCTTAGTACTCAAAAATCGCTCCATATATATAATTTTAAAATCTTGGAGAGACCAATGGAGTTAATTGACCATTAACTACTACTTAACGAAATATTAATTAACAGAAGTAATTTACTTGTTGCAAGAGAAATTGGAGGAGGCTTGGCAAGTGCCTTTCCATTTGGTAGGAGGTGGACCAAATCCCTGATCATCAAAGCTAGCAGACTCCGGCCAAATTCCAGTATCAAGCACTCCAATGATGATATCACCTTCAATTTTTGCTCTTTTAACTTGTTGAGGAAAGCCTAAAAAATCCCATGACCTTGTTGTATGCAGCTTTCTCTTTTGGTTAGGAAATACTGATACTACGCCCGGCAACACTATTTATAAATATCAAACTTACAGTATTACTTACCACCCCAAAATGCAACTTTATACGTATTAATTAATATTAATATGGAATGGATGTCCACTCACTGGCCATTCTTCGAGCTTCATCCTCAGTCAGCTTCGCCACAAATCCCCGGAAACTTCTGTTGAAGTTACCAAGTAGAGATTCCGGACCAATCTCGCTGAAATCAATAATTCACATTTGAATATCGTTGATTTTTATTAACTACAAAATTGAACTCTGTTGCATTTAGCTTATCTATTTATAGTCACAGATATATGCAGTTGAGTAATAGGAATAAGTTTAAAGAAAAATATATGTGCAAAATACAGGAATGAAATAGGTATATGGTTAACCTGCCAAGAACTTTTCGTAGCATGCTCATGTGAAGAGCGGATATGGACATAATTTCCCCCTCTGGCCGGTTCCCCATGTATACAATATAAGCCTGCACCATATATTCCATATTATAAATGCAGAGGTAACTATGAAAACGTAACTCATCAATTATAAGCTGAAGTAGATGATTTTCTTGAAGAGAGAACTATTTTGCTGAGGGAAACAGTTACCCGTCGATTCTCTTGAGAAAAAGTGTGGTTGATGAGCAAAGTAAAGGTAAGACTGAACAGAATCAGAAGCCATCGAAGGAGAGAAATTTGGTTCGTCATTGGAGTGATTCAGACGAAAATTTTCTGCCTGGTATGGGTATCAAAAAAGATTTTTATAGAGGATATGAAAAATTCTACACGGAAATACACGAGAAAATTTCGTAGCGGAACCAGTATTGCACTGCAAAAATTAATTAATTTGGGGCCAAATGGCACGTTCCCACCCCAGCTTTTTTTATTTTTAATTTTTAAAAATTTAAATACTTTTTTTTATCATTTTTATTAATATTTTTTATAAAATAATTAGAATATTTTTTAAAAAAATAAAATTTATAATAAAAATATAAAAAAATATTTAAACTAAAAATATTTAAAATATTTAAATTTTAAAAATTAAAATAATGACGGTTGATAATAGAATTAAATGACAAAAATAATTATTTAAAATTAAAATTTTTAAAATTTTTTATTATAATATAAAAATACTCTATTAGTTATTAAATTTTAATTTATTAATTATCAAATTGTAACTATTAATTAACGAATATATTTTTAAATTTTTAAAAATTAAAAAATAAAAATTTATCTTCGGGTGAAACTTTTAGTGGAAGTATGTCCTTCGGCTTAATTTGGGCCATAATAAAAATTTTTGGATCGTAAAGAGAAAAATGTTGATAAGGAGAGAGAGGTCAAATGAAGACTAAATCAGACTCATTAAATTAGTTGGTCCTCTAAATTGGCAGGCTTTCAAGTTTGACGTTTTAGAAATATTTTTATATTGAAGATTATTTTTGTCCTACACAATTGGCGTCAGGAATGACACACTCAAAAATTTTAACTGGTTCTTCCTATAATTCCACGGACTAACAGCCAAAAATTTCTATTTCTTCTCGATTTCAACCAAGCATATTTTGGTTACATATTCTTCGACCATTTTGTAATTTACAGAAGACGAGTCAAGTATTAGTGGAGTAATTATATGCCTCGACAGTTACATACTGGCATATGATATGCTTTATATATAAATTTTGTCGCCACAAAAATTATGATCGTTGAGTTGTGGAAGGAAGAGCTCTTTGCTTCTCTTGGGGTGAACAACAAGGAGATTTCTTGACAGTTTCAATTCAGAGAAAATTCATTATGACTTATGTCATTACACATCAGAATAAGATCGAAGATGAATTGGCTAGGTTTTATCTGCAATTTTGAGCATTAGGAAAGGGTAATGGAAAATTTTGAAAGTGATGTTAATTAATACAAATTTCTATCTTCATCTCTTATTCACGCGTCTTATATTTTTCAACATGTAAATTATAAATAAGGGATATGTCCTTATCTTCACAATATATAAATCAAAAGTTCGTGGCTCATTGCTCACCCTTTATTTCATTTGGTCAAAACCTCAAATTCACAATTTTGAAATAACACTACATATAGAGAGAGAGAGAGGGAGAGAGAGTTGAATTTTTAACTTTGTTGGTAAATATTGATGCCATGAATTGCATCAATGAAAAGTATATAAAATCAGTATTGTAATCTCATGCAAGTAAATGATGATGATTATGATTGGTGTATAAACACTTCATTTTGACATAATTAGGTTTTTTCCGATGATGATAGTTTACAAGGTTTTCATACAGGATTCTAAATTGATAAATTGAAGCTCATGGACTGAGAATGAATATACCTGAGCCTAGACACACCCATTAGACCTACTTTTCTTATAAATAGCATTAGGATTGAGTTTAAGACTTTTAGAGCCCATTTGACATTACGTGTGGACTAAATATTTGATTGTTACGTGAATGACTTATGGACAAGTGTTTATTATTAGTTTGGTATGACAAACAGACAATTTTGGTGTTTTGACACCCATAGGTAAGTGTTGTACGTTCACAGTCATCTACCTTGTGTTTGTCTATAATGTTAAATCCTACGTTTCAATTTAATTTTATTATTTTTAAGATAATTTTAATTTTATTTGGATATTCCCTTAGAAAATTTTAGTTTGACTACGATATCTCTTTTGAAAATTCTAATTTATTAGGAGAGTCATAGGATAGGACCTGTTGAGCTACACGCGAGTCTTTCCATCCTCAATATGTCAAAAAAGTGTTTCGAGAAAGCTCAAATTTTAGGTATATACTTGAGGGGAGAGCCTCAATATTTTTGTTCTCTTATTTTTTTATTTAATTATTATTATTATTGTTTAGATTCAGGTTTTAAGTTATGATAGATTTAAATTTAAATTTAGGATTAAGTTTTTATTTAAATTTAAATTTTAAGTTAAGATAGATTTAAATTTAAACTTAGGATTAAATTTTAATTTAAATTCAATTTCAAATTTTGATTTAGGATAAATTTAAATTTAAACTTAAAATTTGAATTAAACTTTAATTAAAATTAAAATTTTAATTTAGGATAGATTTTATTATATTTTTAGCTCAGAATTAAATTTTAATTGAAATTCAATGCTAAGTTTAAATTTAGGATGAAGTTTTAATTCAAATTTAAATTTAAATTTTGATTGAAATTTTCAAATTTGAATTTAGATTTAGGATAAGATTTTATTCAAACTCAAATTTACATTTAAATTTAAATTTAAATTTAGGTTCATTATAAAATTAAAATTTTTACGACTGCAAACGACATTGGAATGCTCGACTTTGTATTATTTTCCTTTCAATTTGATGTTTTGCAAAATATATATAGATTATCTAGGTGTTTTATTTATCTATCTTAGGAATGTCATAATTTAAATTATTGATTTCGATGTGATTTCACTTAATGGAGTCCAGCCTCTAAGTTAGGTGACGTGGGTGCTTAACACCTTCTTATGTCACACATAACTCTCTAAAGTCGTCCATTGGATAGGTAAGAATAGTTTGACTCCTCTATAAGGGATCATAAGATTTGTTTGATCTCATCGTATTTTTTCAAATGCAACTTAGGTGACAACTCCGAAATCACTCTATGGTAGGCCTCAAATCCATTTAATGCTTCCCTTAATCATGTTTAGGTCGGTTAAATAAAAGTGATTAGTCCTACCTCACATGATGTGACAAAAACTCGTCATAGACACCTAGGTATGTCGTCGTAGTGCCATGCAAGGCAGGTAGAATTTTGCCTACCTCTTTCTTGACTTCTTGGTTTTCGATTGGCTTGGCTAAGATTCCTTCATGGTTCTTGAACTTGTTATGAAGCCATTAATGAACTTCAACTCCTTGGGACGCCATGCATTGGGGATGGAAAGCTTGAACATCAATTGGTTTGGATGGAATGGATTTAGACTTAGACATCTTGCTTGTATACTTTGCATGGAAATCATTCATGAAGGCTTTGCATGCATGAATTGAAACCTTGTCTTGAAATAGTTGGTATGGTCATTTTTTATGGGCTTGGATGGGTTGAAAGTGCCTTGAATTGCTTGAATAACCGTTGGAAGGAACTAAGGTGTTAATTGATGAAAATGTTTCAAAGGTTAAGAGCAAGCAAGGACTTGAAAACATATCATTCTCCCAAGGTTGGAAAGGATTTTTCTATAAATCTTGATCATTTATGTTATCCACCAAGCTTCTAAAATCTTTTATTGACTCATTACCATGATCTTTTGCAATTTTTTCCTTGACAACATTTTTCTCTTTGACCATATTATAAAAAGATAGCTTCTTTGAGTGCACTTGCTTCCTTAGCCACATCTAACGCATCATTGGTTTTATGTTTGTCCATGGTCTTTTCAACCTTGCATTAGGGGAATGTGTTTTTTGGGTTGATGGAGGTGAGACTTGATCAAGTGATAACGGTACAGGGTAATGTTCTTTTTAAAGTATGAGAAAGTATAGGTATTCATCTTTTCATTGTACACAACATTCCTTTCAAAATTTCATGAACTTCCAAGTAACAAATGATATTCATCCATTCGAACTATTTTACATACCACTTGATCAACATATTTTCCAATACAAAATGGTATAACGACTTGTTTAGGCACTAGCCTTGTCTTCCCATTTCTTTCCCAAAAATGATCAATTATTTGGAGTTCTAATTTTTCCACTAGGGTTGTGGAAGTCCTATTGGTAAAAACTCCATTAATTACAACCTCACAAAATTTTCTCTTAATTGTGTATCTTATGTGGAATAAATTCTTAAGCTTAAAAAAATTTTCTTTGATCGGGTAAATCCATAAATGTCATTGGTTCATGAGGATAAAAAAACCTAAAAAGAGATGGAGTTAAAGGGCTATAAGTAGTAATTATAAGAGCAAATACTATTTTCAAATAGTAAACAAAATTTTCAGTTAGGGCTTGAGTTTGGGATGAATGTTTTGGCTAAAAGGAGGGAATTGAACTTAGACTTTTATATTTATGTGGGCTTGGACAAGTGTTGGGCTTGGAATAGTTATTTAAGGTAATTTTGTAATTAGAGTAAGGGTAATATAGTAATAATGTAGAGCGGCAACGAAGCAATTAACTAATAGGGTTTGGATAAAGGAAATAATTGTGATCAGGTTTATGGAGACAAGTGTGTTTAAAGGGGTGATTAGTGAGAAAAGAGGTGATGTGGCAAGTGTTTGGTTGGGATGGGAGGAGACTTATGACAAGTTATGAACTTGTTGCTTGTGAAGTTTACCTAATAGTAAGGTGATAATTAGATACAATAAATGAATGGAAAGATGGACAAGCAAGCATGCAATCTTTTTGTAAAACAAAGTTGACTAGATATTCATTTCTTGCATGAGATACACGATTTAAAAAGGTAATGGTGGTACTGGGTGTGAGAAAATGCAAGAAAACGGATGATTAAAGTTGGGTACATTAAATTGTAGGTATGGCTTGAGTAAGGTTTGGGTAAGTGGTGCAAATTTACTTTGATTAATAAGGTGTATTAATTTGAGTAATGACAAAGGGAGTTTGGTGGCTTGAGTAAGGTTTGGGTAAGTGGTGCAAGTTTACTTCGATTAATAAGGTGTATTAATTTGAGTAATGACAAAGGGAGTTTGGTAAAAAATGTTGACTAAAAATTTCAATCGCTTTGAACTCTAGTTGCTTCACTTCTTTCTGCAAGCAAAATCCGACAATTCAAAGGAGAATGTTTGGTACTAACACATTTTGACTATCTTCTTTTCCAAATTTTCAACTAAAACTCCTTCCCTCCAAGCTTCAACTTCCAGTTGCGTACTGCAACTTCAGCAGCCTATTCTTAACTTCGCAAGAACTTGCACTCCTCACTAATGCAAATAAAGATCTCCTTACACCATAAATGCATGCAGAAATTTCCAGTTCGTACCAAGTAAATTTGTTCAGCCAAGAAAAAGAAAATACATGTAGAATTTTCAAACAAGTTTCAGCCACCAAGTTCAACACTTCCAATTGAATTTTTGACTCCAAAACAACTTAGAAGCTCTAATACTACCTTATCAAAATTGGGCAGCCTTAAGCTCACAATTTTTAACACCCACATCCTCATAGCAAGGGTAAGTTGTTAATTTCATTGTTTAATTTTTCAATTTAATGAATGAAATTAATGATGAGTTGTAATTTAATAATAGAAGAGTTTGGAATGAGTGATTTAACATAATGGTTTTTACCATATATTAATTTGTCTAACGATGAAATAAGAGGTTTACAGTGTCAAATAGTTTTAAGAAATGATTAAAAGAAAAATTGTTTCAAAACGACATAGTTTTGTTGGACATACTTAAATAAATACTTTTCCCTTAAGTTAAAAAAAAAAATTTATTATAATCTCATTCTTTTCATCACACATAGCATAAACCATGACTTCAATAACCTAATTTTGTCATCTTGGAGTAAGTTTCAATATCGATCATTAGAAGTAATTTAAGGCAAACAATCGTGTATTAAAAGTATATGTTCTTAATTTCTTTGAATTGTTGAATGAGCTATTTTCATTTAGTAGAGATAATCAAAGGAGTTAGAGAGGAGATTTAATCTTTTGGAAGAAGTAAAATCGTCCTTCTCATCAAAGAGGTATGCTTTATGGTGATTTTTATTGATTTAGGGTTAGTTCAACTGGATTTTCATGTCACAGTCACGGCTGAACAAGTTGAGCTACTGTGATAGGTTGTAGAAATTTCTTTGTTGTGGTAAAGGCACTCCAAAATCAGGTAACGGGACCTCTCTTACCCTAGAGTTGAATTGTTATTGATGGATAATTTTCTGGTTAAGTGATTAATTTCTACTAAAACTTGTGAGTCAATTTTGGGTTAGATAACAACTGATTTTGAGTCTAAGATCGACATAAAAGTTGTAGCCCTCGTTATAAGATTTCCAGAGCATCTTGAATCATCTCAAACGAAGGTCTGTAGCTTGAGTTAGGGGCCAAAAGCCTTGACAAGTTTAGATAGCAGTTTCCTGTGTGTGATGGAATTCTGCCCAAACTTCTCTATCAATTTCGAATCTCTAAACATCTAATTTGGGCTTCAGTCCCCTCATACGAATTATAGTTCAGGATGTGTACTTAAATTTGGGTTTTTGAATAGCCTCAATTGAATTTTGGAAGCTCCCGTTATACCCTTCAAAAGCTCCAGAGGTCGATTAGGAATTCTCCTCTAATTTGGATTGAATTCTAGTTTTCCAGCCCTGACTTTGAAAATTCGGTTGGATGCCCAAACGAACTTGAAATTTGTCAAACCAAACCTTTTTGAAAATCTTGAGACATACAGTTTAACTTCACAAGATGTCACGAACCAAACTGGAACTCTAAGTTGATCAAAAACCTACAAATAGCCCAAAACATCCACTGTATGGAGATCTTACAGCCATAGAGTCCTATAAAAATAGAATAGAGAGAGTATCAAGGAAAATGTATTATTTCACATGCATGCATAGAGTACATATGTGCACATACTTTAGAGTATTGATTTATTTTTATTTTATTTTAAATGCTCACTTGGGATTTTCATGTAAAACGACAAATCATTTATAACCATAAAGTAATAAATGTCATATTATTCATACCTTACGTGGGCCTTTGATCACAAAGAGTTTTGTACCACAAAAAATATGCATACGTGTATATACCAAAGTAATGTTATACTATACTGAAAATCGATGGATAACCTAAAAAAAGATATTTTAGAGAAAGTGTTTTTTTTTTTTTTTTTTAAAAAAAAAAGAGATTTTAAAGAGAATAGAATTTTAAATGCATACACAAATTACATGAATTATATTGCATTGTTTTATACCATGATTCATTGACTTACCAGAGTAAATGCAATAGTTACATGAACAATGTTCTATTGTGCAAACGCATGGATTTGTAACATTAATAGTGCTTAGAAAGGGCTAGAGATAGAAAAGAGAATATATATATATATATATATAAAGAAAAAGAACTAGAGAATTCAAGAGTTATACTTATTGTGGCATTAAGGGATGAATATAGATTTAACATTGATTCCTTCACTGAGTACTTAGTACTGTACTCATTTCTTCATTTAATATTTTGCCAAGGTAGTGGATAAGCGTGGTGGCAGCAGGAGGCGATCAGGACAAGCATCAAGGAGAAGACTAGAGATTGTTTATGTTTCACTTGTTATCTTTTGTAATTACCTGTGTACAGGAGCGTAGCCAAGACTTGGGTTAAGTGGGATCAAAAATATAAATCGATAAAATTACAAGAAAATGTATGTTAAAATAGTAAATATAAAAAATATAAGCCAAAATATAATTTTAAAAGTTAGACATACCAAAATATTAATTCTATAATTGTCCCCGAGCATTTTTTATATTCTGAAAATGTTGTATAATTGCTTCATTGACAATGCCATTAAATACCTTTCTCTCAATATATGTAATAAAACAATCATTTAATAATTAATCTCTCATTTGATTTTGTAGTCGAATTTTCACAATCTTTATCACAGAAACTGCTCTTTCAACGGTTTTAGTTGTAATAGGTAACATCAATGCTAATTTCACAAGTAAATAAACCAAGTGATACACCATGTTCTTCTTTGTTTGAACCAATTTTTCAGCAAGAGGACCAATTCCATTTAATGCCAAAACATCATTACCAAAGCGCATATCAAGAATACAAGTACCAACTGATTGTCCAGTAACACAAGCTCTATTGGTGTAAAATTGCACGAATAAAATTGAGGAAGACAAATGGACATCTCTTTGTCAAAAGTAGAAAATAAATCATTAGGACTTAAACATGTCATACAAAGAAACAATTTTGTATTCAACTCATTAAAACAAATGTTAAGCCCTTGGAGTTATGGATATATAGAACCATAAAAACATTCCACCTGATAATGATATAAGTTTGTAATTTGATGAACTTTAAATCGTGATCGTCTTTTTATTTGAAAATTTTCATTCATGCTTATGTCAATAATACCATTTTTTTTTTAACAAAATAAGGAAACTTCAGTTAACAAAACCATCTCATCTACCATCTCTTAACATTTATAGCCTTTATGTTGATAACTTCACAAATTTTATTGTATTAACAATATCTTGATCTTTTCTTCGTAAAGCATTTGATAATTCATTTTTAATGCCGACCAGAGTCTTCATCAAATGTAAGCTAAATATGAAATTAAAAGACTGTATAAACTCTAATAAAGTAGAAACTTGAGCTCTTTGTTTCAAATTTGAACCATCCTCAACAACATTAACAAGAACATCTACCACAGAAAGAAACATAACAATCAAAGATGCAAACGTACCGTAATGTGAACCTCAATGTGTATCTCCTGCTCTTTTAAATGTTACTTCTCGATTCAATCCATGTCCACTTGTAAGTTCATCATTTACTAATGCTTCAAAAACACAAGCAACTTGACGTTCTTGAAGAATATCTCTCCTCTTACAAGAAGCTGCAACAATATTTACTAAATCAGCAACCATGTTAAAAAGACTTCCAACGTGAACATCATTTTTTGTAATAACAACAGGTGTAAATTGAAGTTGATATGCAAAACAGTGAATAAAATATATTGATTCATTCTCCCTCATGCCCATACTTTTTAACCAATTGAAAGGACCTCTCATGTTACTAGTTCAATCGTAACCTTGCCCTTGTACCCTTGATATACTTGATCCATACTTGGAAAATAATGAATTAGTTGATAACTTGAGACAAGAAGCTCTTGTATCATGAACATGGATAGCCAAGAAATCTCTCAACTACATATCCTCTTTTGTCAACATCACATAACATAAAAGCTGTTTGCTTTTCCACTAATACATTGCAAGATTCATCCACCAAAAAAGTAAACAGATCATCTCCAGATCATGAATAATAACATTAACCGTTTCAATGGTAGAAACGTTAATAATGTCATGTTGCATATCAGAGGAGGTTAGCTTAATATTACTTAGAGCATTGTTTCCAACAACAACATCAATTTCCTTATCATGCATAACTAGAAATTTTAAAAGTTCATGCAATTTTCCAAGATTTTGTAAATCATCATATTTATCATGACCAAGAAAAGTCATACCATGTCTTAAAAGGAATCAAAGACAATCGATTGAAGCACCTAAATGAAGTCGATTATTTTTTCTTAGTTAGTTGGAATGTCTATTAAGAGCCATATATATGTTGATCTTGTCTCATCCAGTCTTAACATTTTTTCCATGCTTGATTGTGGGCACTATTAGGACCTCCTACATGAGTATCCAATTTTTACTTTTTATTCTAAGCATTAAAACCTTCACTAATAAAAGAGTCACCGCCTGTTTTTTTTTTCTTTCAACCTCAGTTTTAAAAAGATAACAACACAAACAAAAAAGCAGCCTCCTTTTCTACACTGTAGTCCAACCAATTTGCATAGTCTTTATACCAAACGGGATTAAAAAAACGCATTAAATTCCCAATTTTTTCACTTTTTAAAATTATGATTGTGGTTGGCAAGGTCCTTTTTGCAGGTAGGCCCTTTTCATTTTGTCTCTATCATTAAGATGGCAATCTGAAATTTTAATCCTCAATCCACGATGCAGGAAGACTTCTCAAGTTAAGCTCAACACATTTTTTTCTTCAGCAAGATTCAATATGGTGCCTTATGTTTTGTCCAAATGATGGTTCCTCAGTAGAAATTTCTTTTTTTAATCACAAACCTATCCATGACTAAAAAAACATAGTTACATAACTTTTAACCACTTGTGCATAACCTGAAAACATCTGCCATCAAATACCATAATAATTCCTTTCACAATCTTTCCATTTTAACTTAATAAAATTTGACAAAATTACTTTAAATCATCGTATTCAACTGAGATGAAGACTATTTGAGAAATTAAAGTACATTGTATACTTTAGACACATCAAATTACTATAAAATTCTTAACATAACAAAATATTATCCATATTGCCCTCATACATTGCTATGAGAAATTAAAATATCTATGACTATTTTAGGATATATGAGATGCTAAAATATCATTAAAATATTCATATACTGCCACTATGAGACATTAAATATACATTACTATTTTAGAAATTAAAACATACTTACTCTACTCCTTAATCAATCATTAATCAAATTCAATACTTACACAAACCACCATTTTAACATATTCATCACATATAACACTCAACATATACCTCTAATTTATCACATCAATAACATTATCCCATTTCATATCTTTTCTTTCTATTATATCTTAAACAATTTTAACTAGAGTAACATAATTATAAACATAGCACTTACCTCTAAAGCCTTTTATTAGCCATCAAGTTGACTACCCTCCTCCTAATCCTAGCATGAATCAACCTTAGATTCTTCTCAAGGGCCAATAGCTTCCATTTCTAACCTTTCTTAGCTTGATTTTGGAGAGAAATTAGGGTGAATTTATGAGAGACTGAAACTTTGGTGGCTTGAGAATGGAGAGACGAAGAAGAAGCTCAGGGAGAAAAACGGCGATATCGATGATGCAATTGGGAGAAAGAGAGAACTTGATACTTTCTAAGTGCATTTATGTTGGTCGTTGGACTAAATTTGAGTTCTCTAAAATGCATTTACTGTCTTAACTCAATTTCCTCTTCGTCTTGAAAACTTAGGCCAAAGGACATATTCCCACACAAGATTTTCTAAAACGACAACATTCCACTCTCGAAATTTTAAAAACTCAAATATTCACTCATTAATAAAAGTTAACAATTAAATTTAATGGTTAACGGTTAACGGTTAAATATTAACGATCAAAATAATATTTTTATTTTTTAATAAAAAAATTTTAAAAATAATAAAACAATAAAAAATTTTTATAAAAAACAATAAAAATATTAAAATTAAAAATTAAAAAAAAAACCACTATTGATCATGTGATATAAAACAACTATCTAATTTAAGAGACGACCATATCTAAGGACCGCATTTGACTAAGGCGGTTAGATTGACAATCTCCTTTTTCGGTAAAAATGATCAAATTCAATCATCTTTGTTATTAACAGAGGCTAAAAACAATAAAAAATGACCAGTTTGGATCTTACCAATCATTTTAAATCATGATTGATGACAGAAATAGTTAGATTTGATTGTTTTTGTTAAAAAAAAAAATAGTTGATCTAACTGTTTCTGAAACACAGAACGGCCAGGTTTGCCCCTTGAACTTATTTTTTGGCTACCATTGTTGACATTTTTAATTTGTATTTTTTAAATATTTTTATAATATATTTTTATATTTTAAATATTAAATTATTTTTTTATAATGATAATTTAATTATTTTATTAAAAATGTTAATAAAATTAGATTAAAAAAATAGTTAAAAATAGGTGTTTATATTTTTAAAAGCTAAAAAACAGAAATATTTAGAGAAAACCTTGGACAGGAATATACCCTTTGGCCCTGAAAACTTAAATTAAACATCCTTTAACCTCCTTTGTTTGTCAAATTTTACTTTACCCCTCCCCGAGAAAGTGTGATGGGTCCATACTTATTTTTAGTGAGGTCAAATTAACATTTACACCCAAATATATATTACCATTTACAATTTTTTTGATTTAAGTGGGGTCCTGAAGGGACAGCTAAGACCATAGTCATTAGCATAAATTCAAGGCAACAGTAAGGCTGAGGGGAAGACCATTCTTGCATCTTACTCGCACCATAGCCTTATGGTATTGCTTTTCTCTTTAAGTAACTTTTATAATATCACTACAAGGCGCGAATCACGTTAACAATCGATTGTCTCTTAATCTTATCGTGTCTTTTCATCTTTCTACACTAAATTTTCTAACAATTTAAAGAACTTCTTGTCAATGTTAATCTCATCACCAATAATATTGTGTCTAATTTACACATGTAATTGACCCTCGCTTCAGTTATTACTACATTCCAGAAGCTCTTTCAGATAAGTCCTACAATTTTGCTCACTTCAATTCAAAGTTGAAATTTATCCATTAAAAGAAATAGTTATATATATTGCCGTAAGCAACTAACAAAATTATAACATATTGGAGTTGAAATTTTTAGTTGAATGAAATATCAAAATCAAGTAATTAATTTTGATGAAAAGTTACATGGGGTTTACTTAGTTTATCAGGTATTTATTTCAACATACCGAGTTTTGCTGGTTACATGCCACAATGAAAGCCGTTTTAGATGCCTTTCCTTCAGTTTTTCTGTTTACTCTCTCGGCCTGTGTAAACCAAACCATGCTTTCTCTATCTCCTTCCTTCACCTGAACCTCTCTTACTGCAATATTTTCAAGAAACAAAGCATCTGCTTTCTGTAATTACTTCCATTTCAAGGTTAGTGTATTTCTTCTTTTTTCTTTTTCTCTTTTGTTTAGTACATGCATGCACGTGGAAAGAGTTTCTGGCATTTTGTTTGTTGGTTTTTTGATTTATTGATAATGATGACAATTGTGGTTGGATCTGATAGGTTTATGATAAAAGATAGAAAGAGAGATTAGGAATGGCTTACAGGGTTGCTCACGAGTACGATTATCTCTTCAAGATTGTATTGATTGGAGATTCTGGTGTGGGAAAATCCAACATTCTTTCCAGGTTTACAAGAAACGAATTCTGCCTAGAGTCTAAGTCCACTATCGGTGTTGAATTTGCAACCAGGACCCTTCAGGTCTTTTTTAATGACCTTTTTTTTTGTAATTTTTTTAATTTAATTTCAATTCTATGTGAAATTTCTGAATTTTATTTTTTTTTTCATTTTGGGGGCCATTGTACCATTGATCTGTGATGTGTTGCAGTAAAATCCTCTAGGCTAGCTTCTCTAGCATCATTTCTATCAGTTATATGGTACCTTTTCCCTAACAGTTGCGCTTATTCATGTTAGGCATCATCTTAAAATTTACAATTGTAATGGGGAATTGTGGTGCCAAAAACAAAAGTTGCCCGTTTTCTGATACTGAAGAATGGAATCTCTCCGTTCAGTCAGCATAATTTACAGGCATTAGAAGATCTTTTTGGTGATTAGGCTTGTCTATTTGGATGCAGGTAGAAGGAAAGACAGTAAAGGCACAGATATGGGACACAGCTGGTCAAGAGAGGTATAGAGCTATCACTAGTGCTTACTATAGAGGAGCCGTTGGTGCGCTTTTGGTTTACGATATAACCAAGAGGCAAACCTTTGACAACGTCCAAAGGTGGCTTCGTGAACTGAAGGACCACGCCGACTCTAACATTGTCATTATGATGGCTGGGAACAAGTGTGATCTTAATCACCTAAGAGCAGTTCCGGCAGAACATGCACGATTATTGGCCGAAAAAGAAGGTCTCTCATTCCTGGAGACTTCAGCATTGGAAGCGCTCAATGTTGAGAAGGCATTCCAGACAATTTTGTTGGATATCTATCACATTGTTAGCAAGAAGGCACTGTTGGCACAGGAGGCGGCTTCCACAACTGAAATTCCTCAAGGCACCACCATTAATGTTGCAAATCTATCTGGTAATGTCAATGGGAGATCTTGTTGCTCTAGCCAGTAAGATACAACTTATACTTCTCTACAAGAAGGAGAAGACAAAGTCAATTTTGTTCGATCAAGGAAGATATGAAGAATTCCTTGCCGTTTTCAAAAACACATATTCCTCTTAAGGGTCTTTGGATATCTGGTTTCCAGTTCATCAGAACCATGGTTTAGCATGAAGTAAAGGTGTCTCTAGACGTATTATTTGATTTGACATTAATGCAATGAGGAATATAGCTGTGAAATTATTGTTTAATAGCATTTTTCGGGATGCAAGGATGAAAGAGAAATTGTAAGCAAGCACCATTCCGCATCGTCAGTACTAAAATTATCTTCTATTATAAGAGATGAACTAAAAAATAATGAATTCTAAGAGAACAAAAGTGAGATTTAAGAGTTATATTGATATTTCTATAAATTTAAACTGATAACTTTTCAAACCCAAGAGGGTCAGCTACCCCTTTGGGTTTGTCATTCCTACTAGTTGTAGTTTCTTTTATTTGAGTTTAATTATAGGATAGACTGAGACTTTTGTCTCTCAATCATTGGAATTCTATATGATTTTAAAAAGCAGAAGTGTTCTGTCACAGCTGTTTCTTAGAAACAGCAGAATTAGACTGGATCGACCATTATAACATGGATTTCAAATATAACCAAGTTGCTAAAGGTTTATTCTCCTTTGTCAGGTCTATTACTTTATAGTCTCAAGGGAAATCTTACAGAAACGCCTATAGAATTACTTGGCAGCTTTTTCCGCTTTTGGATTGTAAAATTTTATACCTGGATAATTATTGATGGACCTTCCAGGATATCTGACTTTAGACCCAGTTGAGAAACAATTCAATCATAGGAATAGTTTGCAAAATTCAATCATAACATTCATCACGTTTCTCATACACTCATCACATTGAGGTCCAAGAAACAACCTACAATATCCTTATCTTCTGTCGAGTTCGAATACACAGCTATGGCCAAAAAATGCTGGAAAGATTGTTTGGTTGGTCTATTTACTTAACGACATGTCAGTTAAAATTCCTCCACCTATTGATTTGCTATGCGACCATAATGCAACAATCCACATTGTTTCAAATATTGTCTTTCATAAAAGAATGAAGCACATTGAAGTTGACCGCAATTATGTTCAACTTCAATATCAAACCAAATTACTTAATCTACTCCATGTGTCATCTCACAAGCAACTCGTTGACATATGCACCAAGGCTCTTGACAGTGACCAATTTCGCATACTTTTGCATGAGATGGACTTGAGGGAGGCTAGCACACATGCTTGCGACAGGCATGCACGTCAGTGACTTGGGAATCGTCAATAAGGCAAGCTTGATTGTGTTTCCCTTAGACAATAGCTTGAGGGAGGTCGTTATGAACCTAGAAAATTCCCACCGTCATTCATAGCCAAAATCATCTAAGGTCAAGGAAGAGTGTTTGGTGATTGATCCTGCAATCAATGCCCCTTATATTGTTCCTTTATTGTACACTACAGGAAATTATTTTTTTCCTTTTTCATACAAACTCCTTCAATGTATATAATGTACCTAAAATAGTGTTTCAATACAAGTGAAAGAAATCTTTACATTATATTATGTTTCATTTCAATAGGGGTATTCTTCATTGTAAGTATGATGAACAGACTACAGACCTGTCACTTCTCTCTATGCTTTCCTGAAATAGAAATAGAAATATATTGAGATGATTTTATATTCGATTATCATTAACTTCTGATTGGCTAGCAATTATATATTTCAGTATCAAACAACTGGTTTGGCATCCACCATAGGAGAATCGCAAAGTTTTTGTCAACTTAAGGAACTCTCCAATATAATCAACTACACATGCAACCCAGATTCCATGTGTTCCTGCAACTTCTGCTTTTGTATTACTTTGAATTTATGCTTACCAAAAAGTAACTAAAATGCGACAGAATGGCATAAACACATCTTCAGCAGCAAAGGATGCTTCATCACCACAACTGACTTGACTAGATGATTTAAACTCTGATACTTCTGAACCTCAAGTTAATTTGATTGCGAGGAAGAATCCTAGGAAGAGTATTTGGGGGAAGGACCGAATTAAAAAAGGAACTGGGTTTTCATCACTATTCTAGCACATATGCATAGGCCAAGTAACCTGTTAATATGGGAAAGTAATGGAAAAAAGGGATTACAAAAGGTTAATTTTTAACTGTTTGAAAAGTAACAGAGCCAGTAGGTGGAATAATGAATTTGAAGTGTAGAATCTATAGCCAGATGTTAATTCAGCTTTGCCTTTGGATTTTTCAACCCAAAATGTGAAATGTGGTAATTTAACTGAAGCATCCAGCTTTGAATTTTCTAATCTAAAGTTATGAACCTCCTTGACTGAAAAAAAAGAAAAAAAGGCACTTATAAACATTCAGCCAATAGCACCAGCTTAACATAGACACCCAAATGAGATAGATTTTTTCTGGTTAGCTAGAAGATTATGATTAGTACTTAATAAAGATCTTAACAAAAGAGAGCTGACATCAACCAAACATCAACAATATACACACATGTCAAAAATTCAAGTGGTATTAAATAAAAATGACTCGTATTCAAAAAACACATCAATGTAAAGCTTTTAAAGGGATGAAACAGGCATTCTACTAGAGGGGAATGGATGTTTTAGTCGACAAAGTTGAAGAACAAGTTCATTCCAAGCATAAAATGACATTCTAGGTCTCGTAGAGTGTAGGTTGATTGTTTTATAAATTTTGGCATTGTTTGTTCTATAAACATTATTGTCATTTCAAGATAAACAGGGCTATTCTAGAGAGGAATGAGGTTCCAAATTGTTGATTTGCATGAAACGGAATAGTTAGGGGAGTGGACTCTTTCCAAATCAAACAAGCAAGGTTAGAATTACGAAACGAGCATTCCATTCAAGGAACGTGTGTTCAGTAAAGATTTTCAATTGGTGCAAAATTGCTTTATGCATTTCACTGTATAAAAGAAACTCTAATTTATGCTATGTATTGATTTTATACTTGTTTTTTTTAATTGTCATAGATTTTCTCTTTAATTATTGTGTTACTTAATTTAATTAGAATCTCATGAGTATTAAAATTCACAATAAGTAGCAACTAAATTCTACCAATATAATTCAGTCTAAAAGAAAGAGAGAAATGATTTCAAAGGTTTAACTTAGTAATAAAGACGTTGATCAAATCATCTCTTCTGTGGATGGATATCTGATGGGATTCTAAAACCATTTTTGTCAACGTCTTATTAATTTTCCAGCTTCTTTAGCTTCTTGATAATGCATGTTTAGATAATACGTTCCATATTACAAAAGCATAAAATAATTAGTTAACGTATTTTTGTTTATTATTATAAGACTATTGCCGCTTGAATGACCAGATGTGAAACTTTCTTCCCTGAAAAAAGTTTGACGCGACGAAGCTTTATGGCTGGTAACTTTCTTGCGAAATGGGTCGTCTTTGCAGGCGTGCAAGGGGAGAGAATTTTGCTAACATCTTTGATGTCTGAAAGCTGTTTTGTTAGTCTTGAAATAAAGAAAGCTAAAAAAGACACACACCTAAGATTAAAATCCCTGCATCCCTGTCATTAGGAAAACTATATATGGGGAAATTAATGGTCATTAGCCTATATATGATTATCTGTTCTTTAAAAGTTCAAATTTTTGTTTATTGGCCTAATTTGAAAGTAACTTTAATTTCGCATGTGTCCTTGATTTTGGAGCAGCCATTGAGTTCAGTGAAAGGCTAAGCTACTTTAGATTAGCTTCAAATGTCATCACATGCCTCACTAAAGTGCTTCATCAGGATCTTGTAACTCCAGCAAAGAACGTGGGTTACTGGACAGGAGTCACAACATTGATGCCTCTCATCGGAGCTTGTATTGCAGACACTTAAACAGGCCGGTTCACTATGGTTATGCTTTCTTCTCTAATCTATCTTATGGTAGGAATTTGAATAATAATTTTGTTTGTTATTCTTTTCAAAATAGACGTTTTGTTTAAAATAGGATGTATTTTTTGGTTCAGGGTTTTAAGCCTCTTGACCGTGTCCCAGTCCAGTCCAAGTTTAAAGCTCTGCAATTCATGAGGTGGTATTTTTCCTTGCAATGTATTTTGTATCAGTTGGAACTAGGGGGGCATAAGCCCTACTTGGAGAGCTTTGGAGCCAACCAGTTTGGTGATGGTCATTCAGAAGAAAGAAAGAGGAAGATGCCTGACTTCAATTTGTGGAACTCTACCCTATGCTGAGGACTCCTCCTGGGTGTAACAATTATAGTTTATGTGCAAGAACATTTTAGTTGGAACTTGGAACATTGCAAGCCTTACTCTTATCATAACAATGGCAGTGACAATAGTCACCTTTTATGCTGGAAAGCCTTATTATCGATATTGGCTATTAGAAGGAAGCCCTTTGTTGCAGGTTTTGGTTGCAGCCAAAAGGAAGAGAACCTTGCTTTATACTTCCAATCCTTCTCTATTATATGAAGTCCCCCCAGGTCAAAGAAGTCCCCTGTAAGCCTTCTGGCTCGCATAGATAGGATTAGGTAAATAAGGATAATATTAATTTTTTAACAATTTTTAAAATGGTGACCAATGTGTTTGATTAATTTGAATTTCTATAGGTTCCTAAACAAAGCTGTAATAATCAAAGATGGGGAAGGCATCTTAAATTAGAAAAGTCATCATCCCTGGAGATTTGCAACAGTGACAAAAGTTGAGGAGTTGAAGCTTGTTTAAATATGGTTCCGATATGGCTAACTTCGTTATCATGTGTAGCCCAGGCTTCAACAACATTTGTTAAACAAGCGGCTGCAATGAACACAGAAATCAGCAACCATATCAGGATCCTACCAGCCA
Organism: Anacardium occidentale; assembly: GCA_026122585.1. NCBI lineage: Eukaryota > Viridiplantae > Streptophyta > Magnoliopsida > Sapindales > Anacardiaceae > Anacardium > Anacardium occidentale. The sequence goes on along the minus strand of JAJEJH010000097.1, from coordinate 171,361 downwards.
CCACTTACTCTTTTAGGGCCATTGCAATGATAATTCCCATTACTATCTATGAGAAAGTATTTGTTCCATATGTAAGGAGAGTCACCAGTGACGAAAGAGGTACTGATACTTGCAGTTTTGGGAATGACTGTTGCAGGCATTGTTGAAGGGAAAAGGTTAGGCATTGCTAATGAGGAGACAATTCAAGAGTGAAGCCATGAAGTGTCCATGAATGTGTTTTGGTTGGCTCCCCACTATGGAATTCTAGGCATAGGAGATGGACTTGCTCTGGTAAGTTTGCGAGAGTATTTTAAGACCAGGTTCCTGATTTAATGAGAAGTTTGGTTAGAGCTTTTGTCCAAGTGTGATTGGACAAAAAGAGTGATGGGAGTGGAATTAATGCCCTGATGTAACTCTATCTATGAAGGTACACACATGAAAATTAGGCGAGATGAAGCTATTGTTCATATTTGTTTTGCTTTATGTAAAATCACTTTATTCAACTCATCTTTCCTGTAGCTTACTACTTTCAATGTTTCAATTAAAGACTCTCTTGGGGCAAGTAAAATTGTACGGTTGGTTCCAGAGACCTTGGAATCATTGATACAGATGCCAGTGAAGTAAATTTTACAAATTTACAGGACTGGAAAAGCGAGAGCTTGGGGCAGTTAGTCAATTGGGTTCTACTAAAACCCCAAATTGCTAGTATTGTTAAACACACAAGGACATTCAAAGGCTCCTACTTAAACAGTAACCCTGAGCCTTTCTGTCGAGCAAGCAGGGTCATGATCATAATGAATTCATAGTCACTTCTTTTCCTTCATCAACCATCATCTTCTCTCTCTCTGTCTCCAACTCAAAAGCTCCGTCCATGGCAGAAAATACTGATCACCAGTACCATGTGCCCCAACGAAGCAGAAGAAACAAGCTTCGAATCACCACTTATGCCAACCAACAACAACCCTCAAGACCCTCTGCCTGGTCCTCAACCTCGCCAAGCTTTCAAACAACATTACATTCACACCCACCAACACCATCACCACCTTCTTCTTCTTCACTACAAATTCTGTTTCCCGGCAGTGTCCAAAGCTTCTTAACTGATCTCAACTACCAGCCCTTTACATCTCTTCACCCATTTCCTTTAAACTTGAACGCACAACGATATAATCCAGTTTCGGGGTTCGGAGATTTCTTGAAGCTCAGAGGTGATGTTAGAAGTTTAGTTCCTCTGGGTCCATTTACAGGCTACGCTTCCATATTAATGCGTTCAAAGTTCTTAAGGCCTGCACAGCAGCTTTTAGATGACTTTTGTGGTAGTGAATATTTTCAAACATCGGACTTTCAAATGGATGGTTTTACTGACAGTGCAGTTCTTAGAGATCTCATTGCCTCCAGTGACAGAGTTGGTCGTTCATGGAAGAACTCCAAGCTGATTATGATGCTAGAAGAGGTATGATCTCAAATTTTTTCTCTAGAGAAACGACGGGAGAAAACAACAGAAACGAAAATGGGTACAAATTTTCATAAACGAATTTTATTTTCATAAACTACTTTACTCCACTAGTGATGTCTTGTCTTGTCTTTGTTTCAGTTGAATTGAATGAATGAAACTGAGGATGATTTGATTGTTCTGTGAGTTAAGATAGCCATCTGATTTATTTTACCGACAACACAAGGGATCACGAAAAGGTGTCTTGTCTTGTCAAATAAATCATTCTACTGTTCTTTTTTTGTTGTGTTTCGTTTTCAAACGTTTCTTCTTAGCTTTCTGAGCTGACTGCCTGTTGCTTTTCTGGTAGCTCGCCTTGTGGATTGTGTTTCCGATATATACCCCACAAATTTCTGTCAATACCCAAGTTTCATAATTCCACTGCTTGCCCCGGACGGTTTGTACTGCTATAGCTGGGCTCAGGATTTTACCTCTTTTTAGTGTCCTACGAGAATATTTACACCATAATTACTGCTAGAAGAAGCTTTTTTGTTTCAGAGGAACGGAAAAAATAATGGATTTAGCTACGATTAGGTGTTAGACCAAGAAAAACTACTTAAAGTCAAACAAGTTTATGGAAATGAGAAAGAATCCCCTAGGAGTGGTCTGTATGCCAAATTTGAAGGCCTTATGCACCAAGGCAAAGAATGCTAAGCATAGGTTCCAGCCTCCAAGTTTGGAGGTGTTTAGCCTGGGTTTTGCTATCCGTCGTGATGGGTAATTCAAAAAATTGATTGGGTAGATACTCGACTATTTTAAAAGGTATACAAAGGAAAGGTTGAATAAGATATTAACCTGGATGGGTTTTTTGTCTACCCAAAAAAAAATATATCTGATCATCTCATTTTATCTAACTTTATTTCTAAATTAAACTTTATTCAGATTTTTTATTATTAGACCAAATCTTATTAGAATTATTATATTTTTAAGAAATCTTAAAATCATTTTTTATGAGATAAACTCAAACCATGAGTAACATCTAACAACAATTAATATTTTATCCACTATATGATTAGAAGTAAATGGTTAAACATTGTCTCTTACACTCTTATTTATTCATTGGGAAACAAGTCTTTTGTCTATTGATTGAGCAATGAAACCTTACATCCATCAACATATCTTATAGATTAAATGGTCACCAATTTTAATGTTAGAAAGATGCATAATTGTGTTTTTAATCTTAAGATAAATCAGTATCCCAAGTTTCGACACATGCATAACATATAATTAAACAAATTTCATGACCTAACATAACATTGCATTCCATTGTATGATGCATGTCAAACATGCATTAATCAATGCCTAAGAAACTTTTTTTCTGTCATCAGGTTTACAAGAAATACAAGCTATACTGCCAACAGGTGCAATCAGTTTTTGCATCCTTTGAATCTGTAGCTGGTCTTGGAAATGCAGCTCCATATGTATCTTTTGCTCTGAATGTCATATCTAAGCATTTTAGTTGCCTGAAGACTGCCATAATGGACCACATTATGGTCTCTAGCAAGACTCTTGGTGACGGAATTTTTAGCAAAGACACTGTTGCAGGGTCTGGGACTGCTGAAACAAGTTTTGATAGCCAAAATTTGGGCTTTCTTCAGCCACCTATTGGGCGACCTCAGAGAGGACTTCCAGATTATGCATTATCTGTGCTCAAAGCTTGGCTCTTTGATAACTTTCTAAACCCGTGAGTGTTTACCTTCATCTTCTTGTAGAAATGTGTCACTTCAATAGCACAAAAGCTAGAGTATTCTAAAACTGATCTTTTCTTTTTCATACTAGTTATCCTTCAGATTCGGAAAAGCAAATGTTAGCCCGGAAAACTGGTCTATCAAGGGCTCAGGTGAACAATCTTACATGCCAATTTTGTGATCAAATTCCCGACTTCGTTGTAAATTATATGACACTGCACATTGTGTGGGCAGGTTTCCAATTGGTTCATAAATGCAAGAGTAAGAGTGTGGAAGCCAATGGTGGAAGAGATGGATCTGCTTGATAAAGAGCAGAGAGCTCAAGGACCATCAGAACCTGTAAATGTTGACGACATCCCGATGTCATCCCATCACCTAAACACTATTTCTCCTGAGAGATTTCCTCCAACCTCGCGAAGCGAGAAGGCTCAACAAGTTACAACAAAACGCCGCAGAGAAAAGTGTGCCCAAATGTCTGAGGAGAATGAGGAAGAGAAGCATATAACTCGGAGTGACTTGTCAAGGGTTCTTTACATTGGGGGTGGTAGTGGAAGCAGTGGTCTTTCTCTGGAATTGGGGCTCCACCAGAACGAAGGAAATGAATTGTCTCGGCCCTCCTGTAACTGTTTTGTCCCATTTCAGCCTTGAAACAGATGTTGGGATGGATATGACTGCACGATTTGAAGCTCAAAATCAGCAATCTCGGAAGGATTTAAAAGGGAGGCTAAGCTAATGCATTTGACTAATTACATTGCCTGAAATTAATTTTTTTTTACTTAGTTGTGTTCTAGCCGTGAATCGACCCAGCCAACAAACAAATAAGGATTGTGAATTCTCTCTGTTTTCCTCATTGAACAAGATTTTGCTAGACTTTCTTAGCACCCCTGTCAATACCCCAGATGGGGATTTAATGTTAAATGAAACTGGAACTTCTTGTTTTTGATCATGGCTCATAATTGGTAAGGGTTCACCGCCCACAAGATCCGGAGCTTGGAAATGGATAATCTACCAAACATTGATGCTACGTGGCATTATAGGAGTGGACAGCCTCATTAAACGACTTCAAAATTCTAAAACTACACTTGTAACCCAACTTGCAAGAATATTCTCGGTAAATCCTCGAACAACCCACGGGAGAAAAATAACTTACACCCGTTAGTAGCTGAACCAAAATGGGCATTCCATTAGAATCAAACACGTCATCACTTTCCAAAAGAGTCCTTCGTAATTATGTGCCACGTAGCATCATGGTCACTCATAAACTCGCGTGCTACACTGAGAATCTAAAAAGTTGGTTAGTTGGGTTTGACGTTGAGTCGATGCCGCAAACCCTAACCCAGGTCTATCCTATTTGGAAACCAAAAGTTGATACGACAGCGTTTTGGGCTCATCTTTCCTGAAATTTCTCCACTTTAAAATTGCGCCGAGGAAAGGTGACCCTGAAAATTATAAAAGTAGAGACGAAAAAAATTATGGAATTGTGTACTAAAACTTCGAAGTTTAAATTTTATCTGTCATTTTGTATATCTTAATAAATGGGTTTAGAATCTTCTTTTGTTCTTTTTTTTTTTTTTTGTCACAGTGAGTATTCTTGATCTTGCTTCATAGCAAAGCACTCAGCTTTTGTTCATATTCTAAGAAGAAAACTCAGAGAAATTGAGTTCTATTTATTTTATTTTTATCGTTATATTTTTGTTAAGAGATGCAAACAGAAGCGAGAATGGGGGTGGTGGTAGAGGGAGGGCAGAGAGGTTTGAGCTCAAGCCATGAAAGCGTGAGTGTTGATAAGGTATCACAGAAGAAGCAACAAATGCTGCAGAATCAATCTCAGATCGGCACTGTATCACAGCTTCTTGCAGGAGGTGTAGCTGGTGCTCTTAGTAAGACCTGTACTGCGCCTCTTGCCAGACTCACCATTCTGTTCCAGGTTTGTTTATTTGGCTTTCTCAGTTGTATTTTGTGGATAATTTTTGTTTTGTCCAGGGTTAGGTCATTTTAAGGTGAGATCTAATGTCGTTTGATGTTTGCTTTGGCTGGAGAAATTCTGTTGGGTGTTTTTTTGGTTTGTTGTTGATAGTTTTTGGTGTGTTACGTATTATTTGTTTGTTTTAAGAGATGATGTTTGTTTTAAGAGTTGATGTGATGATATTTTTTTATTTATATATTAACTTTCTTTAGTGTTCGTAATTGAATGTTTGAACTTAAATGATTGAGTTGTAAGAATTTAGTCAAGGTTCAATGATTTAGATTATGAAAATATAAGGTATATATCAGTATTAATAGTACGTTCTTATAGAGCGAGGATGTTATAGTAAATAGTTGATATCTATAGTATGGAAGATATGTTCTGAAGTGATGTTTCGAGATATAGAACTGACATGTTGGAGAGTATGAAGTTTGAGACGCTTTGTAGTTAATCTTAGCACTTGTATTTGGATGAGAAATTGCTCCTTGATCTTGGCTTGGATAGTGAAGGAATAAGGTGGGACTGGTAGATGGTAGCTTTAATTTAACCTCAGACTCTTTTGCAACTGAACATTCTCTTATTGGTTTGTTGTTCTGATGTGTAACTGTTTTTGCTGTCTTACTTCCTTGAAATTATAATTCTTTTTTTTTTTTTTTTTTCAAATAGGTGCAAGGCATGCACTCTGGTACTGCACCATTGAGGAAGGCTAGTATATGGCATGAGGCTTCACGAATAATTCATGAAGAAGGATTCAGGGCTTTCTGGAAAGGGAATCTGGTTACTATTGCCCATCGCCTACCATATTCTTCAGTCAATTTTTATGCTTATGAGCACTACAAAAAGGTTGGTAAAATATGCTATATGCATATATACTTTTCATGCAATACAACTACTTAAGTAGATGTTTTTAGCTTTTCTGTCCTTACAGCTTAATTCTTTTCATGTAGCAGTTACTACAAGTGATTCCAGGATTGCAAAGTCACAGGGAAAATATGAGTGCTGATGCCTTTGTGCATTTTTTAGGCGGTGGTTTGGCAGGAATAACAGCAGCATCTGCTACTTATCCATTGGATCTTGTAAGAACACGCCTTGCTGCTCAGGTAAGATTGGCATGTTGTCGTTGATGTTCTTCCAGGGAGAGAAATATTTTGTTTGCTTCTTATGTTTTGTTCTTAGGCCATGGGTAGTTGTCAAATGTTAAGTAGCTGGTCTGGCAATGTAATGCTAATATTTTTTTTGTGCTGTTATGAATTGTTGTGCATGGGAGTATAAATTTTCATTTTATTAATTTGAAAGGTTGGTGGTCACCGGATGAACTGTTGCTTAGGTCTGCTTTCATTGGAATTCAAGTCTAATAAAAACCAGAATAATGAAATGTTTGCCTAACTTCTGGATTCAAACTCTAGTGATGCTAGCTATTTTCTATCCCTCCTTTTTACCTGTGCATTTGCTCCTTCATTAACTTAGCTAATTTTTTTGCAGACTAATGTGATTTACTACAGAGGTATTTCGCATGCTTTACAAACTATTTGCAGAGAGGAAGGAGTTTTGGGCCTCTATAAGGGACTTGGTGCAACACTTTTTGTGAGCTTCTGTTGTTTCTTATAATATAATTTATGCTAATACAATTGCAAATTTTATTTGTAATTGACTGCAGTTTGACATTGATGCAGGGTGTTGGGCCCAGTATAGCAATTAGTTTTTCAGTATATGAAACATTGAGATCTTTTTGGCAGTCACAGAGGTAATAACTCCGGAATTTGATTCAGCAATTTTAGGGTTTCAATATTGCCTTCTAATGATCCTTGTTGCGTGCATCCATATCTTATCTCTTAACAATTCTTTGTTGCTATTGTTATGCCAGACCACATGATCCCACTGTGCTGGTTAGTCTAGCATGCGGCAGTCTTTCAGGCATTGCTTCATCAACAGGTGACTAATGTTGGACCTGCTACCTTTGGCGTTTCTTGCTATTTTAATTGAGCTCTCTGTAATGTCTTCTTTCCCTGGTTGATTTACATTGTGGTGTAGTTTGTCCTACTACTGAAACCTAGTATTCTTATTTGGTACACTGTCATATCATGCTTTTTCTCCTTCTGTTTGTGTTAGTAATTTAATTTTTTGTTTGAGTAGTTCCTTTGGTTATTTGTTTCTTAAATCAGAAAGTGTTATTTTTGCGGTTATAGAAGTGTGTTATCATCATATAATGTGTGAGCGATGGAATCAATGGTATATTTGAGACCTGAATTTTAACTTCCTTATCAAATGTTAATTAGCAGTGTGATTTTAGTTAATAACCTTCTTTTTAATTACTTACATAAGCTTGATTAGAATATGTTAATTTATCTGTATAGAATTTAACATATCTAGCTGTTTATCATGCTTTGCAGAGACGGAGATTATGGTGAAGGCTCTGCATTAAGCATCTAACCAAGACTGACCCTACTAGAGCCAGAGACCAAGAGTACAGTAGTATTTTTGTCTGGCATTTGAGAATTTTAGTAAGAAAAATAACAAAACATTTACCTTTTATATCAATTGCCTGACTTCATCTTTCTGTGTGAAGATCTGGTTTGGATTAACTGCATCTTCAACATTTCTTCAATAACTTGTGTCCCCAAGCATTTGCATTTGGTTCAATCACAGGGTGGTGGAACTATTCTCTGGTGAACCTATACTGTTGTAGCATTTACTGACAATGAAATATTGAACTAAATTTGGAATAGGGTGGTGGCTGAGGATGAGTTTGTGCACATAGGTTAAACTGACTTCTTCATTCAGATAACACGTTAACCACTCCTAGTTGATAAGTTCCACTACATTGTCAAACACGTGAAATGATAGGCAGATTGAAACAGTAGTTGCCATTCATGGTTCTGTTACAGGCTGGCCCTGGTTAATGGAAATGCATTTATGATTTGCATTCACATAAGTCCTAAACCACTTATCAGTTGGAAGAATCCTGTTTAATCTGATGTGGTGTATTTCCAATAACATGGTTGTTACCAAAAATATAGTATTGTTTCTTAACTTGTAATATTATCTTCAGACTGAATATTTGAATGCAAAAAGATCTGCAATAGATTGTATGTAGTAAGTTTAAGAACTGTCTGTTAAAACTTAATTGCTGAGCTGCAAGATCTGCCATAAAGTGCCATTGCAGTCCCAGTCATCAATTCCTTTCTCTGCAGTTCACTTGTCTTCCTCAAAGTGAGTACAGTATATGTATAATATTTATTTTTTGGTAATTTAAATGGGTTTTTTCTGTTCAAAATTGATGTTTCATCATACTGTTGTCATCACTGTTGGCATTATGTTTCAAGCTACTGCTCAGTTTACAATCTATCGTTAGGCAGGGACACCAAATGATCTATAGGTTTCTTCCAGTCACTGTTTCATAATTTTTTGTGCTAGCAGCATTACAACATCTTGAGCTGGCTTTCTGTAATCAATGTTTTGTTATGTTCAACAAATTGAAAACTATTTAATTAAATCTTAAACATGAAAATTCCAGGCGTGATGAGATGTGAGTTTTAATTCAAAATGTAATCTTGTGGTGGTGATATTCAATCATATTTTTATGTATGACTACGCTTTTGATATTGGACTCTTTGTTGAAACAGTTTGTTTGAGAGAAAATCATTAATGGTCGCAAGTAGACAGTTCAATTCAGATTTATACTTCCTCATCCTGTTAGACTAATGTATGGCCCTTCTGTTGTTTAATGATTTGCAGCAACATTTCCTCTGGATTTGGTGAGGCGTAGGAAACAATTGGAAGGAGCAGGGGGTCGAGCCAGGGTGTACACAACAGGCCTTTTAGGCATATTTAGGCACATAATCCAGACTGAAGGGTTTCGTGGTTTGTATCGAGGGATTTTACCTGAGTATTACAAAGTGGTTCCTGGCGTTGGTATATGTTTCATGACCTACGAGACATTGAAGATGCTTTTAGCAGATGATAATGCCATCTTCTAGTTCACCATGCTGTATGTAATAGCAAAGCCAATGAAGATTTTGTGCTTTGTCATTGAGGTTAATTACATGAGACTGCAGTGAGACTTAATTTTTCCATGTATAGATAGTGAAGAGTAAACTACATACCAATTGTATCTTGCATTGTTGTCCTCACAATTCTAAAATACATCAATTTGACAGGAGATTGTTTTTAGTCATATGTTTTAGTAGCAACAATTTTTTTTTGTCTCACAATGTTCCAACTTAAGTTGCCAGTTTGTATTATCAGCACATTTGAGTTGAATAAAACATTTCAATACATTTTTATTTAGTAAATCCCATTTTAATCTACTATAAACTTTTGAACTATTAGTATGCAGCTCATTTTCTGTACCTCGATCATTCACTCATGTAGCACAAGGCTAAGATGGGGTGTTATTAGCACTTGGAAGTCATTGACATGTAATATCATGATCGAACCTTGTTAAAGTATAAGAGGAGAAGCTGCTTAAGCTCCTGTTAAGCGATTGGCTCAGTCACTTTTTTGGGAAAACACCATCTTCAATCCCAGAAACTTCTGTTAGTGTTAACAGTGGTAAATTCCCAGTTAGGCGAATGCGCTCAAGGGTGCAACGTAAACCATAGTTATTGACAGTAACATTTGCAGCTCTGAATAAAACTCACCGGGCTTCTTTTCAACCCCAGATCTTCCACCTTTCGTCGTAGATGAGAAAGGGGAAGCTGTTGATGTTGATGGCATGTATTTTGAACCTGACAGAACTTCTGACTCATGCCACATGGAAGCACATGGCAGATACCTTCCTCTACTTCAGGATTAAGATTGCGGTAGCCTGCAATGCCAAAGATAATTGAAGAATATAACAACATTCGATATTGCAAGATTATTCCAAGAGAAAATAACCAAATGGGCATATACCTTTTAGGCGCAGCCAACCACGCATCAACTCATGGGCAAGAATAGCACCTGTTAAGAATCTGCATCCAGCAAGGACAGTAAATGAATGGGAACCAAGCAGAAGGGTCACAATACTCAATAAATCAGAATCATAGACTCATTGTTAAGCATGCCTTGGAAGACCATAAACAACAAGGATAGCAGAGCTTGTCAGCTTCTCCGTGTATTCTCATGGAAGAAAAAATTTGTGTTTACAGTTCTCTGATAACACACGCTTTCTGACAGTCTTCTCTTCAGAAAGACACAAGTCCCTTGTCTCTGGCATGTGATGGTAGCCCTGGAAAACCGAATCCGAGTCAGAAACTTCTTCACAAGCCAAAATCATAAACTTAGAAACAGAATTTTTGTATTACATTCTTCTCGCCTGCAAAAGCTTCATTAAGGGCTTGTCTTTCAACAAAAAGCATGGGAATCTGTTGACCCAGTTTCATATTCATTCCTTCATGGTAGTCTCTGATGGCTTGGTCCTAGCCGATTCCTACAAACTCCGCCCATCTTCCAGTGAATAATACCTCGCATTCCAACACTAAAAACTTGATTAACACTAAATATATTCGGAGATGAAACTATTTTTAACATGGATTGTTCATGAGAAGGGCAGCACTTTCGGGACCAAAATGGATGGCATCTATACTCGATTAATCCAGCCCCATTTGTTGGAATCTGAAAGAAAATTTGTTGGAATATAATATACTATAGAAATGTAGCATATATATATATAAATATACATATTCACCCAAATCTATTCAAGTTATCTTCCATTACAAATCTTAAACATCATCATGTATTATTAATCCATTAAAGAATGATTATCTAGATAAAAATAAATCTACATTAGATCATCATTTTATCAAACCAATATCACAAAAACATGATGACATCATTAACATCTATTTCGTACAAAATCTAAATTTTCATACTAACCTTTTAAATTACATTCCATTCTTATCTTATATCAATGTAGGAAAACTATAAGATAAGTATCTATCCCCATATAGAAAGGAAGGAAAATTTAATTTTGAATTTAAATTATATTATAAACCTTTATCAAAGATCTTTGGAATTAAGTGTTTCTCATGACATTTTCTTTTATAAACATCAGCAACACTTTGTTCGAATACTTTTTCAAAATTATAGATATAAACTCTTAAATAATGTGTTAAAATATAATAAAAATCTTTTCTTTTTTTGTTCATTCGTGTTATTGTTATTCACTTATTTGTCCAAATAAGAATTGGGTCCATAAGCAATGGATCAGTCACTTAAAAGAACGGTTTTTTTAAACTATAAAACAACTTCACATAAAAAGTATGGCGGAAATAGAAGAAAAGAAAAGTTAAATGAGTTATCTCAGGCCCCTCTAATTTTTAAAATCTCAAGCATCTATTCTTTGATTTTTTTTATTTTTTAAAATATTTTTCATAAAATAATTATATTATTCTCATAAAACATAATTTAACATTTAAATAAAAAAAATAAAAATTTCAAAATTTTTTAAAAATTATTAAAAAATAAAATAAAATAATAATCATTGTTATTGGAGTAAGAGGCTGTCGATAATAAAAACGGTCTCCTGATTCACTATCTTTACCATCAATTATAATTGAAAACGATCAATGGAATTAAGATCGATCATTCTAAGTAATAATTGATTTTTTTGTTTATATATATTTTTGGCTGACTTTGGTCCCAACGGTCATTTTCGACCTTTATTATTGGCGGAGGCGGTCAGATCTAGCCACCTCCACCGAATGGGGAGGCTAAATCTGGTTTTTCTTAAAACCAGGTGGTCAGAAACTGTCACCTGACCCCTTCAGCGGTGGCCACCACCGCGGTACTAACGGCGATGGCTACTAAATATTTTTTAAAATTTTTTTAATTTTAAATATTTTTTAAAATTATTTATATTTTAAAATTATTTTATAATTTTATTATAAATATTTATTTTTTAAAAAGGTATTTTAATCATTTAAGTATAAAAATTATAAAAAATATTTTTAGGGACGAAAGATTGAGCTTTTGAAACTTGGAGGTGGGACTTTGTTCCGGCCTCAAAGTATGGGTGGGACATAGTGCTTTGGCCTTAAAATTATTCAATTTTCCTCTTCTTTCCGAGAAAATATTATATTATTCTTGTTTAATTTTAATTTTTAAAACGCCTTCATCAACACATTGCAAAGCCACAAGGCTTTTTGAACTGAAACCTCTCATTGTTATCATAATCATTTAATCACGGCCATTGAGGCAGGATCCGATGGCTGCACAAGGACAGACAACCATGGACCCTACCGTACTGGATGACATTATCAATCGGCTGACGGAGGTCCGATTAGCCCGACCCGGAAAGCAGGTTCAGCTCTCGGAGACCGAGATCAAACAGCTTTGTGTTGCCTCTAGAGATATCTTCATTCGACAACCTAACTTGCTTGAACTCGAAGCTCCAATCAAGATCTGCGGTAATTTGCTTCGACAAATTAAAATTTTCAATTCTTATTTGTTTTTGCTGCTTTATTCTTAAGTGGGTTTATTGATTTTGTTTAACATTATTACGTTACTGTTTGATATTGATGTATTGTGTTACAGTAGAACCGTAAATTTATTGCATAATGGGTTTTTATTTTAAAGGAAAAAAATTGTTGATGTGAAAGGTAGGGATTTGTGGACAAGTAGTATAGCCTACATTGTTAAAGAATGTATTATGAATATGGTTAGGATTTCCATCATGAGCTGAATGAGCCGTGTGTTCTTGTGATACTTTTTTTATTGTCAACTTCTGATTTAATATCCTTGAATCTTTGTATGTGCATGTTTGATTGGTGAGAGACTAAATGAGTTAGAGCTGAATATCTTGGAGTCGTTAGTCTGTAGAACAAACATAAGTGCTTATGTTGTAATCACTAAAGGTTGTGTAGATAAAAGCTTTTAATTTGGATGTGGTGGAATGGGGTTTTTGATGCTCTTAGTCAGTTCTTATGAGGTTTAAGGGATAATGATATGCTCTACTAGTGACGGATTGTACCAGCAATCATTTTCATTTGTTTTGCTTGGACGCTGGAAGTGTTAGGTGCAATACAATCCTTGATTCAAGTTTGAAATAACTAGGTTATAAGAATACCATCCATCAAATTGAACTTTAATAGACATGTCAGTTAACCACAGATTTTATTGATGATTCACAACTATGTACAGGTTATGTGCCTTAATTGATTGTCTCTGACAATTCTTTCAAAATCTGCAGGTGATATACATGGCCAATACAGTGATTTGTTGAGGCTTTTTGAATATGGAGGCTTTCCTCCGAAAGCAAATTATTTGTTTTTGGGGGACTATGTGGATCGTGGCAAGCAGAGTTTGGAAACAATATGTCTTTTGCTTGCATATAAGATTAAGTATCCGGAGAACTTTTTTCTTCTACGTGGAAACCATGAATGTGCTTCTATTAATCGGATATATGGATTTTATGATGAGTGCAAACGGCGGTTTAATGTGAGACTTTGGAAAGCCTTTACTGACTGTTTTAACTGCCTTCCTGTGGCAGCTCTTATAGATGAAAAAATATTGTGCATGCATGGTGGTCTTTCTCCTGACCTGTCAAACTTGGATCAAATTAGAAACCTAAGTCGTCCTACTGCTGTTCCTGACAATGGTTTACTTTGTGATTTGCTTTGGTCTGATCCTGGAAAAGATGTTCAAGGATGGGGAATGAATGACAGAGGAGTTTCATACACCTTTGGTGCTGACAAGGTGTCAGAATTCTTGAAAAAACATGATTTGGACCTGGTCTGTCGTGCCCATCAGGTGGTTGGCTTTTCCACTCTCTTTTGCCAGTTTTTTTTGGGTAAATATGTTGCATTACTCATGCTAGTTATTTTTTCTTATTCTAGGTTGTGGAGGATGGATATGAATTCTTTGCTGATAGGCAACTTGTTACCATATTTTCAGCTCCCAACTATTGTGGTGAGTTTGATAATGCTGGTGCAATGATGAGTATTGATGAAGATCTGATGTGTTCTTTCCAGATTCTTAAGCCAGCAGAGAAGAAAGCTAAGCTCTTGATGTTGACGAAAATGTGATGTTTGCTAGGTTCTCAGCTTAACCAAGGTCAGCTGAACGTTCCTAATTATTGCATTTGTTTCTTTATCTTATTTTTGATGTAGTTGGTTATGGCTTATTACAATTCTTGTTTAGTTTCAGTACTTGCTCATTTTTGTGTGTATCAGTATTGGCGTTTACTCTTTCTTATTAATTGGATGATATGAAAGTTTGAAAGTATTAATTTCTTTGCGTCATTGGTATCTACTGAAAGTAATGATATCAGTTTCCTTATGTAATGCCTTTATGAAAGCACATACTGAAGCAGAAATGCAGATAGGAACTTGGAGAAATCATGTACCATCATATCCTTAATTACAATCTATTTTCTGATCAACATCATTGTATAACAGTTTCCGCTTGAGTTCAAAATTATAATAATCCGCTAAAACATTATTTTCTTAAAGGAAAAGCAAATTTTTATTTAATAAAAAAGATAATTTAAATGACTTATTTTTGCTCAAAGTGCCATATTGCATTATTATTTTCCTTTATGTTTCAAGATTTTGACGAGGATTGCCATTTAATGTTTATGGGAATAAATGGTTTTCTTGAACTCATAAATTAATGCTAATTAATCCCTCAATGCTTCTAACTGCTGGTTCTTCTCTTTTGCACGGTAAAAGAGCTGAAATTAAAGATTACCAGCTTCAGAACTGAACACTTGAGGAAAGGTACGTGGATGTGGTGCTTGGCTTTGTCGGCAGGGAAATCATCTACAACCCCAGCAACAAATGCTGGGCCGGGGCAGCGGCGGGGAAGGTTTAAAAGGAGAAGCCGAGAAGCCAAGAAACTTCATCGATTATGTTTTCTCGCTCCATTAGGGTTGTAAACTTATTTGCGGTGCTTGTATGTATAAAATCTAAAGATGGCCACATTTGCCTTTCAATAGTAGATTGAGCTGTTTGTATATTTTAGTTTACTACATTTTCAGATGCTGTAAGATAGTCGATTGCATGTTTTCTTCCGATGATGGTCGGTAATTCTCTGAACTGCCAAAATGAATGCCAAGCTCAGGTGACCTCAGAAGTTGGGTTTAGATTATTTAAGGATAAGCCTTGGAGGCCATATTGAAATCCAGATGATGTAGACTGTGTTTAAGTCGGCAAGTGATGCTTTCTAAGCTTCTTTTGTTGCATTTGTTCTGCATTTTCCAATTCATTCAGTTGTATTCTTTGATAGAACAGTATCACATCTTTGGCCTAATCACGCCGAAGAGACCAGACAAATTACTGTCTTTCACCACTAAATATTTGATGTTAAACAGTTATTAGAATTTAAAGTGTCATGAAAATTAGGAAAAATGGAAAACCCCAAAAATCATAAATTGGCAAAAGGAGACGAGAGTGGCGGTGAAGGAGGCAAGGGAAGGGCTCATAATTAAAAGGCGCCCACTTTGGATTACTCTTTACTCAACTCAATTTAAAATTTTTTTGGCTCTCTTTCTCTCTCCTTCAGGTAGGGTTTTCGCATTTTTAGATAACCAAAAAATTACAAAACAAAATAAAAAATTATATTTCAAATACTAATTTTCTGTTCAAAATTTCCCATCCTACCACCACTTTCCGAGAAAACTTTTTTTTTTTTTTTCTCTAGAAAACCAACAACTTAGCGGATCTATCTATGGCACTGCTAGCAGCGAGCGGCGGCGACACTATCAAGCTCTTCGATGTATCGCTTGAGCCCGGCGATCCCTTCATTTTAAGTTACACGCCCTCTCCTGGTTGCCTTGTAAACTCAGTCAAGTGGAACCACACCAGTGAGTCACTCACTCGCCTTTGAATTCGCTTTCGGATTACTTTTCTTAAAAAAAATCTATAGTCGGATTTAGAGGTTTACGTGTTTTGCTTTAGCTAAATTTTGTTAGTTTATAATATTGCTATGTCGATTTGAGTCGAATTTGCATTCCTCTTTTTTAATTTATAATAATACTCGATTGAGCATGAAGTAGTGTTCTAGACTTATTTTAGAGGTGTAATGGTATAGGATTTCAATCTAAGTATGATAAAGGATTAGTTTCTATATTCGAGTTTATAAATGCAGGACTAGTTGTTTTAAGTTTATTTGCATTATATGTTTTAAATTGGGGTATGATTCTTGCAGATTTAGTTGTTGCAAGTGCTGGAGAGGATAAAAGGATATCGTTGTGGAGGAAAAATGGGCAGAGCATGGGGACAATTCCAGTCTCTGGGACTGATAGTGGAGATAGTTTTGAGGTAATTGACTTCTTGGTCCGATGTGCCTTGACGCATAGTCAGGATCTAGTAGACTTATTATTCAAACATTTGATATCTTTGTTTCTCACTCTAGAAGAATCAAAGTTGATTCTGGGGGTTTTTCATACCTGTAGTAATATTATAGTTGTTGGATAGTCAAACATAACAAAATAAGCTTGAGTTTTGTTATATGTTATGTAATGTTCCTGTCTAGAAAGAACCTTGAGTTTTTATTATATAATTTCCTTAAATTTATCTCCCATTAACTGTCAGTTTAAGCTTTTTGTGACACATTAACAAATCAATTTATTTCTATATATATATTTTTTTCAATTTACAGGAATCTATATTGGCTATTAGCTTTAGCAACAAGGGATCCAGATATATATGTTCTGGTGGAAGCAGTCAAGTAGTAAGAATATGGGATTTGCAGCGGAAACGTTGCATCAAGTGGTTAAAGGGCCATAATAATTCTATTACAGGAGTGATGTACAATTGCAAAGATGAGCACTTGGCTTCTATCAGTCTGAGTGGGGATCTCATTCTTCATAATCTTGCTTCTGGAGCAAGGGCCGCTGAATTAAAGGACCCTAATGAACAGGTTGTTTAGCTTCTTGCAAATGGGGTTCCTTTTTTTTTTTCTGGTGTTTCTGACTTAGAGTCACTGGTTTCCAAGCTAATTTTTTGTCTGATGATTTTAAGGCCAGGTACTGAGAGTGCTTGATTATTCACGGATTAGTCGACACCTTTTAGTGACTGCAGGTGATGATGGGACTGTGAATTTGTGGGATACAACTGGCCGTAACCCAAAGGTTTTCTACATTACTTTCTTATTGGATTGGGTAGCAATTGCATACATTGGAAACCTGTTATAGTTAATAAATTTTATGCTTCAGAAGGATATCATGTCTAAACTTAAAACAACGTCGGAGCTATGTTTGTCACTGAAAGATAGATTCCAACAACTGTGCTGGGAAAATCTTCTTGATTCTGTGCTTGTAATTATTAAAGAATGGCAGTTTGAGTTAACTGGAGACTGTTGTGTATGGAAATATTAATACATCATAAAGATCATCAGGACTACTAAATACATTTTATTTTATTTTTGGAATTTGTAATTAAATCAAATATATTTATATTCTGATGCTGAATTAAGCAGCCTGTTGATTTGGAATAATGCTCACGTGGCACCAGCTTTCCTGAAATTAGGGGAGATTCATTGTTTAATGTTCACAGATCCATCCAATGTAGACTATAGTCAAATCATCAATATATCTTTCCTTTACTTTTATTCATTTCATTGGCTTTGATCAAATCATGGTCAAAAAATGGGTTGGCTAAAAATTGGAGGTGCAAAGGATAGCTTTGAGCTCACTTCTGCATTTTTGTTTTATAAAAAATGGTGGCTCAACTTATTGGTTTACTGATACTGAAAATTCATTACAGTATTGTTACAGTAACACTATTTTATTGCAGGTTGTAAAAGACAAATTATGTGATAATGATCACCTTTCTGTTTGCAGGCTTCTTGGATGAAACAGCATTCTGCTCCAACTGCTGGGATTAGCTTCTCGCCATCCACTGATAAGGTCTTATCAAATTTTGTTGGTTTGGCACTGTTTTATTATTAAACTAGTAAAGAGGATATAAAAGTTTTGTGCAGACCGGAATTGTGAATAATTTTTGGTGTCAGAAGTCATTTAAATTAAAAAATATACTAATCTCAAATGTTCTCCTTGCAACAGATAATTGCTAGTGTTGGGCTGGATAAAAAGCTATACACTTATGATTCAGGGTCTAGAAGACCATCATCTTGCATTACGTATGAGGCACCTTTCTCTTCATTGGCTTTTAGAGATGATGGTTTGGTGCTGGCAGCTGGAACTAGTAATGGTAGAGTAGTGTTCTATGATGTTCGTAGCAAACCACAGCCTTTTACCGTTCTTCGTGCTTATAGTGCTTCAGAGGTAGGCTTCTTTTCCTATATTGTTCTAACTAAAGTCATGAAATTTGGAAATGGATCTCTATTTAGTTGTTTGCATTGGCTCACAAGTTGGCCTTCATAATCACTTTAAAGTTGTTTGTGTGATGCAAGTGCATTAATTATGTAAATGGTTGATGCTGCTCAGATTCTTTTTTCGTAAACTAAAATTTGCTCTTACCTTGTTGAATGCATGACTTCTAGACTTTTTTTCCCATGTAGCTTTACATCAACATTTTGGTTGTTGGTGTTGAATCTTTCCTTATTATTGAGAATCAGTGATGCCTTCTTAGTCATTTTGGATCCTCTGATGTGAGTCAAAAGTTACAAGACGAGTAGAACTGGATTTTATGTGCTGACTCGTTACACTGCAAAGCTTCTCTTTAAAAGAGTCGTGCTTTTCATTTTTCAATTCTATGCATAATATGCATTAAAAATGAGGAAGAAAAGGTTGTCAGAAGAAAAAATGAAGAAATATGATTAAAGCATATATTTTTTAAACATGTTATTAAAATCTTATCTCATGGATGATTTTCAGTAAGTTAAGAATGCTGTTGATATCATCATAGACAGTGGTGGGGAGTTTATTCCTTCCGACCGATGATGGGGATCAGGACTTGGGAGAGAAAGCAAGAAGGAAGAGAAGTCATAGGAAAATAGAAATGGGGGAAAATTAGAAGAATCAAGGGAGTGAGAAAGAAATTGTGTGAGAAATCTTTATTATCAATTCATATTTTTCAAGTCTTCCAATAATAAAATTTTGGCCTTTATATAGCCAAATCATAAATAAAATATGGAAACAAATAACTAGTAAATAAAATAAATCTATTTAAGGAAATAAAATCTACCCTTAATTAAAAAGATCAATCCAAACATGGGAGTTCTTTTATTTAAACTAGGGAAAAATAAAAAATCCTGGAGACTACAATCTCTTGGTTAACTAAGGATCCAGGTTACTGATGTAATTATAATTGTTGCTTGTTGAGTTCGCAATCTCTGTTAATGCTAAGTATTTGCAGTATTTATCAGGCTGTTTCAAGTTTATGCTGGCAAAGATCAAAGCCAGTAATCGTTAATGAGAGCACTTGTACTTCCGAGACTGCTCTTTTTGGGGGTTCCGCTGAAGATTCGATTCTTATGCCTGACCCACTTCCTTCAGTGACATCATCAAGTGTTTCATTGTCCACAGCAGTGTCAGGTTCTCGTCTTATTGGGCGTTCAGGCACCAGTGCAGAGGTGTCTTTGCTTTCAGTGAATAGTAGTGGTTCTGCATCAAGCACATTCAACTTCTCTTCAACAGAGGAAACACCACAGCGTAGCCATCTCAGGCCAGGTGGACCACTGGCAAGATTGCATGCTCCTCGTTCTAGTTATAACTTTAAGGATGACATGGAGGTATTTTCCCCTCTTGTGGATGTTCAGCCAATCACACCCTCGCTGGATAAGATATGGGATAATCATGAGGGAGCGAAGAAAGATCATCTACCTGTTGATAAGAAGCCCTCATCCCTCTTGTTTCCTTCATCCAGTAGGAGATTTCCTTTTGCAGAGGATGGAGTTAATGAGCATCCAATTTTTGATTGGAAATCCAGTTCAACCTCTAAACAGGTTTTGTACTCGCTTGCATTTTGTACTGTATACATGCAGTGTGTGAAACTTGATGTATATAGAGCTAATTCATTGTGATTAGATTGATTATCACGCATACTGTAAGAACAAAACATCTTTTTCTACCTCTCCTTCATGTTTATTTGCATTTTCCAATATCTTCTCTGCTGTGCATTCATGTTTCTTTATCTACAATTTTATGCAGGATGATATCAGATCTTCCTTTGCTGAATCATCGCCTACACCTGCTCCTTCTTCCAAGGTTGAAGACTCCTCCATCACACCTCCAGAAGCTTGGGGTGGTGAAAAATTACCTGATAAATTTACCAATCTGCGTCTGCCATCTCGTTTTGGGATGTTGACTTCTGGTGGTCTGACATCAGGGTCTGCATATTCTGATCTGTCATCATCACTTAATCAGATGAATATGAGCTTATTGACAAGTTCTAGCTTGAGCTATGAAAGCTTGTCCACCAAGGAAGTCTCTTCGAAGCAGGAGCCCTCTTCATTGGGATTTTCAGAGAACCTTTCCTCTAGTTCAACATCGTTGTCTCTTGGTGCAAAAGGCTTTGCAGGACCAGCTGGTCTGGACTTACCCAGGACATCTTTGACTTTACCTCGAAGATTTTCAACCTATGCTGAGAGAATCAGCACTACTTCCACCTTCAGTGATGGCACATCTCCTTCAAGTGGTTCACCGAAAATAAAGAAAACAGGAGCTGAAACCAAGGAAGAAATTTTGACTAGCTTGTTGTCAAGATGTGATTCCTCGGCTGCAATGGAATCAGGAGCTCTTCCAGCTATAAATGTAAGAATGCAAGTTGGCTTCACCGTTAGTTTTTTTTTTTTTTTTCCCCTTCACATTAGAACATCCCACTTCCTTCTTGAGAAAACCACGCCATGATGGTAGCTCTCTGTCATTATTATGTCATAATGGTCCATTGACGTATTAACAGGGAACCCTAAAGGCTTCACAGCCAGATCCACAGCAGCAGCAGGGAAGTAATTTTACTCTTCAGCTCTTTCAGCGTACACTCGAAGAAACTCTCGATTCATTTCAAAAATCCATACATGAAGATATGAGGAACCTTCATATTGAAATTTTAAGACAATTCCATATGCAGGAGGTAGAAATGTATTAATACTAGTCTTTCTCTTAAGTTTTCAATAAAAAATTTTCTGACCAATATATATGGACTATTCAAACAGATGGAAATGTCAAGTGTGATGAGCTCAATTCTAGAAAACCAAGCTGAGCTGATGAAAGAAATCAAATCTCTCAGGAAAGAAAACCAACATCTGCGCCAACTTCTATGAGTACTACTGCAGATGACTTGGTAGTGTGGTTCTTTGTTGAAAATTTCCGTAATTTTATTCTCCATTTTTTTTTTTTATTTTGTGGGCCAATGATAGTAGAGCGAGGTTCAAAAAAGGAAGGATCATTTATAAAGACTAACAAAATTGCAAAAAAAAAAAAAAAAAAAAAATTGTACAGATGTCTTGGCCTAATGAAATGAAACTTCTAATTGGGTGCGCACGTGATAGGAATTCATCATGGTTTGGTTGATTTTATTACAAATTTTTCCCATGACATATCATGAATTCTGAATTCTGAATTCCCTCTTAGGTACGTAAAATGGCAATTTGCGATCTATAATCAATGTTTTTTTTTTTTTCACTCTAGGAAATACTTCAGGGAGGAGGGAAATCGTTATAAACCATATATTCATTCACATACCTGGCGTAAGAGTAATGTAACATTTTCCATTCGCTAACTTTTCCCTGTAGCAAAAATATGATAAAACTCAAAAACGTTTTCCTTGAATTACTAGCGCAGAATTCAACAGAAATGAAAATTTTTGCTTAACAAAACAGAAAAAAAAAAAAAAATCTACCACACTTGCACATCGTTGAATGAATTTGCCAAAATCTTCAGTGATCAAGCCACTTGAAAGTAAAGCTGGGTGAAGCTTCTTCGCCATTCTGCATTTCAGTTATAGGTTTCTTCTGATGCACATCAGATTGGTGAAGTTGAACTTTATCTTCGACCATGACCTCACTTCTTGACTAATTTCAGCACATCACCCACGAGATGTAAGGAACCAGTTACAAGGACCTTGTAAATTGAATAGAAATTTTGCACGTTAATCACATAAATGTGTGGCGGGAAAAATCTCTGGAAGAGAATGAGAAGCAGAGACCTAATCGAACTTTCACGGCCGCAAACAAAATTCTACAACTCAGAATAGTGAAAACGTGTTCTAGACATGGATAATTTCACATATATTTTTAAAAGAAAGTATATTTTGTTACCAACCAGGTCATAGATTTCAAGAAACAATACATCTATAAACCCAGGATTACCTGAAAACAACCTGAGTGATTCTTTTGAACACTGTCCCTGAGCTACTTAATAGCCAGAGGGAGAGAAGAAAAAACTTCACTGTTTTCACAACTGTTGGCCTCCCCTCCTATAAAGTCAAAAGACAAAGTTTCATAGATAGACTGCATTAGATGCAATCCCAAATTTTATGCACTTATGTGGACTTATATTGAAAAAAATTTAAGTATAAAAACTGCATATTGTGCCTCTAGAATTAGGAAACTTAATACTCAGGTAAACATAACTTCCAAAGAATTCCAGCCACTTATGGAATCAAATTCATTAATGGTTTAAAGTTACAATGTCTAACCTATTAATATGCTGTAATGAGAATTGCGCTACATAAATTTAATCAATACCCTTATCACCCTGCAAGAGGTTTTCCCATACTCTTTGAAGAGTGAACTGCCATGACAAATCAACTTCAGACTTAGTCGATGGTAAAGCATGGGATCCAACCTTGTGATATGTTGACATCTTTGGAACAAACGGTGCTTTATTGAAATAGACACCAAAAAACAATGATACATACCACTAATATGAGAGGCAATTTTTTTTTCCAAATTAATTATAATTTCTGTTCCCATGGACTTACTAAATTTCACATATTGAATATCTAAGGTAATTATCTGATTCATTGACTTAGATTCTTTGAAAAGACAATCATTATTGGTACCCTTGTTTAACAAATATTTAAGAGCATATTTGGAAAAATGTCGTCCACTAACCATGACTAGCACACAATTTCATCAGGCATGGAAAAAGCAATTGAGGATCTCACACTGACATACAATTGAACAACAAAACCTGCAAGGATTTTTCAGCAGCTTCTGATCAACATTAGTCACATGTAACCCAGTCCAAGCAAAGAAATGAAGAATGAAAATTCATGATGCAACCAGAAAATCACATGCAAATAGATAAAATACTCCATCACAAACATGCAGGTGCATACATGTACCATTGAAGGTAATGCAAGTTTCTGGTCTGATATGATAGGCAAATATACTTCTGCAACTAAAAACAAATTACTAGGAGTGAAGCACGAATCATTTCTTAGCTATTTGACACAACTTATAATTTACCAAATAAGAAAAGGCATGTGATCCACCATCATTGTAAAAGAAATGTGATTTGAAGCCGAACACCTACATCGTTTCTAAAATTTTGAAGAATTTTTGTTTCCTTTTGCACTTATTGATATTCTTGACTGGAAGGCCAAATTATTGCTTTACCTATGCAGAGTTTTTCCTGGATCTTCCATGATGGAACTGATGGTTCTGAGCTAGTACAAGTGAAGATGGTTGAAAATCCAAGGTTGGATGCTGATTTTCCATCATAAACCATTTTCCACATACTTCCATTCTTTCAGGACTATGAGCTCCATCCAAATAGAATATTAGCTCCCCTGTGGTTTCAGTGTCCATAAATTGATCAGGGAAAATTTGTGCCCATCCTTGCAAAGTAGCCATTGTAAGCCCTTTGATGAACTGTTCAGGAAGCAGACTCTGCTACACGTACATAAATAGGATAAGGGAAAATCAAATAGATATAACAGAACAAATTTGAGGTAAACCTCAATACAAAGAACTCACCATCTGTTCCAGGTAACCAAACTCAAGATGACCAGTCCTCTGAAGCCAAGTCGAGGATAGTGCAATGGCAAGACCAGCAATAATATACTGATGCTCACCTTCAAGAGCAAGTTTTAAGCCATTCAGCAAGCTTGCATCCGATGGTTGAGCTACTTGAAGGGGTATCTGTCACCAGTTTGATTTTTAAAACACTCCACTACAGGTGAAAAATTCTATTTCTTTTTCCTATGGCAAAAAGCAACTTAACCTGCTTCTAATAGGACAACCAAGTACAATATTTGACTGGGAAAAGTGTTCTGATCCACTTTTTTAATGCAGGGGCATCACTGGGTTAAGACAACTGATAATATGTACTTGAAAATACTGTGTTGGCACATTTAGAAGGGGTGTCTTTCACAAATAATAAGCCCAAATCGTACATCGATGAGGTGAAGAGAGGTGAAAAGCCCAGTCCGGAAGCCACAATGTCACAATACAGATTCTGTAAATGAGCAGGTGAATCCCTAAGAAGGCTCAACGGCAAGTAGACCAAGTCTCAAACAACATTAACAGGAAAAAAAAAAAAAAGTTTCACAACATGAGCAAATTAAAAAGATTCTCCATCAATACCCATAAGTCACCATATAGTTACATTCCTCACTTAACCATTTATATAACTGATAATTTATAACTATAACTAATAAAAAAAAAGATTTTAATATAGGCTCTCCGATTTAATATTTGTACAAAATTTTGTTCAGCATGCTTTGATTCTTATTGCTTTACTAAAGCGAATATGCGTAAAGCAAGATTTAAAAAGAGATTCATTACTTCATGGCCAAAATATTAAGATTGCTCTCATTTTTCAACCTGTAAATTAAACAACAGTAAACACATCTCTTAATTACACAATACAATTTCAGCTAAAGAAACCAAATTTCAAAATACACTAATTTTCAGATAAGAAAATAACCGAAGAAAAATTAAGTTATACGTTTCCTTTAGTGCCAGCAACATGAATAACAGTCATTTTTCAAATTGCCCCTCTAAGTCCAGCATCTACACACATAAAGGCATCACTGTAATTTGACAAAACTGAATGCAAACATTAAAATTTACAATCAATTGTTGCAGCTAATTACCTCTGTATACTCGCGAACGAGATCAAGCGAATAAAATCTGTAGCCTGGATCAGCACGATTGCGTTTCGTGATGAGAGAAGATAAAACATCCAACGCTTCCTCATACGGCGTAGCTTTTTCATTTTCATTCACTAAAATAAAAAATCAATACGAAGCTCTAATAACAAAACTGATGGAGTTAAATTATGAAGTTAGTAATAATTTTACCTTGTTTCATTTCGATTAGAATCTGAATAGAACTAGCTTTCAGTTAGCAAACCAAACAAACATTAAATTTATATATACGCAACGCAAGTATGTATGAATGAAATGACCGAAGAAAGAAAAAGATAGGGGTGAGCTTGTTGTAATGAAGAAGAGAGAGCGGTGGTTGGTTTGGCTGAAGTCGAACGTCGAAGCCAGAGGCCGAGGGGTTTTAGAATAGGACGAAGCTGAATTTATAGCGTCTGGCATTTTTGAAATTTTAAAAAATTTGCAGAGTCCTACGAAACCAAATTTTTTTTTAGAAAAACAATTCATTATATCTAAAACATGCATTTTAAGTTGGCCAAACGCCTAATTCTCACCCAAATTTTTATGTAAAATTTACACCCTCTAACTTTTGAAAATTCAAACATTTACCCCTTGACGATTTTCTATCCAAATCTTTTAACACTTTTTATAAAATAAATAAACTACCCTTATCAAAAAGATAAACAATTATAAAAAATTTTCTTTTTATTATGTATAATAAAAATTATGTAAAATTTAAATATTTTTTAAAATTATGTTTAAAAATATTTAATTTTTAAAAAATTTAAAAAAAAGAACTACCACAATACTGTTATCGATCGCAACAATCATTAATAATGAAACTAAATGACTAAGAACAATAATCTAATTTTAAAGGTCATTAAATCTAACATTCTCAATAAGAAAAAAAAATACGATCAGATAACTATTTTTGGTCACTTGATTTTATTTTGAGGTGGTAGTAGTTTTTAAATCTTTTAATTTTTTAAATTTTTTAAAAAATTTATATTTTTTAATATTTTTAATATTTAAATAATAGTTTATATTTTTATAAAAATTATTTTATTGTTTTATAAATTTTTTATTAAAATAACCAATTTATCTTTTTGGTTTTCAAAATTTAACTGTTGATCATTGAATTTAACTAATAATTTTAGGCATTATATGAATATTTAAGTTTTAAAAAATTTGGAAGTAGAAATTTGTCTTTACAGAAAACCTTTGGTGGGAATTAGATCTTTGACTTTATAAGTATGTAAAATTGATTTATAGTACGCATCAACTAAAAAAGTTACCAGAAAACGACTATTTCCCACCTGAGCATTCAAAAATATATTTTCTAAGTTTGAAAAAGTTTTGTATGATCCTTTTTCATAATGAAAACTTTTACATAGAAGGGTAAAAATGTCATTTTACCTTATAACCATTCAATTTTCTTTTCAAACCTATTGTGTAAACTTTCCCGTCTTCATCTCCTATATACCACTATCACCACCTCTATCATCATCATCATCACCATCTTTAACTTTTATTGTTTCATTATCATTGTCATCACCACCATTATCAATTGTCTTCCTATGGAAATTATTCGTGTCTTATCATCGACATCACTTACACACCTTCACCAACTTTTATTTCTTTCTTCATTCTTCTCAACATCATCAACCTTTTTTCAAATTATTAAATTATTATACAAAAGAACAATCCTCATAGATTATTTGATTCCTTTATTACTATAACTTTTGGCATTTCATTTTTTATATACTACAACATTAAAACTTGTTATCAAGTAGTACAATTCTGCTTGTATATAAAAAATGAGGGTCGATAAATCATTTACCATTGGTTGTATACCTTGTTAAAGTCAGTCTTCTTATAGACTATCAATCATATTAAATCGTTAAACCTGGATAAACATAACACCTTAATTGTATTCAACCAGTTAAAATTAAAATTTTAATCTTGGAGTGGTTTCTTGGTAACTAGAACCCTTGCTATTGTGGCAAGGAATTCAACCAAAGAACTACCCAAACTACTCCTTAAGGGCTAGATTTATTAATGTTTATGATCAACAAACAATCCATAGTGGTTGTAAAATGTCTTTTGTGTAAGAGAATGGGTTTAAGGGGAACATATTATCAACTGTATTAGGAAATGTGACTTTTAACCAATTAACATTATCTATATTTGTAATTATTTAAAAGATTTTTTTTATTTATTCATTTCCATGTATGTAGTTATTATAATGCTTATAAAATTGATATAATTTTAAAATTGTTGAACCAAACTAAGAAAATCAAATGGATTAATCGTGTTCTTCTTATGCTCTTATGAGCATATAACAAGTGCTTGCAATACCTTAAGTACAAAACAAAAATATCATTTTTACGACGTATTGTAAAATAAAAATTTTAATCATCTATGTTATGTTCATTTATGCAAAAAAAAAAATTTAAATTCTTACTCAGACTCTAGAATCTAAGGAATTGTTAACAGTGACTAGACACATTATTTTGTAAATAAGTCAACTTAAAATATGAGTATAATTCATTCTATCTAAAAATAATGAAAAGAGTGATTTTTAGTAATTTTGATCATTTTCATAATCTTTTCAACATTTCATTTTCATCTCTTGTTTTCATGGGATCATATTTCATCTCTATTATTTGCCTTTACGAAATTAAAAAAATATCCCCAATTTTAACAAGATAATTAGATCAATAACTTTCATTTATATGTCTAAATTCATGTTATTAGAATCTAGAGGCATTTTTTCTTACAATACATTATGTCTTCCTTTTGTCTAACAAATACAATATTATATAAAATCACATAGATGACAAATATATTTATGTATTGTCACTCTATCAGGATTTCATCGATGAATAACAATAATATAATAATAGATTGGAATTTCTAAATATTGTACCAAGCCACTTTGAAAATATTTTATACATTATTATTATTATTATTATTATTTTTGCGCAAAATTACACACTATCAAATAATATGTAAGCTCATAAGTAGGAGTGAATTCGAACCAAGTCAAACTCGGTTCCCTTGAGCCTAAGCTTGAGTTATATTAGTCAAACATTCTTAAATATTCAAATCAATATTATTTTGATATATATTAGTTAAAATGATATCTTTCAATATCATTTTTCATCAAAACAATATTGTTTTAGTTAATTTGAATTTTTTTTATCAACTCACAAGTTTTACGAGTCAAGCTCGACAAGCTAAGCTCGTGAATTTTAAACTGAAGCTTGTTTTGGGTTTGTTTGAATCAAGTTTAAATTTAATATTAAATTAATTTAATTCAAATCAAATTTTACTTATAGGAAAAACTAATGTGATTTGATGTAATTTAGCCTCTTTTTTTTTTTTTTTAATTTCTATACAGATATTCTTAAAAAATCTTATACAAAAACACTTTGAATGTGGCCATCTCTACCAAAGATGTCCTGGCCCATGTAAAGCCCATCCACTGAGTCCGAGAGGTCAATGTTAACCGTAAAGTAACAAGCGCCTGTGGCCAAACACAATGGAGTGAAATAAAAGCTTCTCATTTTCTTTACTTCGTCGGATTCGAAGCCAAAACCGGTCGGCATCAAGTCAGCTTCTCTCTCGTCTACTCCATTAACTTCCACACTACGAAAAACCTAACGCCTCTCGGAAATACCTCAACATAACTGGAATCTCGATCCACTTCAATTTCTCAAATCCACAATGCTTCTCTGAGCTAAACTCCTATCAACAACACTAACAAATTCTTGTTCTTAGTTTTCGATCTCTTCCTCCATGGACGACTCCTATAATAATATGTCTTCAAGCCACTTGCTTGGTTCAGTTCCCGTAAGAACTCATAAATTTCATGGTTATAACTGTTATTACTTTCTTTATTATTATTATTATTTTTTTTTACAATTTTTTAATTTCTCTAATTCGATCATCTTAAAGTGATCCAAAGTAGTATATTTATTGATCTAGTATATTGGAAGTATTAATTACATGTTTTCGTAGTTATCTAATTCAATTTTATGTATGACGGTTCGGAGCTATTTCTGGAAAGTATTAATGGCGTAATGTTAGTAAGTTATGTACTGTGGGTAGTAGCTATTACTGTTTTAATTTATAAATAAGCTGACAAAGCTCAAGTTTCATTTTCCTTCTCTGAAGTTTACTCTAGTTATTGAGGACCTCCTAAATGGGAAGGTCTCTAATGAATGTTGGGACTTTTACGACTTCAGCTGAGTTTAATGCTATTTCTCTTTTTAAATGCTATTATCTTGATGTGGATCAGGATCCTGTTTTCAGTGCTTTTTTGTTAAAGTATCAAACTTGGTTTTGTAAGTGCCTACTTTTAATTGTTTTTGTTTTTCATGTTTGTAGGCGGTTGCTGCCGAAGAAAATAAAAACACAAACTATGAGGGTACAGTTAATCTTATGGGATTTTTTGGCTGTAATTGATTTGCTTTCTTGTTTATAGATGTAGTTCAATTGATGTGGATTGAGAAAATAATCTTGTTATGTATTTACAGTCCCTGAAGCAAATATGCAGACATTTCCCCCAAATAATGGAGGAGGAAGGAGGCAAGGTTATCAAACCCTTGGAAGTCCAACTGGTATGTTTTCGTTGTAGTTTATTCATTATATGAAAGTTTTAATGATAAGATGTGGCTAAGTCTACTGACATGGATGATTAGAAGCTTTCTAGTGAACTTTTTGAAAATGTCTTCTTTTTAGTGTTCATTAAGACAATTTAGTGTTTGAAACTAAAATGCAGCTCTTGCTTGCCGTAGTATCACAAAAATTGAATATGCATGACAACAATTTTGGAGCATACAAAAAAACTTACTATAACACTTATGTTTTGCTTGCCTATGCCTCTAATAGCTCATTAAAATTTGAAGCTAAGGGAAGATTTGAGGATCATTTTCATCTTGTTGTCTTCCAATTATGTAAATATGAATGTTTTGTGGCTATGATGGTGGATAAACCTTCTGCGTTTTGCCATGGCCTGACCCTTGAATGCTCTATTTTAGATAACATAGTTATTGACTAAGATGCATGGGAATGTTGGAAGGGGGAGAGTTTCTATCTTTACGAAATGTTTCAGAAACAAATGCCCCGACTCATGTACAAAACGTGTCGGGAAAGTTTCAGAAAAAAAATTTGTGAAATTGTCATCTTCACTTCTTTCAAAATAGAATCCAATCACCTAAAATTTTCATCTTGTCTATAAGAATACTGTGGTCTTCTGTTTTGTGGTGGCCTTGAAGATAATGGAACTCTTGATTTTGGACTCAGAACCAACCCTCATAGGTAGTTCGACTGTTGATCTTGTTTGTGTTTGTGTTTTCTTGTTTGATTTTCTGGTACTCTACTCAATATTTGCCAATTATTCATGTTTCTTTCTATTCTTAAATCACAATAAACAAATATAAGAGCATAAAAGACTAACCCTATCAATACCCACAAATTTACTGCAAAGCACATTTATCATATTTAAAGGATATATGAATATGAGTTCATATTCCTATGTTGAAAGTATCCCCTTGAGAGATTAAGATGTTTTCTTGTGAAAAAATTAATTATTTTGGCTTTTTTTAGGTAAAACTAATTAATTTATACTTGTATATAAAAAAGCTTAATGCAAAAAATTTTATATAAAAAATAACATTTACAAGTGAACCTTTATAATTTTAATATTTATAAGTTTTCCCATGTTTCTGTTTCTTATGTTTTTCAGAAAAGTCATTTCACCTTGTCCGTTTCTGCGTATCTGTGTTTCCGTGTCTGTGCTACCTAGGTTATTGATGGTTTGGAATTGGACTTCTTTGACTATTTGTGCTGATGCATAAAATTTTAAGTTCTATCTATTAGTTGTTATGCAGCATAGAAGCTTGAGTGTGACCTTATTAGTTGTTAGATTCAAATTGGTTTGGTGCTGTGGATTATAGATCAGGACTAATTCGATTGTTTGTAGTGGACCGACAAAGTTTACGTGGTAGATATAGGGAGTGACTTGTGTGAAAGTCTTATAAAATATAAAATGTTGGAGGGAAATCTAGCTCAATGACAAATCTCTGTTTCTTGGTTCTTAATTGCAAGATCACTTCTTCTTTTCAAAGGTTTTTCTGGACCTCTTACTTTTCTGATATACTTTGTTGAAGTTGTTATTTGGGTGCATATGCCCTGTGAACATGGGATTTCTTCCGAGAGTTACTGGCAAACTACCTGCGTATATATCAGTTTTCCTGGATCAGTGGGTAGACTGAAAATTTCTATTTCCTGTGAGACTAGAGGCTGTATTAAATCCCCTTGTCTGACTGTCTGGTTCCATGAAATGGGTAGAAGGGCTAATCTGAAGTGTTTCTATAGTGTGGTTAGGAGGACATTGGAAGATGATGAAAGTGGTCAATCAATTTGTTCTTGTCCTTGTTTGTAGTTAGTATGTTCCAGGATTATCTTTTCATGTGGGTTTTGATATTTTCTGAAATCATTCTCAGAAATGTTTAATTTTTGTTACATATACATGCAAATCTGTGATAGTATGTTTGCTACAGGTTTGTTGATTCTTATAGACAATGTTAATATGTCACTTTCACATTTGACAATCTATCTGGCCATGCACTCATGCAGAAGGCTTTGAGCAACAACCAGCAAACAATTGGAGGGGAGTTTTTAATGTCGCATCATACCAGCAATATTTTAATGTGGATACAGATATTGTCGTAAACAGATTGATGAGTTCTTTGTACCCCTTTACTGGAGATTTTTTTGGCAAGATCGATGCTAACCCTGATCTGTGAGTTATTCAATTCTCCCTTTCCTCTTTTGCATCTCATAGTGAAAAAATGGTCAATCTTTTGTTAGATATCATCCAGTGGAGCCAGAGGTATAGGGATCAAGTCCTTCTCATACCAACTTTGGCAGTGAATCATTTAATTTGTGCTTGTCTATGGAGAAGGGTGGAGGGCGGTGCATGGATAAAAAAATATGTTCAATTTATGCTGTTAGTACTAACACATATTTTTCCTGGAAAAGTTAAAAAATTGTATATCTATAAAAATTCGGAATTGAGGGTATGATAACAAAGTTGTGAGAGTGTGAAAGTGAAAAAAAAAAAAAAAAAAACAAAGGAGCAATAGGATCGACACTAAGATCTTGTTATTAAACATGGTAGAACTGTTGTGTTGAGGGTATGATAACAAAGTTGTGAGTGTGAAAGTAAAAAAAAAAAAAGGAGCAATAGGATCGACACTAAGGTCTTGTTATTAAACATGGTAGAACTGTTGTGTTTCACCAAATATGAAACATAATGATGCAAATCACATATTACTAATCATGATATTTGGTATTACTTTTGTTCTGCATGTGCAAGATAAGATGTTGTGACTCATCAGTTAGTATGTTTCTATTAGTCTTTGTTGTCACAGACATAGAGAGAAATCAGTTGTTGTCAGCTTTTATACTGGAGCAAACAATTTTGCACTTAAAGAAGGCTATCAATTAGAACGGAGGAAACATTTTATCTTTTTTTTTTTTTTTTTTTTCTGGTAGTTTACAATCTAATTTCTGATGACTGACATTGCATTGGGAGCTAATATGGTGGTTCACTGTGTATCAATTTCTTTTCATTTTTTGACTACGTTAGATACGGGCTTATCTGGATCTCCACCACATTGGTATTTGTGCTAGCTTCACTTGGAAACTGTGGCACATACCTCATGGAAAAACATACCAGCAGCAGTACTTCTTGGAGCTTTGACGTCAGCTATGTAAATGTGGCGGCAAGCGTTATCTACGGTTATGCAATTTTGGTGCCCCTGGCCTATTACTTTTTGGTTCGGTATATGGGTTCAAATGCTAGCCTTGTTCGATTTTGGTGCCTGTGGGGATATTCACTCTTTGTCTTTATTTTGAGCTCTGTGAGTATCTGCATTTTGCTGATAGTCCTCTCTTTCTTTTAAATAAAAAATTATCTTCCTCTCTTAAAAAATACAAGAACCCTGAGAAAAAAAGTGTATTGTTAATTTAGAAGTATTCATTCTTTCTCTAGTATATCTAATTCTTGGCCGTTATCCTTACAATTGTCTAACATATACTTTATGCAAAATTTCAGTTTTTACTTCTTATTCCCGTTGAGTTTCTTCGTTGGATCATCGTACTTCTGGCTGGGACAGTCTCATCTTGCTTTGTCGCATTAAATCTGAAATCTTATATAGAGGGGAGTGATCTGACAATACTGGTGGTTGCTTCGTTTTTTTTGCAAATGGCTCTGGCGGTCTTCATCAAGGCCTGGTTCTTTCCGTAGCCCTTGGGGTCCAATTTTGAACCTGCTGTGTGCTTATTCCCAGGAATGAACCGTATGGTATCCTTGGAAACCTAGTTTGGAAACATATATTTATGTATGTTTTGAGATGGGTGATTTGGAATGGTCACGTTGTAGTTCAGTTAAAAGAGTTTGAAACTTGCTACATAAATTGTGAAAAAAAAAAAAAAAAAGGGAAGAACTTCTACAAGTGATTCTGAATTAGTAAGGTACTTTGTATAATTTTGCTTGGAAAGTGTTGGACTACAGCTTTTAGAAGCCCAATATGCATAATTATTCTTTGGATTATCTTAATTATGATCATAATCATCCCTATAATGAAAATCATTAATAATTTTACGCATGATTATGGCCGTTAAGGCTACAATAATTGAGTCTAAACGATAATCATGTCCACAAAACCAGATTTAGTTAATGAAACAAATTTGCCTAACAAAATTCTACTCCACTAACCGGTCTCGCAATATTAAACTCTTAAAAAGACAAAAAAAAAAGGTCCATTTCCAATTATCTATCTGATGAACCCCCTGACACTTGTCTCCGAAAAAATGTACGTGTCCCTTATAAAAATCTACAATCCTCTCACCAGCCGCACAACACGGATCTCAACTTCTTTTAAGTAATCCCAAATCTTTTTATACTATTTCTCAAAGCCATGCTTGTCATTTCATGCACTTTACGCGTCACCAATCATTGGCTTCCACATCTTCAATCCTCACATGGCATTGTCTTCTTCGAAACAAAAAGCAGGTTGATTACGCCACGTTCCCGTGGTTGGGTTTGATTTTTGTTTTTCAGGTGAACCTTAAAAAGGCTCCACTCGTTTAAAGAAGTAAACCTACCTGAATGCCGACTCCTCTCGTATCCGCAATGAGTTGGAACGGTTATACCCGTGCTGAGTTAGACATGGGCAACACTGATAATATGGATTCCTCTCGAGTTTTTGTCAAAGATGTTAAGCGTATTGTTGTAAAGGTGCTTAAAATGTTCTCATACTTTGTTTTTATGTCATTGCTTCAATAATGTACATCAGCTTCAGGAAAAAGAAAGTTGCGTTTGCCATAAAACTTTTTGTTATGTTAGTGGGACCTTTTGGTTAATTAAAGGAAAGATTCCGGATTTACGTTTCATTTTTTTCATGCATCGTTTATGAGATCAGAACCGTGTTTATTTTTTATCCTTAACTGCCGATTCATGTATACTATGAACAGATTGTCGATTTATTTCTTTGTTTTTGGTAATTTATTGATCTGAGTGATACAAACTATATCGAGAAAATGCGTTTGGTTGGCTTATTTTTAACCACAGTTTCCAGATCGTAAGTCATACGTTACGGGTTAGTTTCATAATTCCTGTATGTTAATGCTTCTTTATATTCAGAAGGATGAACAGTATACTACATGTAAATAATTTGTATTGATATTATTTATGTGCATGGATAACTTTGCTATTGTTTATTATAATGTTAACTAGCCTTCTTTTATTCAATTTATTGAAGGTTGGAACTGCTGTTGTTACTCGAAGTGATGGAAGATTAGCGCTTGGAAGACTAGGAGCGCTTTGTGAGCAAGTAAGCTTAGTAGATTTTTGTTAGCTTTGTTTATCAATTTTTAGATCCGGGCATATTATTTCATCAAAACGAAATTGCAGATTAAAGAGTTGAACTCACAAGGATATGAGATTATTTTGGTGTCGTCAGGTGCTGTTGGCCTGGGTCGCCAAAGGCTTAAATACAGAAGACTGATCAACAGCAGGTCTTTATTTTGTCCTCCTCTTGTATGAGTTAGAGGTTTTTGAATTTGAACATTGCTGAGTGTTTCCTCCTTTCATCAAGTAAGTATTTTGCTATCTGTGACATGCTTACGATGCGATCGCTTTTTATGTCTCACAGTTTTGCTGATCTTCAAAGGCCACAAGTTGAGCTTGATGGGAAGGCCTGTGCAGCTGTTGGTCAAAATAGTATCATGGCTCTTTACGACACATTGTTTGGCGAGGTCCTTGACACACACACACATTTTTCTTTGTTTTGCTACTATTTTAAAGCATAATTAAATTGTTTCTTGGACTTCTGATTTAATTATGCCGAGTTTTTTGTTTTATTGCAGCTGGATATGACATCTGCTCAACTTCTTGTAACAGATAATGACTTTAGGGATAAAGATTTTCGAAGGCAACTCAATGAAACTGTGAGATCTTTGTTATCTCTGAGAGTTGTTCCTGTATTTAATGAAAATGATGCTGTCAGTACAAGAAAAGCTCCATACGAGGCATGCTGCTCTTCTTTCTTTGCTGTTTATTGTGGGAATATTTCATTTAATTATTGAAATAGGTTTCGTCTTGCCTTAGTGGTTAATTTTATATTTTTTGAACTTATCTAATGTACAAATTGATATGATCTTTCTCATTCTTATAAGAAAGAGAGCCTCTCCAATGTTGTACTCAATGACCTTTCAGCCATTATGGAAAAAGAAGTCCTGAAAGTGGATATTGACGTTCCACGTTTTGAGCAGGGAAATCAAAAAGCAGATAATTCTCTCTTTTTAAGAGGATAAGAAAAATGTTGTTACATGCAATGAACTAGTGTTGAGTCGACAACCTAAAAGTGAAATTATATGTATTTGCAAGGGTCAATTCTTGGGAAGTTTCATTTGGTGTCGATATTAAATGTTGGGATGCTTGTTCTACTTTGTAAAGAAACCAATAAATGTAGAAACTTGACTGAGAAGTTCGTTACCGAAGAATATATAATCTTTTTATGAGGCTGCCTTTAGATTATTAGTATATTCTCAGATATCTATTTCATAGCTTTAAAGAGGACCGGTTCTGTTTTATTCCTTTCTACTTTCTACCACTTCCTTAATTGATGAATTTTCTACTGTTACATTGCAGGACTCTTCTGGTATATTCTGGGATAATGATAGCTTAGCAGCTCTACTGGCTTTGGAGTTAAAAGCTGACCTTCTTGTTCTATTGAGTGACGTAGAGGGTTTATACAGTGGCCCGCCATCTGATCCACAGTCGGAGCTAATCCAGACATATATTAGGGAGAAGCATCAGAGTGAAATAACTTTTGGAGACAAGTCTAGATTGGGAAGAGGTGGCATGACTGCCAAGGTAAAAGCTGCTGTCAATGCAGCTTATGCTGGCATCCCTGTGGTTATCACCAGGTATACTCCCTTCTTATTTCCTAAAACATGCTTCAAAATTTCAACATTCGCAAATTAAGGAACCTGAGTGACACGTCTTTGGTGGATATTGTCCATGTTTGTCATGTGGATGCACTTTACAGGTTCTGTACATTATGTAATGTTTACTGACAGGTTTCTAATATGTAGCTAGTGTATGATAGCGCAATAATTTCCTTATATTTCTTTTGAAGTGGGTTCTCTGCTGAAAGTATTATCAAAGTTCTGCAAGGAGAGGCTATCGGTACCCTTTTCCACCAAGACGCACATTTGTTGGTTGGAAACAATGAAGTAGGTGCTCGTCAGATGGCAGTTGCAGCTAGGGATTGCTCTAGACGGCTACAGGTAACATCGAATTGCATAGTGCTTAAGAAGTTTGACTAGTTTTATGATAATTGGAAATCTGCACAATTCTTTTACAAGTACAAAGGGACAGTATCTTTCACCCATATAACTTGGTTGAAGACTTATGTTTGGCTTGCAGCATTAATTACTGTGTAATACTCTACAGGCCTTGTCTTCAGAAGAGAGGCAAAAGACTTTGCTGGATATAGCTGATGCTTTGGAAGCTAATGAAAGCAAGATCTTGGCTGAAAATGATGCTGATGTTGCAGCTGCACAAGAGGCTGGATATGATAAATCCTTGATATCTCGCCTGGCTCTGAAGTCAGAGAAGGCAAGACATTGCCCATACCAACAATTTCTAATTATTGTTGCTGCTTATTATCTTCTATTCTGTCATCATTTATTATTGGTGTTATTATTATTATTATTATTTTTGCTAATTCCCTTGTATATGATGTTATAATTGAAACTTGTCTATATTTATCAAATTGCACAAATTATGTTTTAAATGTACTGTACTTGACAGATTTCAAGCCTTGCAAAAAATATTCGTGTGCTTGCAAACATGGATGACCCAATTGGTCATGTTTTGAAGAGAACTCAGGTAAAGACAAGACATTCAAATATATTTATAATAGGCCTTTGATGATGTGACATATTAGCAATACACGGAAGTATTTGCTTCAAATCTTGATTTCTACACTTAGTAGACAACTTGTCAAGTATAATTGGAGATTATTAAGCGTATAAACTGCGGTCTGTACCAAAAACTATTTCTTGCCTATAAAAGTAACGTAGTTAGTAAGTCTTGGACTAATTGTATAGAGATCTTCTAGACTATCAATATATCCTGTGTATTGAATGTTGATCTGAGATGTTTCTGATGGATTTTGCCTCAGCTTGCAGATGGACTCATCTTGGAGAAAACTTCATGTCCCTTGGGTGTTCTCCTTATTGTTTTTGAGTCTCGACCTGATGCTCTAGTACAAGTAAATATTATTGATTATAACAAATATCATTTATTACATTTGTTGTTGAATCTGCTTTGTATTCATTATAACATTATCACTTCTGTTTTTCATGATTTTAATAGATAGCTTCATTGGCAATCCGAAGTGGGAATGGGCTTTTGCTGAAAGGGGGTAAAGAGGCCAAGCATTCAAATGAAATATTGCACAAGGTTTGACATCGTAGGGTTAAGTAATTGCATGCAATATACCAAGTGAAGTCTTTAAGTTCTGTCACTCATGTTATAGATTATCACTGAAGCCGTCCCAGAAAAAGTTGGTAAAAGACTGATTGGACTCGTGACTTCAAGAGATGAGATTCCCGATTTGCTAAAGGTGGATGGATTTGTATTGATTAAGCTTGTCAATTTTTAGAATGATATTTGAGTACCTATAAGTGAATTCAGTGTCTTTCTTTGTGTGCCAGCTTGATGATGTGATTGATCTTGTAATCCCAAGAGGAAGCAACAGACTTGTTACTCAAATCAAGGGATCAACTAAAATTCCTGTTTTAGGCCATGCTGGTGAGATATAATAACCCATGGAATCGAATTCATTGAATATATTATTTTCCATAGAATCAACTATAGTTGCAATTTTGTCACTCAGATGGAATTTGTCATGTATATGTTGATAAATCTGCCAATATGGAGATGGTGAAGCAAATAGTTTTGGATGCAAAAATAGATTACCCTGCAGCCTGTAATGCCATGGTAATTTGTTTTTGTTTCTAGGCTTCTGATATTTTTTATATGCTCCTTATAGTCTTAGTGCAAATTCAGATTTTAAGATGTCAATTTCATGTCTCAATATATCAGCCTCTTAGTGCTCCATTCTTTTTTGATGTTACCAGGAAACTCTTCTTGTTCACAAGGATTTGGTATCAACTGATGGGATCAATGACCTTATTGTTAAACTTCGCACCGAAGGTAAGTCTCCACATGCAAAAAATTGTAAAAGTCTTTTGCTGATACCATTAGACTGAGATTACTGGAAGGTACTGATGCACATCTTCTGCAGGGGTCACTTTATTCGGTGGCCCAAAAGCCAGCATCTTGCTTAGTGTTCCAGAGGCAGATTCATTACATCATGAGTACAACTCAATGGCTTGCACTATTGAAGTTGTGGATGATGTATATGCAGCTATTGATCATATACATCAACATGGAAGGTATGATCCTTTTCCTTTCAGATCTAATAAATCAGTATATTTCTCTCTATTTCTCCCCTCACAAACTCGCTCATGGTTATTTAAAAAACTAACATGGAGATAAATGACTCTGTTTTTCTCTTTATTTGGCAGTGGTCATACTGAATGCATC
Source organism: Anacardium occidentale (assembly GCA_026122585.1). NCBI lineage: Eukaryota > Viridiplantae > Streptophyta > Magnoliopsida > Sapindales > Anacardiaceae > Anacardium > Anacardium occidentale. The sequence continues at coordinate 132,102 of JAJEJH010000097.1, read as the reverse complement.
ATAGCAGAAGACCAGGAAGCCACAAAAGTTTTTCTGCTCAGAGTAGACAGGTAAGCCAACTTCAATTTTCTTAATTTTAATACACTGGTTCATCAGTCTTCATAATTTATAGCAGAAGACGATGTAATGTGGGTTGTTGCTTACTTGGCAGTGCTGCTGTTTTCCATAATGCAAGCACAAGATTTTGTGATGGGGCTCGTTTTGGACTTGGCGCTGAGGTATCATATCATCTAGCTGGTTATCTAATAAGTTTGATCAATTTGTTTAGAGTTCTGTTACTCCATTGTTGATTCTCTTTGTCCCAAACTAGGTTGGCATTAGCACAAGCCGGATTCATGCTCGGGGTCCTGTTGGAGTTGAAGGATTGTTAACTACTAGATGGTATGAATTTTTGTTTATGATGTTGGTGTCATCACAGAAGGTTTCTTGATTACGGAGTATTTCCTCCAAGGGTTGTTATTTTATTTGTTATCCTCTGACCCTCATTGATTGAAAGTTTACAGCATTTATTCATTAAAACTGCAACCATGGAACTTGCAAACGCATTTTCTAAGTTGCTACTCAAATATGCTAGTTCTTGAGGACATGATTTCAAACTGGTTTATCTCATAATTAACTATTATTTAGAAGTTGATGTCCCATTGCAAAGTTAACTCCTGGATTGTGCATGCGCAGGATTCTTAAAGGAAGTGGACAAGTGGTGGATGGTGATAAGGGAGTGGATTATATTCACAAAGACATAGCTATTGAGTCCTAAATTTGTACTTAGAGATTTACATCCGTCCGGCATACAAGAAGCAATTTTTATGGGCTCTTGATATTGCTACTTTTAGCTGTATTCATGTAGCAGCATTAGTTTATAAGGTGCTGAAATATGTTAGTCTTCATTCTGTATCCATAGTTTTACTGCCCTGGTCTGGCCTGCCCTGCCCTGCCCTGCCCTGCTGCCTCATTCAATAAGCAAGCAATTTGTACCAGTTTGGCAATATTTAGGTACTTGACATTGTCATTCCCTTACCACCAGGACATGTAATAAATTTTGCAGTTTAGTGAATGAATTTTAAATATTATGTGTAACCCCTATCGCAGTTTAGCATAATTTTAATATTTCTGAGATGAGACGGCAATGTGGTCGAATAAGAAATTTGTGCCCTCTGATCTGCAACTACTTGTGGAAACCATTATTTGCATCTTACTTACTGGAACAGGAGCAGGAACAGGGACTGACCCAAATTAAAAATTCAGGCACTGGAGTTGTCCCTGCTTTCATTCTAATGGCGGTTTAGATTGAGGAAAGGATCAGGCATCGTTGTCAGGTATTACCATTTCGCAACGTCTCCCACTTATAACTTCCATCAATAGGAAGTTTCAAATTTTGTACAAGAACAGATGACTTGCTCAGTGATTTAATTGCCATTGCCATCGCACAACGGTTTCAGATTCATTCATTGGTGCATTGATGTAGAGAGATTATTTCGTTTATAAGCAACGACTGCACAGATTTTGCCAAGAATATCAGTTTCAGAAGATCGGACAAATTTTTTGTTGATTTGCATAAGGTTTCCAAACGGATGGAAGGAAAATTTAAAAAAAAAAAAAAAAAAAAAACAAAAATTGTAATTGTGAATAGAACTAGGTACCCGAAACCGGAATCAATCTGGTAATGTCCGATAAAAACCTATCTATAATAGTTTCGGTTCTGAATACTAAATACAAGGAATCGGCTGACTCCAATTCAGGTTCCGACTCTTGGTTTTCCTACAAGATTTCCATGCTGATTCACTACTTATCCACCTTCTCTTTTTGGCTGTTTCAACCAGTTGAATTATGATTAACCATCTCCGCCTCCAACCCAAATTTCTAACTTAAAATTGTCTACAAATGAAGTTACGTTACAGGTTGGGCATGTTTCACGAGTAACATCAATAAATAATGTTTCTTTGTGGGTAGGTCCAAGTAATAGTTTTAGGCCCACCACCAAAAGCAAGAGAACAAAAGTTACAGACCAAATTATGAAGTCTTTGAGATAACAACATTACAAATTTTGTGTTAACAGTCACAAAAATATGTTCTCTCATAGGCAGTCCCATCTTAACAAATTGGAATGAAATTTACATTAAAGATAGAAACTTTCTCTGAAATTTACATAGCCACCAAAATCAACTGATGATTTATTAACTACATATACACACTACGTAACGTAACACTTCTCAAACCAATCAATAATCATCATATGCTGCCTTTTCACATGAGAAACTGAGCTTCAAAATGAGATGAGATGAGAAAAAAAAAAAAAAAGGAAAGAACCAACACATGACAATTACTGGGAAAAGTAACTTACTACATTTGCCAACAGGGATCTACTTATCTCGACATCAGTGGCTCACATGACTATCTCTGGCTTCAAAATGCTTGATTTTATCTCTTTGTGGGGCAAAACCACACCCCCATTGCTGTAAATTTCATCACACACATGAACATCTTCTCCAAGGATGGTCATGTTTTCTATACGAGCCCATTGCCCTACGGTAGAGTGCCATCCAATGATACTACTGGATATGCATGCATGCTTCTTGATGCGGACTCCACGCATCACTGTGCAACGAGACAGTCTAACTCCTGACTCAACAACACAACCAGGACCAATGGCAACATCAGGTCCAATTAAACATCCCTCCCCAATCTTGGCACTCTCATGAATCAAAACGTTTCCTACTACGTGAGAGCCAGTGGCCAACTTCAATGAAGATTTCTTCCTGAGGGACTCCAGATAGAATCTCAGACCTGTAATATAGTCCCTTGGCTGTCCAATGTCCATCCAAAAACCTGGAAGGACCATAGCGTATAGCTTTTGCTCAGCTGCAATTTTTGGGAAGACCTCTTTTTCAATAGAGGTGGGCCTCAGTTCTATGCGATCAAGAACTGATGGGTTCAAAAGATAAATTCCAGCATTGATTTTGTTACCAACAAATAACTTAGGCTTTTCCACAAATTTATCAACTTTTCCAGTTGATTCTTCCATAACCACCACACCATATTTTGATGGCTCATCCACCTATGTAATGATAAACAACAAAATGATTATATATCATTTACCTTATCACAATGTCTTCAAAGAGAAGGAAACGGAAATAATCTAACAAGGTCTGAAGTTTTACCTTGGTTACCATAATGGATGCCTCTCCACCATGGGCTTTATGGAATTCTATCATTTCTTTGAATGGGTATTCACTAATAACATCACTGTTGAGGACAAAAAATGGCTCTCCAGAGTCATCAATCAGTTTGTCCCTAGCCAGAGCCAGAGGACCAGCAGTGCCCAACGGTTCAGTCTCTTGTGAGCAGGTAATCTTGATACCAAGTTTTGTCTCAAAGTCTTTCAAAAAGTTCAACATAACCTGTATAAACAAGAAGCAACACCCCAAACAATAGAACCAAATTTTTTGCAGTATTACATCAATTTCTAGAATCAATAGATAAAATTCCTAATATTAAATTAATTAAAAAAATTTTAAAAATTATTACTTTACCTCTGGTTGGTAGTTAATCGCCAAAACCACTTCACTGACTCCAACTGCCTTAAGAGCCTCTATCTGTGAACAATTTCAGTTATATGTGTCTAACCAAAATTAGTGCACACACTAATATGAAAAAAGAGAGAAGAGAGATGGAGAGAAAGCAAACCATATTAAAGTACCTTAATGGCAACTAGTATACAACAAAATCCTTGGCGATATTGATGACATTGTGTTTATATTTGTGGGGGGAAAAAAGAAAAACGATTTCTTAATGAATTTCTAGAGAAAAAGTTTTGATAAGTCATAAAAGCAGACGTGAGAAGGAACATACACACACATGCTCAAACACTTCTCTAACCCAGTGAAGAAAGATATTATCAAACCTAGTCAAATTGTAATTTCAAAATTTTGTGCATGAAAACTAATTCAACACATTACACTAGGTTGAATGGTTCAATACACCTGTTCTTTGAAAGGTTCTCAGAAGTGAATTGCTTCTCCATTGTGGATCTCAAGTATGGAAAATCAAGGAAAACATCCTTTATTATTAATTTGGAAAAAATGTGAAAATACAGACAACAAATGATATTATGTTAAGAAAACCTTACAGAAATGACTACTAACAAAGAAATGACTGCTAAAAGAAAGGAGGCTCCCAGTTGAGATGTCATTATAAATAGTCATGCTTACAAAATTATACCTGGTGCAGGATCATGGGTTTGTTAGCAAATTCAACAAGGGGCTTTGGGAAACTGAGCGTCAAAGGCCTCAATCGTGTTCCAAAACCTCCTACGAGAATGAGTGCCTTCATCGTGGTATGCAACCCACTTTTCCTGCAGAAGACTGAGTCAGAATCTTTGATAACTAATAATAGAAACTAGCAGATAACAGTATATTGCTAAAATAAGAAACCACATCTTTTTATATTTATCAACACAAGTGAAAAATAAAATCTCTCAGGAATTCTGCATTGAAATTTGTAAATCTGAAACAATAAAGAGCCTAAGCTCAACTTTGGAGGCAAAGCTGGCAAACCTGAACTAACAGGTATAAATTGAGCTTGACACGAAATCAACACATGGAGGGAAGAAGAAACGCCCAAAGTTTAAAGCTAATCTCAACGGAACACAACAAAAAGATTGCAACACGCGTCATAAGATGAGACATAACACTTACAGACTAAGTGAAAATCTGTCCAAAATGAGTAGCCGGCATTAGGACACAAATTCCAGCCATACCACAGGTTGAATTCTTGAATGAGTCCGACAAAATCAGTTCTTATTTTACAATCAGTTACTCAGTAACAGACATGGAAAGTAAATCCAGATCTAGATGCATGAAAACTACTGCTTCAAGTGTACGACAACCAAAAAACTACATTTTCCTTTTCCAAGACATCACTAGATCAAGTGTCGCCAAATATCTATCACTTTCTAAACCCATCCATCATAAAACATAGGGATTGCCACATTCTACCATATCCAAGACCTAAAAAGACCATATCACAGCATTTGGATTCAGGTATGTAGCTATGTGGCATAAAGCAGTCACTACCCTTTATATTCATTTGACAAACAGATAGAACCCGAAAAACTATTGGAAATATATATTTTTATTTTAGGCAACAACGGTATCATCCAAGACAAAATTTCATTCTAACAATTGAATCATAACGACGGATCAGAATTAACAAATCTGAAAATATGCACATTTAGATTAACGATTTTCGTATAAAATGTTACCACAAACTCCTTGTCAATAAAAAATGGAGACAGTAAGAGTCAATTACAAGCAACGAAACAAAAATGACCGATGCAATAACCAGACCTGACAAAATACACAAAATTAGTCATCAAATCTCTTTTCCACCATCATATCAACAATTAAATCATAACTGAACTAATGAAAAACTCGAATTACGATTCATAATGTCCACATTGTGAGAATTGATGAAAGATCCAAAATGAAAACAGCTTCAAACGGATACAACTCGAAACACAATTACCTTAAGACTCAACTAAAAGATCCAAAAGAGAATGAAATCGAACCGAGTTGAAATCTCAATTGAATTCGTGTGAGAAACTCAGGACCAAAAGGTGAGCGGAGTCCTGAGTGGACAAGGGCGAGTTACGCCTGTCGGTTGTCTGTTATCTGTCTGAGCTGTGCAGTTATGATTCGTTGGTCGAGATTGGCTATTTATCTAGTTAGGGGGACATCTGTCATCTGATACATGCATAAAGTGTGAGTTTATAATTTCACGGATTTGAAATTAAATATTAAATTGAATTTTAGTTAGGCTTTGGATTTCAGAAATGAGTGGGTGGGTCACGTCCGCTTCGAATTAGGCTTTATACTTTGGCCAAAGGACATGTTCCCGTCCATAGTTTGGTCCCAATACCCATTTTCACCCATTAAGTTTACAAAATTTAAAATCTCATCTATTGACTGATAAATCTAACAATCAACAATAAACTTTTAAAAGTCAAAGAGCAATTTTACTATTTTAAAGTTGAAATTTATAAATTTATAAAATATTATTTAAATATATAAAAATATATTAAAAATTTTATAAAATTTGAAAAAAATTAAAATTTATAAAAATTAAAAGCTAGTCACAGCTGTCAGACGGCGACAGTGGCCACCGCTAATAACGGCCACCTGTTTCCAAAGAAGGCCAAATTTGATCTCTCGATTTGATAAAGACGATCAGATTTAACCATTTTTATCAAAGAAATAGGTCGAAAATAGTCGGTTTTAACCCCAATGGCAGTTTTATACCACAATTTCAAGCAGAGATGGTTAGATTTGACTACCTCTGTCGAATCAAGAGGTCAAATCTGACCTTCTTTGAAACTAGATGGTTGGGTTTATTAACAGCGATTGTGACTACTTTTAAATTTTTTTTTTAAATTTTATAAAATTTTTAAATTTTTTTATAATTTTTAATTATTTATATATATTTAAATATTATTTAAATTTTTTACTTTATTAAAAAAGATATTTAAGTCATTTTATAAAATCTGTTAATTAAATTGAATGAGAAATTGATGAAGGGTGGGTGTTTGGGTTTTTAAATATTAGAGGGTGAAAATTATCTTGGGACCAAACTATGGGTGGGAACATGTCGTTTGGCCTATATTTCGAGAGTGAACTTCGGAGTTAAATCGGCATTTGGCATTGTTCACGTTGTGTAATGTACCGATTTGGCAAGTTCCACGTAAGTCACTGATAAGGATAAAACAGTCTTTTAACATTTTTCCAAACAAATATTTAATTAAAATTTTGCAGTCCAAGACTAGAAACACAGTAAATATAGCTCTTTCTTTAGTGGACCATTATTTCTTGTTCGTCCCAACCCAGTCATATTCACAGGTTCGTTATGATAATGGACGATTAATTTCCCGCCCCTAATCATTTTAACCACCTTTAAAATTGAAAAATAACAAATTCTCACCCTGCTTAGGTGCTAACAATTTTATTTTATATTTTAATAACGTTAAAATTATATTCAAATCAAATTAAATTTAAAATTAAGTGAATTTAAATTCAATTCAACCAATAAAGAATCAAGTTCAAGTTAGACAAATTTAATAAATATAAATATGAATTCAAATTCGAATTTTAATTAATTAAGTTTAACCTTTTTATGAATTTTTTAATGAGTTTTTTAAAATAGATCATTAAAATAATATCGTTTTGATACGTATTTAGTAAAATAATGTCATTTCAAGTAATTCGGATCAAATTTTTTAAGCTTATGAATTTCATAAATCAATTTTTTTTAAAATTCAAATTTGAATTTGATAATATTAAATTATGAATTCAAATTTAAATAAATTCAATTTGAGTCCCACTCCCAAAAATAAGTAAAATTGCAGTTCAAATCAAGACTTACTTTAATACAAGTCATGATAAGTTCTGTGAAGAAGGCTTGTGTTCTGGCGGCTACCTTAATACAAGTCAATCACAGCCACCATTATATGCTCCACGTGATCACAATTGATCATTTTTTTTTTATTTGGTGATAATAATATTTTATAATAATTTATGCTAAATAATATATAACGTACGTTTAAAAAAATTCTTACAATCACATCAAAATATGAAATTATTTGAAATTATAAATTAATAAAAAATTATGAAGATTTGGCTAACATTTATATTAAATATAAAATAAAAAATATATATTTAATCACATTTGATAGTTAATGGTAAATTTTAATAAAGGTAAGAATTTTTTGTTTTTTTTTAAATTTAAGAGTGCCAATTTATTATTTTGATTTATAATTTGAATGGAAAAAAATATATCTGACTTATAATTAATAAAAATAAAATTGGACAATTGTAGCCTTCCAGCCGAATATATATATATATATATATATTTTTCATATTATTAACAGATATAATCGCCTAAATTCAAATGCTTCCGGTTGGGCAGAATCAATATAACATTACAGAAACTCGACAGAAGAAATAAATAAACCTACGAATGGAAATAATTAGGTAACTTCTAATTATTTAAAAAAAAAAAAGGCCAAACAACATATTCCCATGCAAGGTTTCCTTAATCCTGCCTTCCATCCCTAAAAGTTAAAAAACCAAATACTAGCCCTTGACCAAAATCAAAGGAAAATTTTTATCGTTTTAAATAAAAATTAAAAAATAAGTTTTATAAAAATGATTAAAAAATAAATTAATAATAATAATTTTAAAAAGAAAATACATATATAAAAAATAGTCATGCTGACGACGGTGTCACCGGTGATGGGTAGCCAACGTTAACCTCATCAAATAACGAGAAAATACCACTTAATTTTATCAGTGATCAGATCTAATCATCTTGATGATGTCAAAAATCTAGTAAATACGGTTAGATTTGACCATTTCTGTCAAATATTTGACAATTAGATCTAAATGCTTCTGTTATTAAGATGGCCAAATTCAGTTACCAATGGAACTAAATGACTATTTGTGACCATCTGGTGAGGCTAACGTCAACCACCGCAGCCAACGATAGTAGTTGTTTTTTTAATTTTTATTTTATTTTTTAAAAACTTTATTAATTTGTAATTTTTATTATCAATTTAATTTAATTTAAAATTTATTTTTAATATTATTTATATTAAATTATATATTAATATTAATATTATTAATTTTTATTAAAAATATTCTGATCTTTCGAAAAATTAAGAATGAGTACTTGATTTTTAAAATTTGTATGAGGGGACATTTATCATCTAAGGAAGCTTTGCGATAGAACAATGGTTGGCTGAAAAAAACCCTAAATGTTTGCCGGAGCAACGGGTCCAGAAACCCAAAAAAATAATGTTTCGTCTGTGACCAAATTCAACGCTCTATTGCAAATGGCCTAACAAATTTAGTTTCAAATTTTAGGAAATTGGGCGGCCTAATCTTTTAGAAACTTGAATTATTTAGTGCGTGGTTATTGTACATAGAGAAACATTTTAGAATCTTCTGGGTTTCCATTATAATATAGTGGCCAAACCACCCCACCGAAGGTTTCCCTGAGTAAACAAATTCCACCCATTAATTTGGAAAAAACTAAATACTCAATATTAATTTAGACAATAATTAAATTTAATAGTTAATTATTAAATTTAATTAATTAATTAAAATAATATTTTTATTTTTAATTAAAAATAATTATAATATTAATATAATACTAGAATAATAATAAAAAATTTTAATTTTTAATTGTAAATTTAAAAAAATTAAAAAACGACCCTGGCCACCGACAACAATGTGGCAGCCCTGGCTTATTTTTAAATTTTTTTAATTTTTTATTATAATATTAATATAATTTAATATTAATATTTTTTTATGAAGGATATTTTGATTATTTTATAAAAAATATTAATAAATTTGGAACAAAAATTGGCTAATAAGATGGCATTTAACTTTTCAAAAATTTTTAAATAATATTTTGTCATTTAGGAAAACCTTAAGTGAGAATGAGTTTTTCGGCCTTAACAGTTTTGAGTCCGATTCCAAATTAGGAGGCTTGCAAAATAAAAAACATGGATTCTATGTATTAAATTAAAAAAAAATTAAATCTTTACCTATTTATTAAATTTTTCATAAAATTATTATGAAGGCAAAAATAATTTTAGATTAAATAATATTAAAATGAGAAATAATAAAAAATTTATTAGTATAAATATAAATAGGGGTTAATTTAAATAATTATTTCTTTAGGTTAAATTACAATTTTTTAAAAATTTAAATGTTCTTGAAATTTAAAAAAGTTTACGTTTTTTTTTGAAAATTTTAAATTTTAATATGTTTCTCAATAATTTCTAAATTAACAATTATACCAAAAAAATATAAGTTATAGTGTATAAATATTTTATTACAAACTATTAAAGTTATAATATATTTTTAAAATATATATATGTGAAGATAATAATTTTAAAGATTAAATGGAAAATTATATATTTATCTCTAGTAAGTTTAAATAATAATATTTATATCTCAAATACATTTTTATCATAATATTTGGATAAAATAATATATGTTTGTAATAAAATATAAATTTTTAAAAATTTTAGGGTGTTTTAAATTTAACAAAAGTGTGGGGCAATTTCTAAAATTTTGATGCAGGTTTTTTAAAATTTAGAAAAAAAATTTGAAAATGTTTTTGAAATTTTATAAATTTCAATATGTCTCTTAATAGTTTTAAAAATGATAATTATACCTCTAAAAACAATAAGTTAGAAATATAAATATCGTATTCTGAATTATTGATGTTATAAAATATTCTAAAACATATGAATGGTTCTGATAAATTTTAAAATAAAAAATAAGATTACCTATTTATCTTTACTAAATTTAAAAAATAAAATTTATATCTCAAATATATTTTTATTATAATATTTATATAAAATAATATAAATAATTTTTAGTATTAAAATTAATAATTAATTTTAACAAATAAATAAAAACATCTTTTTTTTTCAAATTTAGCACATGTCATCAATCATTGATAGTCTAGTTTATTTGACAGTCACCTAGTTTGACATTTTCTATGTTAGGAGTCTAATTAGTCAATTCATGGTTGCTCCATGCATGGATTATTTATAGATTTCCCATCCAAAGTTTACTTAAATCACAAGTCTCATTTACGAAAGTTAAAAAAAAACTAAGTATCTCTTTTATTATTTTTTTTTGAAAATATCAAAATACTTTTATAAAATTTAATAATATAGATATTAAAATAAAATTTAATATAAATAATTTTAAAATAAAAGTATATTAAAATAATAATAATAATAAATTTAATAAATTAATAAACATTTAAAAAAATAAAAAATATTAAAAAACGTCGTTAACATCACTGATGATCAGAAACGATTATCTGATTCTATTAATAGTCAAATTTGACCACTACAATGGTAGAAACGATCAGATCTGATCGTTAAAAATATGGTTGAGACAACTAGATCTAGCCGCCTCCGGTATCAAAGAAAGTAGAAAATGGGTCGAAATACTTCATACCGATTGTTTCCAACCATTTTAGATGGTAGTGACGATCATATCTGATTTAAAGGGCATTACTTTTCTAATTATATTTTAAAGGGCACCCTATATCTTCTTAAGATTAGATTATTAAATTAAATTGCTCACATTTTTATAAAAACATTTAAATTTTAAATTGAATTGAATTGTAGTAAAATCTAGCCCCTGCCCACAATTTTATTGGATATGTTTTGAATATCCAAGAGAGGAGAAAAAAAAGGTTGAGATAATCTTTAAACAGTAGCTTGAATGACAAAGGAAAAATGTTGAAGAAAAAAAAGTGTTCGAGATTTATTTATAAAGTTTAATAAATTTAAATTTTTATCTAATTGAGATGATTTAACTCAAATAAAAGTTCAAAATTGATGTAAAATTAATGTATTAATGACTTCCCAATTTAAGATTTTATTTTTCTCATCTTGAAATGTTTATTTTCAATGAATGAATGCTAGAAAATTATTTTGTTTTTTTTTAATTTCAATTAGGGTTTTATAATTTCATTTCTTACGCTAACCAACCATCTGCGTTATCGGTTCAATTAGTTGGTCCAGGCGGTTGGACCGGAGTCAGGGCCCGTTCCGAATGTTAAAACTATGATTGAAATTCAGATAAAATTTTAATTATTTATTTATAAAATAAAAAGCAAAGAGAATCATATTCATAAATAGTCCTAAAATTAATTTATTATCTTTTAAAATTTATTATTATTATTATTATAACAAACGCAGAACAACTCACTTCCCCCAAAATCCACCGGACCTAATGCTCTTCAAGGCCTCTCTTTCTTGGAGATTCTTTCAACACTGTTAAAATCGCAGCTCCATCACTATTGTATCATCGATTCCCATTTTACCAGTAATAATCCTGCGAAATTACCCTAACGCAAAGGTGTGGTTCCTAAATTCTACGAGAATTAGGGTTTTTTTTTTCTTTTTCTTTTTTATCAAATTGTTGCAGAATCAAGAATTTACGGCGCTGATTTCTTGAATTCCGAATTTACCAAATACGGAGACGGTGAAATTTGATGAAATCATGGGTAATTTGGAGAAAGAATCGACGTCAAAGTCAATCAACGAGACGGTGAACGGCTCCCACCAGTTCACGATTAAAGGTTACTCCTTGGCGAAAGGAATGGGCCCCGGAAAGTGTATATCGAGCGATGTTTTTACTGTGGGTGGTTACGATTGGGCTATTTATTTTTACCCTGATGGTAAAAATCCTGAAGACAGTGCGATGTATGTGTCGGTTTTCATTGCGTTAGCGAGTGAAGGCACAGATGTGAGGGCGTTGTTTGAGTTGACTTTGGTTGACCAAAGTGGGAAAGGGAAGCATAAAGTTCATAGTCACTTTGATCGGGCGTTGGAGAGCGGACCTTATACGTTGAAGTATCGGGGAAGCATGTGGTAAATTTTCTGTTCTAATTGATTTTTTATGAATTTGTTGTTTAGATAATTGGATGAAGTGGTTAGTTGTTTTTTCGAAATTTATGTTTTACTTTTCTTATGATTCCGATGATTGTTTGTAATTAGAAATTAAGTTTTGGTAATTTGGTGAAATGGATTTATTTGTTTTTATGAATTTTATTACTGCTCTTGTAATATGTTATTTATTTATTTTTTCTTTTTCTATGTCACTGTGCTGGTTTGTAACTAGAAATGGGGCTTCATTGAGAGTTTTGGTGATTCGCATCCTGGTTCTAGAGTTTATGTGATTACTCATTACAACTTGTTTTGTATTTGTATTTATTTATTTTCTAAAATTACATGGTGTGTGGAAGTATAATTGCTGAAAATGTATTAGGTTATAGAAGGCTTATAGATAATAGTCTTGGTTAGGGCACAAAGTGGAGGAAAAGAAGAGTCCTGTGGCTTAGCCAAGTAGTTAGAGATTGAGACTTGGTTTAGTTGAATTGATTTGTGTACCTTGACATTCTCGACCATGTTTAGAAATGGTTAGAAAAGGTGATTTGGAGACTTGGGTTTGACTGTTTTATAAGCATTTAAATGCAAATGTGATGGAAGATTTAATCAATTAATTGTTATAATGCTAGAGGCAACTTGATTTGCATGGTGCATTTATTGGGTCCTGTGTGGTGTAACCTTTAATAGGGTGTAACTGACTATATGTAGTTGGATTCCTTTTCATTAAGTGTGAAATTTCTGCTTCCTTTTAGAATGTCTGTGTAGATGTTATATTTAGATATCGAGTAGTACTTTGATGATTATCATTATTTAACTTTCTTGAATTTGTTTCAGGGGTTACAAGCGTTTCTTTAGAAGAACAGTTTTAGAGACTTCTGATTATATAATGGATGATTGCCTTATCATGAACTGCACGGTTGGAGTTGTTAGAAATCGCCTTGAGGGGCCAAAACAGTATTTCATTCCTGTACCATCATCAGACATGGGTCAGGGTCTTAAGGATTTGCTAGAATCTGAAATTGGTTGCGACATAACTTTTCAGGTTGGGGATGAAACATTTAAAGCTCATAAATTGATACTTGCTGCCCGCTCTCCTGTTTTTAGGGCTCAATTTTATGGTCTTGTGGGGGATCGCAACTTGGATAAAATCACTGTAAAGGATTTTGACCCCTCAATTTTCAAGGTAATGCCCTTTATAGTTCTTACATAATTCCATTTCTATCTCAGAAAAAACAAAGTGAAAAAAAAAAAGCATGTTTTTTTGCAGCCAAAGAAAACCTTTGTTTCCTTGGGTTTCTTGAGTATAGAAGAGTTTCTTCTTATAATATGGTCTAATTACTCATTGTATAATACCTTCATTGCTTTTATGAACTAGAATCCTTGTCTTCAATCTATGATCCAATCTCTTGTTGAATATGAACAATGTGAAGAATACTGAGAACCTCAGGCAGAGTGACTGTTTGTTTCTCTTTTACCTATATGTGATCTCAGTGCTGTAGGGTTCTTAATGAAGACTAAGAAAGAAAAACTCGAAGGAAAAATGTGTTCCCTGTGAAGGGAAATTGCAAATAGAATGAATAGAATTTTGAAGAATGATTCATATTTGAGTTATATCAGTTCTGAAGTTTGAAGTCATTAGTATCTTTTTCCAATGTATGTTTCTTCTGTTTTTACTTAAATATGATTTCTAATCTTTAAACATGAAAAAAAATTTTTTTTTTAAAGCCATCCAATGTGAAAGGAACAACTTCAATGTTTTTGATTTTATTTCCTGGAACAAGTTTTATTAATTTATTTTCTAACTCTTTGTTTCTGTAGTAAGTCATATAAATTTTGTACCTTAACTGCTTGAGAGTGCTGCTTTTATGATCAGGGAATGTTATGTAGGTTGCATAATTTCTTGTTGCTTTATTGCTTCATAAGCATGTTTAGTGTATAAGTTGGTTTTCTAGCTATATCTTTAAGAGTCAGGTTTCATTAAAAGTGATATTTTACTAATTTGAACAATTAAGTAATTATCTGCACAATTTGTCACTTTGTTGAGAACAAACACATTAAATGGGTCTCTCGACTGTTATTCTAGGCAATGCTTCTGTTCATTTACACGGACAAACTTCCTGACGTATATGAAATTACCGGCTCAATGTCTATGTGCACGTCAACCAACATGGTTCAGCATCTGTTGGCTGCAGCAGATCTTTATAATCTAGATCGATTGAAACTGTTATGTGAATCAAAATTGTGTGAGGAACTCAATACTGACACAGTAGCAACAACACTTGCTCTGGCTGAGCAACACCATTGTCCACAGCTTAAGGCTATCTGCCTCAAATATGCTGCAACTCCGGCAAACTTGGGAGGTGCGTGTTGTTCATAGATACTGACCGGTGCAAATTTCAGGTTATGTCAATTTTAGTTTTTTATTTTCAATCTGTGGAAGTATGCTTGATGCTTTCTCATGCATACTTAATTCATTGGAGTTGTTCTTAAATTCCGTCCGTACATACATTGGAGTTTCTCATAAATTTCATGCATACTTAATTTGTCAAAGTTCATAAAAAATTCTAAAGTATTCACTTAATTTGTCTCTAAAATTTTAATGCAAATGAGGTTCCAAATATGTGTCTTCAATTCCAATTAGAGAAGCAAATTGCAATAACTTCAAACTCAAGCAAATCTCTCTCTCTCTTTCTCTCCATTAAGACGACCTTTCCATCTTAGCTCTTCTAGAAATAGTCTGTGACTATTATAAAAAGAGTAATGCTATATTTGACGAATTCATTTGCCAACTGATGTGTATGAGTTCAATAGCAAAAGGCGAAGCAGCATGCAAAGGATTGATTGGGCATTAAACTCACACACGTCAATCAACAAATGAATTCGTCAAATATAGCATTACTGTTATAAAAAGCTGAAGGGAGAATGCCAGGCCGGAAAGGTGTCTAGATCTTATCATTTCTTTGGAAAAATGTCATAACAATTGGCCAGATTAACTTATGCTCATAACTCATATATGGGTTTGATTTTTGAAAATAAATATAGGAGCACAATCTTAAAGACATTTAGAATCCTATAATTTTCTGTAAAATGTCATAATAATTGCCCAACTTAAGTAATGCTAATAATTAACTCACGTAGGTGCTGATAAAAAAATTAAAAATTTTAAAGCAGTCTATAAACCTACCAACATTTTTAAAGTGTCATATCAATCAATGACTCACCATTTATTATGTGAATATGTGCACAAATTGAATTGCGGTCCTGGACCTACAGGTTATCTTCTGCTGGTTTTGATTGTCGACTTTGCATATACCACTCAGTCTTCAGTTGGATTCAACTTGTGTCAAAATTTTTGGCATTTTTATAGTTTCAAGTATTAGATATTGATGCTAAATTATATATAATAGTCCATTTTTTTTTTCTTGAAAGTGCATATACCTGTGCACTCTGGATGACTGCTTCACTGGCATTTTTATGCATATAGTACATATGTTCTAGTGTTTTACCCCATCTACTATATGCACAATGGCTATTTGTTATTATTTTGAGGAACTAAGGTATCTTTTCCGGGTGTATTGTAGTTTTAATGCAGTCTGAAGGTTATAAGCATTTGGAGGAGAACTGCCCATCGTTGTTGTCTGAGCTCCTAAAGACATTGGCTTCAGGCGATGAGAACTCAAGCATGGTATCAGGTAGAAAACGCAGTAGCAGCAGTATATATGGGCTAGATCTACCAGCAGATGGTGCAGCTGCAGAATCAGCAAATCCTAATGGCAGGCGAATACGAAGGCGGTTTTAGGACTCAAAGTGGCTTTTGTATGCTAGATTTAGAAACCTAAGTGTCAGTGGATGGGCATGATAATAAAAATGAAGTTATCTTCCTGCATGTCAATATTAGAAACTAGTCCAGTAATGTTTTCCTGAGAGGGATATTTCAACTCAATGCCTTCATCGAATTGTCAATGAGCCGTTTCTCCACATCTTTGTACATGTGAAACTAGAAGAACTCTTTGTACCTGACAATGGAATGCTCCAACGAAATGAATAGGGGTGATCACTTTTGTTACTTTATCTTGTGTTTCATTTATATATGGGGGCCATGTGTTGGGATATATTGATATGTTGATTTTCCTTTTTTAGCTATTGTAAAACTTGTTTACAATATTGAATCAGCCAGATGGCTTGCTTATATAAAAGCACATCCATGATTTAGTATTAGGTTGCCTGGAAAGCCAAGTAACAGTCATTCAATAATACGCCAATGTTCTAACAGTCATTCACTAAATCGCCAGCTGATCCAGATACACAATATGACATTAATTAAGCTTTATCAAGGCTTATGATTTTGTTGGATGGTTCATACTGTATTGTATTACATAGAAATATACACAATGGATCCAAATTATGTTGTACATTCTATTCTACCATTTCCGAGCCCTAATAATGGGTAAAATCTATACAATTGTATGGCATGTACATATAACCAATGTACCAATAAAAACAACTGCTAACCTAACAAAACTGCTGGGTGACTCGGACAGAAGTAGGGTATGCCACAAGGCACATGCAACATTTTAGGAACGCAAGCCTCGATTGGAACTTGAGAAGGAATGTTGCAGTCAATCACATCGCCCAAGCCCAGCTGTTTCATAAACTCAAATGACTTTTCATAATTTTAGTTATATGAGCCAATACTAGGCATTCGGACACCACATCAGGAAACAAATTGATGCAAATTCAAAATTAAGCTTTTATCAATTAAAGCAGCAGAATTGAAGCAAGTACTCTAAAATACCATGAAGATCCCATTTCGTTCTTTGTAAGACAAAAAATAAATTTTCAGTGTCACATGGTGTCCATCCACCTCAAATTGGCAAACTGATCAGTGTCAGAATGATACCTGCCCATACTTGTTCCAACCCCAGCAGAACACTTTTCGATCCCCTTCAAGTAACAGAAGAAAAGAGTAAATCAACAGGTGTACTACCAAGAGTCTATTTGTAAATAGAATTTATAAGGAACAAAAATTCTAATACATCTAGGCTCCAAATTCATGTAAAAGTAAATTTTAGCACTTAAACTACTTTAGGGCAAGATTTCAGTGAATAATCAAGTACTGAAACCAAAAACAGGCATATATACCAACCATTTGATGCTATAACATCATCACCCTAATACTGTAAACTCCATTAAAGCGGTGAAGACTGTTTAGCGTCTCACTCACGTCCTTAGATTTTTTTTTAACTGGTTAGAGTTGTAGGTAAGGTTCTCATCTGTCTTCACAAGGATAAACAATCTAGTATGCTCTGCCAACTGAAGTTCTTGATTGACATTTGACATTTTCCATGACTAAATTATGGACCAAATTTACTTTTTATGGCTGTCCCATTTTAATTTTTTCACTATTTCAAGTTGAATAGTAATTTTTCATTGAACTAGGTTATCGACTTTGATACTAATGAAAGTGTTGTTGTGTACCCCTAGAAGATAGGTAATTAAATTGAGAAAGAGTTGATATACTTGTGGCTTTACATTTTATTAGGAAAGCAAATATGGAGGTTTTCACAAATGCTTTGTCAACATACCAATAACCACAGCACTATGACGAGCCCCACAAGAGGCAATTTTTGCATGGAAATTTTCCAGACTTGGAGCATCCAACAGCCTGGGGAGAGTCTGATTTAACAACTGAAGTTAATTGCACAAATTTTCCTGCAGTAGAACTTTTCTTGACACAATGAAGTTATCCCGGGGGCCCAGGGAGATTGGTCATGATGGTTTGAAAAAACAAAAGATGCTTGGCCTTCAGTAATTTTAGCCATCAAATTCCAAAACTCTAAGAGATATTAAATCCACGTTTCTTGATAGTACCAACAAAGAGTCATTGACTTGTGATAGGTCAATAAGAATTCTCATTGACTTTATCATATTTAGGGAACTCCCATCATATGATTAGATGCACTATGTTGTTCATTATTTCAACTACCATAAAATCAGTAAAGAGAGCAGCAAAAGAAAATTGAGATCAACAATGAGATCAAACTTTGTCTCAATCATGCTAGGAAAAAATTCTGAACTTGAAAAGAAAAATACCAAAATTATTTACCGAGGAGAAAAAAAAAAAGACAAACAGGCACAGAAAGTTACCAGGCCATCACAACTGACCTGTCCAAAAGTAAGCACTGCTCCAGCATATGATGGGACCAAAAAATATACATGGAAATGACCATATCAGTACATGTAGAAGGAAGCATATAAAGTTGATAGGTTAAAATAAAATCACACACGAGTCTATTTCATTTTAAAATAATCCCAAATTAAATGAACTTAACTTTAGAGTTAAAATTAATATCTTGTTTAGCACAAATGCCCAGCTTATGACACCTAAAGTTGCAAAAATGACTATAATCAATATAATCCTGACTGAATTAACTTAGCTTATGCTTTAAATAGTTGAATGTATAAATTGCAGTGTAGCTAGTTATAACACATACCTGTGATTGCCGCACTATGCCGTCCTCCACCAGCAATTGCCTTCACATAATTTCCAGGAACTCTACAACATGGTCCCTCAGAACTCATGCTTCCCCTAGAAATGGCAGTGGATCTATCTTTCATGTTAGAGGAGGACTCAATGCAAGGTACAGGATGAGGAGAGGAGACCATATGTATCTGGGAACCCAAACCAAGCTTCACCTCCATAGTCCTAACCCCACAACTCTCCTACATCTGAAACTTTGGGAAATTAAAATACAGCAAGTATTTTGTATTAACAAAAAAAAGAAAAAGACCTCTCAGTTGCTTCAGATGTTACCGCCAATCAAATGCCATTTCATGACCAGAGTGCAGAAGCAACTACTCACCAATCAAGCATGCATTTCTAGGATATAGAGGAGTTACCTGACAGTGCTAGGGTATGTCGTCCACCAGCAGCCACAGTGACAATCCTAACTCCTGGGTTCAGCATTAACAGACATGGAAAAGCTGAAAAGTTTTCATCACCAGATAATAAGCTTTCTGCCGTGTTTTTGGCTGATGACATTCTCCTTCTTTTGGAACTTTCCCCTCCACCTCCCCTACTATCAACACCAAACAAGGTTCCACCAGTGGATCTTGAACCTTGAGAGCGCAGACTCACTTCAACAAAATAATACTTCATCCCATTAGTCTACAATAAGTACAAGTAACCTATCTAGTCAGTTCTCTTAGCAAAATTCAATTAACCTTGCTCTGTCAAAAATGAGCTTTGTCTTTCATATGCATCTTTTTCCAAACTTGTAACCACAGATGGATCTCTAAAGACCTTTCCTGATGGAACACACTCTTTCCATTCCCATGTAAATACCTCTCCATTTTCTGTAAATATAAAAATAGAAGTCACATAATCTATGTGTCTAGACAGAGTATTTAAACCAAAACAGGAGAGATGGATAACTCAAATTAGCTGCAAATTTAAATCACATGTCATCTATACTCTCCATTTAATAAACAACAAATTTTTGTAATACCTGTGACTGAAGTGCAATGTGCCCAACCTGCAGCAGCTTTTACTAAAAAAGCTTCAGTTGGAACTGGGAAAGGCTCCGGGATTTCCTTAATAAGCAATAATAAATTCTAAGTTAGGCCAACAAGAAATGTTTGAAATCTTTATAAACTTAGAGCATTATATGGTGCTGCACAACCCCATGCTTCCCGGATGTCACATAGCTTTGACCTAGATCATCTGTTGAACCCCAAGTAATGAGCTTTCCAGAGTCTGACTGAAAGAGAAACATAAATATGAAGCACTACTACTTTCCCAAACCAAATGCTGAAATAAGACAAAATAATCCCTTTCGAAGTGCAAAAAAAGAAAACTACTCTTCTGCGTGAATTCAAAAATTTATAAACATCTGAACACTTCTATTCAGATAGATGCATAAAATGAACAAAAGAGCACCATAGAAGCACCACAGAAAAAATATGTAGCATCATCCAACAATTGGAAAAAGGTATGTAAGCCTAAAAACAGAAACTGAAATCCGTCTGGGTATCAGAAAACTCCTAAAAAAACAAATATCAACTCTTAAAAATATTAATTTAACCAGAACTGTTTGGTTACCTAGAAAACGCAAAGAGTCACAAATGCAATTAAAAGAAAAAGCTACCAGCATTAAAAGTAACACCATTTCCAAATCCACAGAAGAAAACACATCTTTTCAAAAGAAGTAAATAAATTAATCAAATTCTTAATAATCAAGCTACTAAAGAAACAAAAAAGCACCAGAAATTGCCATTGCGAATCCGCAACCACCACCGCACACGTCCTTCCACGTCGACCCCACCGTCGCCGATAACCTCACAATTACCGGGGAAAAATCGGCGACCTTTGCGGCAATGCTCCAGGCAAGAATCCCCACATAAACACCAGTTTCTCCGTCTCTTCCACCTTCATTCTCTCAACTCTCTCTTGCTCTCCGTCCCCATTCATTTCGAGAAAACAAAAGAAAAAACGAAAACAAAGTATTTTATTTTTTGAATTATATTTACTATTAGTTTTGTGAGCGTTTTTCTTGCTTTTGTTTTTGCTTTCTGTGTTTTGAGTTTGGTGGCATTGGACTCCAATGCTGAGTGGCTACTAATTCTCGGGGGCATACCATTTTCAGGAGAACGGGGATGCTACACAGGATGCTGATGTGGGTTATTAGGACACGTGTCATAATAATGACTGGTAGATGTCTCGGTGAATGCTAGCCAGGAGTTCATGGAACTTTCTGGAAGGTCAGTGTTTGGGTTAATTCGTGGTGGCTATCTTTGATGACACGTGTTGAATGCCTGGTTCTAGTTCAATCATTATAGTTGCCACGTTTGGGAAAAAAGGTTCGGAAGTTTGTGAAAGTGTCGTGCCACGTCAGGTGTGGGGCCGTGATGGCTCAATCATTAAAAAATCTTGGCAGCTTGAACTAACAACCGGATCGCGAAAACGGAAGCCGACAAGCCCGTATCAAAAACCGGAAAGTACTTAAAATTGAATTCAAATTAAGTCAAATTCGCTAGCTTAAATTTGATTTGTTTGGGGTACACAGTCTCAATTTAGTTTAATTTATTAGATATTTTTAATATTTTAAATATTAAAATAATATCGTTTTTTTTAAATAATATCATTTTAATTAATTTTAATAATTTTTATTTGATGAATTTTATAAACCAAAATTGTTATAAGTTTAAATTTAAATTATTCAAAACAAACTTATTTTAGAATTGTTTAAATTTTATTTTAAATTAATTATTCATATTGAATGAACAATTTAAGCAAAATTCATTAACAAAATCTTAAACAACTTGAAACATTTTATAGGTGGTGGATTGGGTACGGATCCGTCATGCCACTCGTTAGGCTGATGCCTTGAAGAAGCCCTGGCATTTGGGCCTCATAAACCTTAAAACATACGGAATTCAATGAACCAAAGCAGGGCCCAGTAATAATATGGGGTCATTTCTATTAATCAAATGATAGGGTCATATGATCATGGGGATGAGGACACGGTCGATGATTGATGGTGTGAAAACTGGACGGGCCCTTGGGTTTTGTGGTTGGAGGTGAGATGGGTACTGTTTTGGATTAGATCATCTGGTGGGTCATATGATCAAGTGGTGAGTGGAAATTTGTGGCAAGAGATCATGTGGTGAAGAAAGTACGCCCAATGATTTCGTTTCACATGGTGGATCCTTTGTACTTGAAGAGTCCAAGTCACTGTTGCCAGAAATCTAAGCATTCCGCCACAAAACACTGGAATATCAAAAAGGACTGCCCAGCACATGGCCAAGTGGAAGAGTTTTACAGGCTTTATTATGGATGGCGATTGTGTCCCGGCATGGAGAATTTTAGGGTTTGAAAGAGTATCGACGCAAGCCCATAATGCCGATGCTTTTGTTATTCAAACTCGGATCCCCTCGTCACGACCCCTACTTTTCATCTTTTTTTCTCTTAATGTTTATTTTTGTTTTTGGATTCCTTAATTTAAACTGTTGTCTTTGATAATTTTTTTTCTTAGTTGACAAAGATTTGAGATTGAAGGGATTTCAATCTCACATAGTCAAAGGGGTTTCAATTTACAAGTTCTATTTAGGGGAGCTTGAACTTTAATTTAAGTGAGATATTTGTGTCTTCTCTCATATTAAATATTTGTATAACATTTGTGACATGAAATTAATTTTTTAGTTGTTGAAGTTCGTTAGCTGCTGAAAATTATTGAATTTTTTATTGTATTGTGACAGCTTAGTTACTCACGATTTGTGCAATTCTTCCTGCAAATCTTCTCTCAATACCCTTCTTTAATTCTTATCCAGTGCTTGTTTTTATAGAAGAAATTTTATACATATAATTTTTATCCATTAAGTTCAGGCAATTCAATTGATTAAATATCATAAATCTCTAATTGAGATGAAATTCCCAAACCATTTTAATTAATTTTTTAAATAAAATTTTGATTTAAAAAAAGAGATAGAAAACATATGTCAAATTATTCCGAATTTACCTTTGTTCAAGTGGTCCGTCGGGTACAAATCCGTACTAAAGCCGCTTTGCTTCCTCCAATCATCGGCTGACTTGATCTTCAGATGGGTTAGAGATGTAAATGGCCCAGATATCTTGTGGTGAGTCCAATCTATGGGGAATTGTAAAATGACATTGAATTACGTATCATCATATAAATAAAAAATTTTAAATTAAAAATAATTTTAATATTCAACCATATGATAACCCATCACTCTTGGATTCATCTTCAGATTTTGAGTTGTCAGGATAATGAGTTTTCTGCCTATCTTGGTCTTCACACTCCATCCATTAAAATATATAACAGGCTGATGTCAAGGCTGGAGCAAATCAAGAGAAAAGTCATTATCGAAATTACAGGATTGTAAATGGAGCAATATATTATTAGCTAGAGACTTGCATGTATTTTTCCTAGAAAGAATTAAATTACACATTTATTCATCAATTTATAAAAATGTAAACGTACTATGTTGTGTTTTACTGGTAAATTACAAGGAAGGCCTCCATTCCATCGATAATAATTTGGATCCCACTCAACGGGAATGGTTCAACTATGTGCCCGCCCTAAAAAATCATGAAGCCACATGGCGCTATCTTAAGAGCTTATCGTATGTTCAATGGTAAATAATCACACAAAAGAAACAAATTTCTAAAGCAAAAAAAAAAAAAAAAAAAGAAAGAGAAAAAGAATTTCTATGAGCATTTGCACTCCTATGTTGTCAGTCTCTTCCTAATCTTAAAGATTTCACCTAATGACAAACAGCCTCCTGGATTTGTGGTCTCATTCTTTAACCACGCAGAAGGCGTTTATCACCTGTAAACACCCTATAACTTGCATGAGGACCCTCCGCCGTGTCTCGAATAGCCACGTGCCAACCCATGGCTTTTGCAATCTCTTCAAGTTCATCCATGACATCGATTGAGTCACGAATATATACATGTCCACCAGGTCTAAGCATTCGGTCCATCTCAAGCATGATGGTAGACATATTACATCTGTTTCATGGAGTTAACACAGATAAGAAAAATATCCTCCTCAAAAAACCCAGTCTAAAATTTTCATACTATACTGAAAGATTTGCTGAAGATATTGTATTTTTAGCAGTATAATTCTAGATATTTCAAATTACCGAACAGGTTAATTTACTATGATAAACTCATTATCTTGTATTGCTTGCACAACTTTGAATATTTCAGCTAATTCCTTTCATCCAATAAAGCTCGAAACCCCTGATGGGTTCAATTGCTTACAGGTCAATCTCCTCCACCGAACAAACAGCAACATATGGGAAACATTAAGAGAGCATATAACATAGTCTAAAGGATATTTCTCCCATATAAACATTGGGAGAGCAAGAGAAAGAAGTACCCACCTTTTTCTTTCAACAGAGAAGAGCCCGGATGCATGCAGTAAGTCATAGGTTCTTGGATATGTATCAAACGGTTCACACCTGAAAAGGAATGTAAAATTCGTATATGAAATCAAAAATATTTCAGACGATTTCAATGCAACAATATTAGTGTATGTGATTAACAATTAAAAAACAGATACCAGGCACAAAAACTTATCAAAGCACAGGTAGAGTTTCATTAAAATAAAATAATGTAGGAGTGACAGCAAGTAAAATGGTTTTGGCTATACAAGAAAAGACAATACATTGTTTAATGATCTTCAATTAATAATCCAATCAATTAGTATATTTATTTAGCAGGAATAGTACCAATCATGCAAAACTCCTAGTAGTCCACGGTCATATATAACAGGTAAGGTGTTGAAACCACTAACTGGAACCACATTCATAACCCAGGCATCAAGTTTTTGCTCAATTAAGGCTGCTGCAAATCTGCCAAAACAGACAATTAAAAAAGAGATCTTGGCAGAAATATTAATCTAAAGCAGTATGAGATAAATATTATACCCTCCAAAGCCAGCTCTCATATCCATTACATTTCTAAATTTCATCTTCTTCCAGTGTAAACCATGGATATAGCTAGCTATTATTTCATTCCAGTACTTCGATTCTGCCTGGAAGAGCTCTTTTCTAGCAATGTATGCATCCAGCTGTATACTTCGAAGCCTATCAGGTGGAGTTTGCAATCGTTCAGGCCATGAAGGAAGATTTGCTCCACATCCATTTTCTGGAAGTCGTGTGATGCATGCCTTCAGGTCAACATACCTAATAATCATAAAAACAAACTCTTCACAGATAACAAACTTAAGAGCCTCTCAACAGCATGATCAGGGAGACTATGAATGCACAAAAAGTTCTGCAGGAAGGACAATGCTTGAAAATATAAGCATAGAAAGACAAGATTACCATTTCAGTAAAATTTCCTAAATAGAAGTAAACTTGGAAATTCCATCAAACAATGCTGTAGAACTTCCAAACAGTTTATTTGCTAGTATAGTAACTACTTATCACGCATACTGCTAAGTTACAATTGATTCTTTAAGATATAATTTCTTTTTCTTTCTCTTAATCCAGTAATTTCCTTTAGTCATTTCAAGCTTGGTGCTCTAAAATTCCAGTATACCCCAGTTCAAGTATTTGCAAATTACACCACCAAACACAACAATTTTTCAGCTTGAAAATGAAAAGAAACAGAAATGATGTCCACTTCTGGGCTCCAGTAAATTTTACACCCACAAAGTAAACCCGAAAGTGAATATAGAAAAATCATCACATCATCACTAAAAAATAATAATAACGATGATGACGATGATGATGATGATGAAAATGAAAAAAGAAAAATGGTAGAACAGAATATATACCAGACATTGTCTGGATTGTCATCTGGGTCACACAGTGGAGGTGTGGTTCCTGCCTCACGGCTTAGATAACAGCTGTTGTTGGAGGGTTTCTGCCATATTGCAACATATCCCTCCTTCTTCACAAGCTCCCAGCAAAGACGAGTTGTAAGATTAAGCATCTCTGAAATAATAAAAAAGAAAACAGTCAAGCTAAACTATAGTTTCATATTTGTCTACAACAGGTTCAGACAGCTCATAGAAAATATTTATGGAGTGAGCAGATTATATGTCCAAGTCCACTATCATTGAAGTTCGCATGGTTGAGTCCAGTAAAATTGATGATGGGAATAGATAATTGATAATAGCAAATTCTTGGCATCCTTCCCTCACACTGCTTTGCCAAGTTCATGGGCAGCAAAATTGTTCTTTCAGAGATGGTCAAGGTTAAATTAGTACTGTTCAATCTAGTCTGAAAAACTTAGTAAGCAATCCAATACAATTAGAAATTTTAACTCCAGCAACATTTTTTAAATAGTAAACAACTAAACTTGAACCTGCAAAATTACCCAGAAGAGTAATATAATGTCTGGAGCAGAATAGCATAGTATAAATTGAAATTTCAAGTGTTCCTACCTTTCCAGTGTTCCTCTTGAAGTTCTTCATGTTTATACACTGGCTGTGCTGCCCAAGCAAAGTATCCGCCTGACCTAAGCATCCTATTGACCTCAAGCAGCAAAATCCCATCTTCATCACAATGTAGGTAGAAAGCAAAAGTAGAATCAGACAACATCCCAGAGTATCAGAAAACTCAGTGAAGAACAAATGTGCACTTGTACAATTATCCTTTGGCCAGAAGAACATGTACAATGTCAAAATTGGTCTCCTTTTCTTTTTTTTTTTTTTAATTTGGTTGCAACTCATGAAGAGTTATGGTGTTAAAAATGTAATCATGAATCTCCTAAGAGAATCCCAAACTAACTGAGCCTTTTCTACTGGTTAGTAGGAAACAAATTACATCTAGGGATGCAACATCCCAATAAATACATAAGATAAAGTACATTTGGAGCCCAAATTTCAACCGTGATCATAGCAATGCCACTAGCAGCAAGTACTGCCCTTGTGCCAGAACATTTTAAAATTCAGAATCTCATTGCAGTTGATACAATTATACGGTCATGATTACAAAATGCAAAGTAAGTAACCCATAATACCACCATTTATAATCTAAAGGCAGATGTGCATCAAAACAAATAAAAAAGGCACAGGACAGTGAGGCATACCATCACGAGTCCAATTTATTCTGCATCTTGAACAATGTATCAAATCAAAAGCTTGACTTGGATACAATAACCGGCGAGTTGCAAATGCCGCTACCATTGCCGGGACACC
The DNA here is from genome assembly GCA_026122585.1 of Anacardium occidentale. NCBI lineage: Eukaryota > Viridiplantae > Streptophyta > Magnoliopsida > Sapindales > Anacardiaceae > Anacardium > Anacardium occidentale. The sequence goes on along the minus strand of JAJEJH010000097.1, from coordinate 104,952 downwards.
ACGCTCAAGAGCAAATTGAATCTGATTCTCATGAACATCTTTTGGAGCTATAGACATGGTTAAGACATTCTGTGACAACAAATAGGCACCAAAACTTGCCACGCCACATCCAACATCCATCACAACTCTGATTCGATTACCCCATGTAATATTGGGCACCATCTACACACATGTTGGAATTTGAGCATTAGAATGAAAGATACAATAAATAATTGTTTCTCTCTATACAAATGTTAGATACAGAATTTAATAACCTGAGAGAACTGATTCAAGTATTGATCTGCCCCATGAATAAACTGCGTACCACCTCCTGGAAACTTGAACTTATTCTTTTCTCTCAAAATCCAATTTTGACCTCCTTTATCTTCAACTAGTTTTGTATGAGGAACATTGCTGTACCATACCTGCAATGAAGTGGGATTGCCAATGAAGCACGAAGCTATGAGGCTTAAAATGTGTTTAACTTAGCATGTCACCATTCCACAAAGAATGGATATGAACTGGACCAAAAGAACTACATTTTACAGCACTTACACCAGAAGTAGTGAACAATTAGGAATGCATGACAAATACAATTCCAACAGCAAGTACTGCAGTGATCCGATGATTTACACTAGTTAATATATATACTTTTTTAAATTCAATTCATTGGCTCTTTTATTGAAGAGAGAGACGCCAATTGATTCAATAGATTAGTTAATCCGCTAATCGGTACCACTAAGTAGGCCATTCCTTCACCCAAGTCCAGTCTGTTTGATCCACCCACTCTCATTATACTCGGACTAAAGTTCCAACCAAAGAAACAGACATCAAACGAAACCAGAATTTCAGTTTATCCTATATAGGAGTGCAAACAAAACGAGAAAGCAAACAAAACGAAAAAAACAAACAAATAAATACTCAAGATTTTCCACCAATCAATACTCATTTGATCAATTAATGATGCAACTCATTACCTCATTAATAACTTAAACAGTCGACTAAATCATATAACCTAAAAAGAAAGCCCCCATACCTCATCTCGACTTCTAGGCCACGGAATTGGCTGCTTGTAACCTTTCGGAGGCGGTACCAAGCAATTCAATCCGGCATCTTTTTGAGGGCAATGTCGCTCGAATTTCTCCCCCCTATCCGTGGATTTCAACCGTTTAATTGCCTCCCAGTTATCCAGACACGGTATAATCTCCGTCATATTCCCGGAACACATGGAAAACCTCTTAGTCTGAACCCTACCGCCACCGCTGTCTGTTTTCTCCGTCCCGTTATTGTTGCCCCACTGTGTTTCCACCAAATCCGGATCGTACTCCCCGACTTCAAACTCGTCAGACATAGTTCCGTCCTCGGTTATGATACCGAACTTCTTGATTGAATCGGACGGTGGAGATGAAGATGGTGCCGGAGACGGAACGGCATCGAATTGAGATTGTGTTTCATTATCCGTAATGAGGGAGTAGATATCATAGGATTCTTTGGAGTTAGGGGAGATTGAAACGGAGGGTTGTTGAGAGGATCGAGAGATGGAGAAGAAGACAAGCTGCTGGTATCCATCGGACCAGTGTTTGCCGAGGTAGAAAAAAACGAAGGAGATGAAAACGAAGGCGAAGATCTTGAGTAGATTTGGATTAGATAGTGGCTTCATTGTTCGTTAGCGAATTAGAACTATAGATCTTGATGTTGGAGAAGAACGCGTTTCACAATGTCGTTTCGAAGAGTTTAACTCCGAATCTCCGTGCGAGCTTGTCCCGGCCGTGCCGTGTAGTTTGAGTAGGGGAGTGTCACTGTGTATGAGCGTGTGAAGTTTTGGCGGTGAGGGTGAAAATGGGAGGAAAATACTTATGTTTTCGAGGCTGCCTTCGCTGGATACGGTGGGATATTGATTAAAGGAAAATTAATTTAAATAATTAAAAATATTAACAAAAATACAATTTTTTTTTTCTGCTTCTACAAAAGTATTCAAATGTTTAAGCTTGAAATGAATCATCAATTTTCTAATTAATAAATATATAAAAACATAGGTAGAAATTGAATATGTGCGATAGAAATAGATTTTGACATCATCAAAAATTTTTAATGATTCGGAAAAAATTTCGACAATATAAATGGTTGAAAAAGATATATAGAGTTATATTTCATATTTTACATTTTATAATATAAAAAATTAAATATTTAATATAGATTTTGGTTTGAAAACGGATGTTTTACAATTAAAAATATTCATCTAAATTTGAACAATATTCATAAAATTTGATGATATTTTTAATTAAAATAATATATAATAAGTTTAAATAATGCAAAAAAAATAAAATGTTTAAAATTGGATATGATTATTTAGTAATTGAAAATAAGATATATATAAAAACTCTTATCGGTAGGCATAATTTATTATAATATGCATATTCATATATACTTATGAGGGTTAAAGATGAATGAATGCAAATGTCATCATTTTCTATATACGCATATTATGCATTATACGTGTATTGTGATATACATAAGAATATAAAAAATCAATGATTTTGAATTTTACACATAATATATGTATTACGCATATATAGATATGCATGAAGAGAAGAGTAGTTTTGTAAAAATGAAGAAAAAAAAAAAGATTGTATTTTATTTAATAAAATTGATTATTTAAATTAATGTCTCTTAATTATAATAATACTTTTTTACTGATTTTGTTATTAAAACATATTTTAGGGATATTAATTAAAGGGAGATTAATTTTATTAACCAAATTCCCAAATTAAAAAACAAATACATCTAATTAAAATTTGTTTTTACAAATATATCCAAAATTCGTGCTTACACAACCACACATTAAGAGCACAACATGCATAGTCATTGAATCAACGATTTGTCGACAGATCATTAGTAAACTATGCATACAAAACAAAAATAGATGTATTGGACACAAATATGCATGCTAAGTTTACAAGATACTATCAATGATTTTAAACATTTTTGACTTATTTCGGCCACAGAACTTATCTAAAATATTCAGATTTTAAGTAATGCATCATGATGTTGGTTTTTGTTGAAAATAAAAGAATGTGTTGGATACATTCCAAAGTTAGTCATCATCTCAGATCGACATGTTAGTATTATTTCAAATGTAGTAGAAGTGTTTTCGAATCTGCATCACAACTCTTATTGTCATTACATTTGTGACAACATGAAGACAAAGTTCAAAGAACAATCGAAGATTGTAACGTTGTATTAGAGGGCAACAAAGACATACGCAATCCTCGACTTTGAAAAAGTAGTCACAACCATTCAAAACCTATGCCCATAAGCTGCACAATATTTGTTTGATATAGGGTACGATAGATGGACCAGGACATTTTTTCTAAGGTTACAATAGAACATCATGACAATTAATATTACCGAGTTATTCAATGCTCTCGTTCAACATATAAGAGTTCTCCCGATCAACATACTTGTAGAATTCATTAAAGACACAACATTGTTCTATGATAGAAAAAATCATGCCTGTTTGTCGTACATTATTTCCACATTTCTACCTTTACAATTCAAATGATCACATTTTATAGATAGTTACTAGCCCAATCACTCCGTGGGTCGAAGACAAGATCACCAACCACTTTCGAAAGTCAACGAACTTGATTGTGCGACCGATAAAAAATAACCGGTTTGATCAACAACAACCTCGAACATTAAGAATTGAAGAATTTAAATAATTATTTTTTGCAATATATTCAATTTTTGAAGTCAAATATAAAAACACTACAAATACCTCACAATCATGTTTAAGTTTAAGCTCTGTAAGAGGTAAACAACATCTTTTTGTTTATCGTCACTGAAGGTAAACAATTGATAGATCTAAATTCTTTCTCTAGTAAATTTACAAATTATTTAAATATTGATTGTTTACCTAAAATTATGAATGAAAATAATAAATTTCATATTATTGCATGGTAGAAAGCTAATGAAACCACATTTTCCTCTGCCATAAATAAGAGTTTTTTAATACAATTTCTGAGGTATTGTAATTATTTTTTTTTAAATAATTACAAAATTAATAAATTTTAATTTTTAACAGGCTCATCCACAAAGTGTATGGGTTTATCCAATGAAGTTAATTTTTATAATAAATTACGTTAAAATTAAATTGATTGGATAATAATTAGATGATGCTTATCATCTAATTATTATCCAATCATTTTAATTTTAACGTAATTTATTATAAAAATAAATTTATTTGTTTAAATTTTCTGATTAATTATCGTAATTGTCTTTAACGATAAAATAGTTTAATCATTAACTAATTTAATTTGGCTAAAATCTAACTTAAATTTGTGATACTCAACTTGAACTCCCCCCCCTAATTTACTGCATTAAAGATCAATCAAGATTCTAGACGACTCTCATTAAGCCACCCGAAGGGCTGAGAACACATAAACTGCAATGTCTTTTCCAAGTTTTTGCCTGTACATTTTCCCTTTAAATCAAAATTAACTAGGCAGGAACTTGTGCAAACCTTTCTATTTATCAGGAGGTTTCGGCCTCCACTTCTGCTGCACTGCACTCCGATAATGCCGCACAGGGCCTTGATATTGTGGAACAGTTTGGCCTTGATAATGTTGAACAAGTGGATTTCTTCGCACAGATTGACCATGTACCAGTTTAGCATTTGCTTGCACTGGTTGAGTCTGTAATTGTTGCACCGCTGGATTGTTGGGACGTTTTTGCAGCCTCTTGCTCATGGTTAGATGTTGCACTGTTGATGGTGACTGCACAGACTTGTGAATTTGCATTTGAGTTCTTGGATACCCAGCATCGTTTCTTGGGTGGTTGCCTCTTGGAATGATATATGATGGTGTTTGTGGCCTGGTCAGCATGGCAACCAGCGAATTGTGATTATGAGTAGCGGAGTTAAGCTTGAAGTGGGTTGTCTTAAAGGCTTGGCATATGCTGGGCAATTGCCTCGCACTAACAGCACGTGCACAGTTTGCAGGCCTCTCAAGAGGATCCTCAATCTAATCAGTCATCAGCAGCGACAAAAAATTAAATTGGGTTGGAGTTGAAGAAAGGGGAATGAGAATGATCAGTATACATAAAGAAAAAGGGAGAGAGAGTTACAAATAATGCGTGATTGTTGGGCAACCATCTTGTATTACTTCCTATTGGCTCCCATTGCCCCGTGAAAGTGCAAATTCCAAGCTCTGAGGCCTTTGAACTTATACCACAAAACTGGAAAAAGTGTACAAAAAGCTTGATGTGAATACACTAATTCACAAACTTCATAAACTTACAAGAGATGGTAAGAAATTACACTATGGAAGTTTATTTGTGGGCTAGAATCAGAAATGAATTACCTTTGCAATGAAAGAATGGAAAAGCTCGGACAAAGAACTCCGATTAACTTTTCTTGACCTGTCATATTTAAACTTGGCAATGTTTATAGCACACATCTCCTCAATATTTCTCTCTACAATGGTCCGCACACCTGCATTGGGCACATTGGAAGAAAGTGTTCATCAGAAACGTATCTCCTATATCTCTGTACACTTTTAATTTATATTCACTCTCCTTTTCCTCTAGCATATATCCCTCAACACAGACTCATTTGGTATTTCACAACGTAACACTAGTAGTCCAAAATCTAACTTAAAACTTCAAATAACCAACATCAAGTATGTGTTTAATAGCATTAAAATCAAAAGTTGGCTTGATCTGTACACAACAGTGGAGCAGAAAAAAAATATTTCTGGACACTTTTAACTCACATTTTGAACAATTATGAAAGATAAAAAATACCTTGAAGTCCCTCAACAAGATTGTGTGGATATATATCTCTTAGCGGAGGAAAAATTGCAGGTACACATGTCTGTGAGAGTACATAAAAAAAAAAAAAAAAAAAAAAGTCGTCAAGTGACTCTTTATGCGAGTGACATATGGTAAGTCGCTTTTTACAATGGCCAATAAAATTTGCAATGGTCCAAATCCCATAAGTGAATAGAAAATTGGATCTACATTGGATATCACCTAATCGCCCCATCTATCCTCTTGCACAGAAGTTTAGTTTCAAACCCCCAGTTCAAACAGGAGAAATGGAATCCATAAACATTATTGAACAAAACTTTTGACCATTTCATGATGCCTCTTAGCAAACAAAATCCATGTCATATATGTAGATGTAATGCATAGAGCAGTTAAAGCAGACTTATATCATAATGAGAACAATTCTTCCAATTGATAGCAGAAACAAGGTTAGCAAGCGTCACCTGGAAATGGAAGACGACAAGCAAGCAGAGAGAGTATGAGTTCAATGTCCCGCTTTTTGGATTATTGATATTATTAACTTTGGCCCATTCCTTGACCTGCACAAGCAGCAAACTCCACATAAGATAGCTGGACCTACCTAAAAAGCAACTACTGCTTTGCCAGAAGAATGTACCAGCAAAACCATGTCACGGAAGCGTCCATCTATCTCATTGATCCAAAAAAAGAATTTAGATTTCATTTGACCAGCCATGTTATCTATTGAAATATCACAAGAGATGTTCTGGTGGCAGCTCTCAAGTTTTAAAATGGGAACTCTTGCATTGGGGATTAATTGCAACCTGCGAAATTCACCTGCAGATCATGTTGACATGAAATCAGTATTGTTAAGTTCTGATAAAATCATAAACATGTCACCATGAAACTACTCTTTTCCCCTCAGGTTGGAACACAAAGTTGGTATGACACTTCTTGTTGCAGATGCAATAGTCCCTTCTTATTTAACAAACATTCTTCCCTGGATCAGAATCAGTAGAGTACAACACTTATTCCTCAGTTGGGGTTCATAAAAATTAAATAATTAATTACAACAATATTGAGCCACTCCTTTCCCACATGATTAGACAGAGACCATTCTAATTTTGAGAGTTCATACCAGACCATACCCTAACATGAGCTGTCTTTATGTGAACAGAAGGTAATTTAGGCAATGAGGATCATAAGCCAAGAAAGTACTAGAAGAAAATAATCCAGGCTTGCTTAAATTTTGAAAAATTAAAGAGAGAGAGAGCTTTTCAAATAATTATATAAAGCAATATTGAAAGGATAAAAAATACCAATTAGAAGTGGTAAAAGCTGCATGGTTCTTCTTGAGAGTTTATGCTTAAGATAAGTGTGCATGTGAGACAAGATAAAACATAAAAATAGGAAATAGGAAATTAAACCAAAGAACCTCTTTGTCTCAAAGCTCTCTGTAATTCTGCAAGCAGATTTTGTTTCCGCTTCTTTCCAGCAGATGAAATATATGAACCATTAGGTAAGTCTATAGAAATATCCAAGTCTCCCTTACGTGTGAAGAGATTTGACAGAAATGATCCAAATGGCTCCACTGTTGCACCTGTTTGCAACGACTAAGCATGAATTTTACACTGTATAATTCATCTAATTGATAGTTAAAATAAATAAATCAAAAGACAGCAAACAAGCTAAGCCATTGAGGAATTTACACAGTTTGCCATATGAAACATTCAAAACATGGGTCTGTTCATAAGAGTTGTAACTATATATAACTTGGCACATTAAGGTTTTGAAAAGGAAGTAGCATAAGATGTTGCTCAACGTGTTCATATAAATAAAAAGCATCAGTAACTACAGATTCTTCAAAACAACGTAAACATTAACAACTTGATATAAAAGGGGAAACAGCAGAACAATCAAATCCAGAAGAAATTACCTCTCAAACTTTCCACAGATCCAACAATCTCTTGTAATTCAGAAATGATTGTCGATCTAGTAGTCCAATCCTCCCTTAACGGACTGATCAAATCAATTACTTGTTGGAGCGTGGGCTCCAGTATACTATACAAATTCATCTTTGTTTATAGTATGCTGCTTAGGATGCAGTAAAACAGCATGTCACATATAAATTATAAACAGTAGCCCCAAGTGCTGATAAAAGATAATACAATATATATGGCACAAGTCCAAAAGTGCAAATATTTCAATTCATGAAGTGACAGCCAAAGCATCGCTAAATTCCATCAAACCAAAGGCTTAAAGATCCAAAAACTCCTCCCGGAAATATAAAAATTCTTCACATAAAAAAGAGAATATACACTCAAATCATCTTGGCACTATAGCAAAAAAGTCACTCTGTCCAGCAGACACTAAGGTTAAAAAATAAAATACAGGTTTTTTTCGTTTGTAAACCAATAATAATGCACATATTTAAAAAAACAAAACACTATTAAAAACAAATATAATTTTTTATTTCACAGGAAACACTGCCGCGCATATTGTTAATCTAAATACAACACAATTGAAGCTCATAATACCAAAAGAGAAAGACATCAAGCTTATTTTCAAGTCACTGTGAAGAACAATCCCAATCATCAAATTTCTCAAACAAAATCATAAAAACTGTTCACTCAAAAACAAAACCACAGTAACTTCAACTCATTCTAACACCTGAAAACCTCATAATCACACCCTCTAATCAAGAAACAACCATCAAAATCCAAAATTTAAAGCGACCCAGATCTTAAAATCATAACCAGAAATAAACCCAAAAAACATTGCACAAAAATAACTCTAATCAAACAACGACTACATAATCAAGAGAATACGCACAAAATTATCCTCTTATGCTAGAACACCGAACGGAGCGTACGGTCGACCAAGGGGTCAACTAAAGACTCAGAGAGTCTGAAGTCACATTGCCCACTAAGCAATGCTACGTGAAGAAAAGAAAGAGAAGAAAATGAAAATAAAGCGTAGGACCTGTCGGGTAGCAAAACAGAGATGGGCTTTGCTTAGCGGGAAGGGTTTTGTTTTATTTTTTAATGGGTAGCTATTTATTTATTTATTTGCTGGCCAATCACCTAGAGCCACCCAAGGTTTCTTATATGCTCGTGTCACCCAATAAAGTTTTAAAAACTAATTACCACCTAATTAAAATCAGAGAGACATTTTTACCTTTTTGAATAAAAATAAAAAAATAAATTTATAAAAATAATTAAAATTTAAAATAGCAACCACCACCATCGATAGCATCGTCGACGTTAGTAACTTTCGTTAATTTAATTAGATAGCAGGAAACGGTTATCTAATTTTACTGACGGTCAGATCTATAGCCTCGACGGTAGAGGCAACTAGAAATCTAGTCACTTCTACCATCTAAAATGATCGGTTTCAAATATTTTAAAGGTTTTTGACATTCTCTAATGACTAAGACGGTCAAATTTGACCGTTTACACTAAATTTTTGGTGACTAGATCTAACAGTTTCTGTCATCGATGTAACTAGATATAATTGTTAATAAAATCAGATGATCGTCTTTAACCACTTGATTATGTTAACGGTGGTCAACGCCGTTGACGACATTGTCGATAATATTGATTATTTTTAAAATTTTTTATTTTATTTTAAAAATTTTTGTTATTATTTTATATTAAATTTTATTTTAATATTTATATTATTTATTTTTATGGAGGGTATTTGGGTCTTTTTAAAGAATAAGTGGGTATTTAGATTTTATTGTGACTTAGTAATTTAGCCTTATTTATTTGGATATTAATAATTAATTATTGTGAGAAGCGGGGAAAATAAGATCAAAATATTTAGGAACAGGATTTTGAGGCTACTAAATTAATTATTAATTTTATTTTTTATTTTTTATTTTCATTAATTTACACCCCCACCCCCCAACTCGTTTTCTGTGGTTTTCGGCCGTGGACTAGAGGACAAAGGAAGTTGATCAAGCTTTGTGATTAACGGAATAAACCATAGTTTATGTCATGTAATTTGTTTTTAACTATAAAATGTTGGATGAGTTTAAATAAAGGAAAATTAATTAAATTAATTTGATTTTAAATATTCTAAAGAAAATTAAAATCAAATTAATTTGCTTTTTAGGTATAAAAAAAAATAATTTTAATTTTATGTATGTTAGTATTGTTCATAGGTATAATACAACATTCACATATATCAATCATGTAATATTGTTTAGGCACGTAATTTTACTATTTATATGTGATCAATATTATGTCCACAAGACCCTAGGGGCTTAGCCTAGTGGTAAGGGTTATCTGGTCTGTGGTTACGGGTTTCGGTGATCACAGGCCCTCGGATTTATTCTATCCGATCAGTTAGGTTTTTGTTTTACATCTTAATTTCTTTTATGGTGTTTTAAATTAGATTAATTCAATTAATTTTTCTTTAATAAATGTATGTGAGATTAACAATTATTGATAAATTATGAATGATAGTGACAAATCAAATTTAATGTTAATGGACATTGTTGGGTAAATAAAGTCACTAGTCTCTTTCTCTTTATATTGTTGTCCTTCCCTTCTTTTATTTCTTTCTACTTTTTTTTTAACATTGAGAAACATACTTTGGAGGAGAAGTTTACAAAATTATGGAAGTTGTGTTTGTTCCTAAGCAACATACTTTGTGAATAAAACAAAATACTTGGCATCTTAGGGATGTTGAATCACTATTTTTCATCCAAACTTTGATCAAATGACCTTTTTTATCTTTTAAATTTAAAAATTTTATTTTCTTACTTATTTAGCAAAGTTTGATGTTAGTTTTAAGAGTTGAAATACAATTTGTCACTTTGTACAAATATCATTTGTAATAGTATATATAAGTTACATTTTTACCTTAATTACTTTCTTTTTGCCTCCCCATCTTTTTTTTTTTTTTTTTTTAAATTCTTGTTTTTCATTTCTTGGTTGCTAGAAAACACCTAGGAGAAGCTAATAGATCTATAAGCCATAACTTCCAAATTTGAGATGTGAGTTATAGGTTGGAGGAAAGGTGGGGTGGTGGACTTTGAGCAATTGGTGGTGGGGAGTTGCCATCCGAAGGGTTTTATAGAGGTAAAGGAGATGTAGAAGTAAAGTATGGATGAGTGAGGGTAAAGGAAGGTGATGTTAAATGACTATCATAGTATTGAATGACTTTATTACAAAGTAGCGATAGATCTTATGTGTTGAAGTTGGCAATGTCAATCTAGTGTAATACAAGAGGGCATGTTTATGACATATTTACTAGACTAAACCATAAAGAGGATTTCATATAGATAGTGTTTATAATACATATCCTCTATTAAACGATGATGCATATAATCTTTAAATTTGAGATTACTGAAATATCTTGTACACTATTAACTTCGTTTGACACCATTTTAACGTAATTTTTTTTTCTATGGGTTATTAATATATTAATAATTAGCTACATCGAGAAGTGTAGTTAAACTATAGTGAATTAATAAAAGATTCAACACTCTTAGACAGAAGAACAAATATCTTAATGTATCATTTGGTTATTATAACAAACTAAAATCTATGGCCATTGTGAGAATGAGTTGGTGTTGGATAAAACATTTTTGTTGTTGTTGTTTAACTAATTAAACATTTATATTAAGGACATTCTAAGGTATACATCATTTTTGTGTCTCAGTCTTGATGAAATATCAATTAATAAAAGGATTTAAATATACAATAAGTATGTCATTGAAAAAGTTAAATATCAGTTTTCTATTGATTCTTTATTGATTGGGTAATCATGATATTTTCTTAAAGACCATTATAGTTTATGAATCAATAGTTGATTAATGGTAGATTGATTACAAATTTATTCTCCACCAACATAATAAAAAACCTATGAGTCATATGCAAAAAGAGGGTAATAGTCATAATTGAAATGTTAAGAGTTTATTATATATAGAGTTAATCACACCTAAACATCATGATTTGGAACTCTATTAATAAGTAAATATGGATCCAATGGTATCATGATGAAACATTACTCATTGTTGGACTTAAGTATATGTGATTTATACATTTGGGGAAGGACAATAATCTTAAAGTTTAAGGTTGAAATAAATTTGTGAAAGTTGGTTTTGGGTCTAAGTGCTCGTAAAGTGAATCATTTCGGGATATCCCAAAGATAGTGAATCTAGATTTCTAAAAAATGGCCCTTAATAAATTAAGGACATTCAAATGTTTAATTAATATATTTAATATTGGATTTAAAACATTAGTTGGACTATATAAATAGTCCATTAGGATTATGATATATTTTGTATAAATTGGAACAGTATCATAACTTCATAAGAATTAAGTAATACATTAGTCGTCCACCATATTATTCCAAGAGAGAAATTATTTTATTTGTATTCAACATATTAGAGAACCTTTGAGTTACACACATAAGATGTTATTTGCTCGATTTGAATATTCAGCCTATTGTACAAAAAATGAATTATCTTGGGTTGTTTCAAAATTTATGAATTCATATCCCTGAAAATATGTTTCAAATATTTAGAAATAAATATAAAAAACACATATAGGCCTAATAAATAAAAATTAAGGGATTGGACCAAGCGAAAATACCTGTTGTCAAGTGATTGAGTATATAAGAAAGCTTACAGGTTATGATATAAATTCACACTGTTTCGTAATCGTAGTTAATCTTATCTCATCTAGTTGGCTACACTGAGAGAGAGAAAAATTTCTTCTCTCAATCTTCATTGTCATAATGTCCTCTTTATATCGTAAAACTCATGTGTGTAAAAATAAGACCTCGTTACACTAATGAATTTCTATGTGATTTGTTTGTTTTATATGTTTTAATTCAATGTATGATCATAATAACATGTTTCAATACTATTTTGGTTTGATTAAATTAGTTTATAATAAATTTAATTGATTTGAAAAATCTATTAAATATATTAATTATACGTTGAAGGTTATTTTTCATATTGCACGATAATTGATTGAGAATGTTTCCCAGGACATCCAAGATCTGTGGGTAGATGTATTATACCTTTACAAACCCATTATATTGGAATGATCTAATCGAAATTCTTGAACTCATGTAAAAATGAATTATGGAATTTTTGGAATTCGGATGATTGATCATCAACTAGTCAACCAAATTTCAACAAAAGAGTCTTTTCAACTTTTCTCATTGAGGTGTGAAGGGTTGATCCATATATTGAAAAACATATTTTAATATGTTTTACTACTCGTTGTTGTGCGTCGTTGAATAATGGTTTGTCCAAATTCGTGATGTTGTGCAGTTAGGTCTAAATTATCATTTTGGAATTAATAAGAGTTGTAACCACCCGATTGCTCTATCTTTCCTAATTTATGGGTAATTCTTTTTTCATCTCGACTCTTATATTGAATATAGCTCAAAGTTTCGTATTTATTGATAAATTTTATATTAGAATTAATCAAATTGTTGACGGTCATTATTTTTGAAAATCTTCCGCAGAGTACTCCATTGTGGGCTTCCTCATATTTGTCGCAACACTGTTGACCTAATCAACCAAGAAGATCAAGTAAAACTCCCTCAAAAGCGCAGGGGGTCTGAGTGTTCAGTAAAATGTATAAAGAGTAGTGATGTCCACAAGTGCTCATATAACAAATAAAACATGCCCATTGAAGTGATTTGTTCAGAAAAGGCTAGATCCGTAGTGTGGAAATTCATATAGATTTTCAGAAGCTAACTCCTACCATTATTTAGATCAAAATCCACAAAAGCCTGTCAATCAGAGTGATACATAGAAAGTTCACATGGATTCTTAATCACTGTTGAAAAGATTCAAGCCAGACAACAATTTTAATGCTCAGTAAACAACATGGGCACATCTCATATTGCTGTTGAAATACCATTATCATAGAGCTAAAGAAAGCAAATAAAAAGGAGTGCAACGGACAGAAATACACACCCAAATGATAAGGCCTTAATAGAAATGAACAACAATTTCAGTAGGAAGCTAGTTACCCGTAACTCTGCCAGTTGGAACAGCCAAAAGACTAAAAAAAAGGAAACGATCTTCTGTACATCAATATGACGCTAGTCAACAGGCTCAAACAAGTTGGCTAATGCAGGAAAATCACACTGACCAAGCATTTAAATTAAGCAACCAGTCACTTACATCGCAAACCCCCTATTTTGCCATTCTTTTAAACACTTTCTAAGTTCAGCTTCGTTTCTTGAACAAGTGTGTACAACAGCACCAAACGCCGCTAGCTCCTTCACAAAAGCACGCCTAAACACATAAAACAACAGAAGGTTGTGTTTAAATCAATTGGAAAAGAGAAGTGGACAATTTTATTAAACAAACTGAATAAGACGTACAGAAAGAACCCAATTCCAGGAGTGCCGCCAGTGACAAGAGCAGTCGTTTCCTTAAGACACCATCTTGAGACTAGGTAACTGCTGCTTTCTGAATTTGACATGACTGTTACTTCACTTTGTGTTGTGAAATTATGAAAACATCTGCAACTCTTGGCTCTTTAAATTAAAAAAAAAGAAAGCAAGGATATCGTCAAGAAGACGAGAAATCATAACTTATTGCATCTCAAACTGCATGAAAACATAGGAACTACCTCGAGGGCGTAAATTAAGGTCTCACTACAATTACAAATTATAATAATTTTGAATGTTTTTCCATTAGGTTGAGAGTTGAGAAGTAGTGTCTAAAATGTCAGGTTGGCCGATCAACTCAGCTCAACACACTGCCCAGTGATATGACGTTTGATAGATATGGTTGAAAATAAACACTGCTAATTTGAAGCAAAATCAAATCATTAAACAGGAAAATTTTATTTCCATGTCCAAGTTGATTTCAGAATTCCCACCTCCCAATCTTCTTAACTCAGTTCGATCTAACATATACGTAAAATTTTATATATATATATATATCTAGACAATTGATCCATCATTCCCTAAAAAATGATTCCATGAAAGCAACAGAAAAACAATCACATCAATTCAATTGAATTCTATTGAGGCCCCCCATGTGCAGACTCTGCCTCTGTCACTACTACGACTACTGCACTTAAAAACCCCACTGAGTTCGAGACAACGAGTCACCTACGTAACCACCGTACCCGGAGACTTAACCTCCCAACCAATCCTCTTTTTATCTTTAAGAGCTGTCTTACACTAACAAGGAACTTCATGGGAACCCAAGCAACCCTTCTCAGTTTCTCTCTACATATTATCATCAACCCAAAGAAGCCACGTAGAAAAAATAAACAACACGCAATCAATCTTCATGTCTTTGCTTTAAAGGGCAACTTGTTGAGGCAACATAAATTCTTTGTAATATACAGCAAAGTCTTTAGTTTTCTTTTTCACTCTCATCGATCTCATCCAAAAAAGAAGAAAACAGACATTTTCTGCAGTTTATATAAGCCATGCTTCTTCAATTTTCCTTATAAAAAAAACGTTGAAAAAAACGGCAATATAACACTGAGAACTAGCCGTGTATTATGGAGGAACCTTCGGTATCAAAAGGTTGCTATTTTAGCTATTATAGGACTAAACTTACTCTAACCAGACAATACTTCTAGGGTTTTATTTTTTCAGGCTATCAGGGCTCGTCGAGGGTTAAATAGCTACTATTTAACAACCAAGGACGGGTGACTAGTGCGAATGATTTAATATTTTCTGAGACAAGTAAATAATTTATCCACCTTGATTGCGAAGAGTTGGTGGGCTTTTTGGAAGACGGGAAGATGAAAAGTACAGGTGAATCAGAACTGCTTATGGGAATTGAAATCATGTAGAAGCACGCACTTTCTGTAAAGTGAAGCACATTTTGGTGTGGAGTTATGATACAAGAGAAAAAGGTAATATATTTGTTCCTTCAACCTCAAGCATGTAATTAAGAGGCAGAAGCCGGAGCCAAATTGTTCTCTTATTCTCTACCTCTCAACGGTTGCAGTTAACTGGTTGTATTCTCTGTGTAAAAGCAACATTAACAGCTGGTTTTCTTACGAGTTCTAAAAAATACTTCTACCATGCAATGCAATACATTTTCTTAGGAAAGTTCTCGATCATATTAATAACCTTACTAACCAGAAACAGTCAATGCATGTAGAGATCACGATTAAGATGTTATATATAGTTGAACCAAATCATAGTGATTTAGTTCTTCAACTGGGTTTAGTATCCAAAAACCGTCCAAAACAAGAAAAATTGAATAACTAGACGAGGACAGAAACGTTTTTTTTTTTTTTTAATTCTATTCAAATTTTGAAATGTGCACAAGAGACCTTTGCCTAAATTTTGTTAGATTAAAGGGATTACATAAAAGTAAAGAAACTGCTACTTTTTCTTCCAAGAGAAAGCAATGAGTCCACTGAAGCTGGCACTTCCATAGTCTTGTAGCAACCTATTTGGACACCATTATATTTGTCAGGTGATAAAGAGAAAGGAAGAGTTGCAACATCACTAGGAGTCTTGCTTCTTTTACAGTTAACTGCTTCATCTCCACGAGGCCCAGTTGGTCGATCCCGACGGAACACAAATTCAACCCCATCGACAAATTTGTTTCAGAATATGTAGACAAAGGCTCCCCCTTGTTTTTCTTCAAGAAAAGCAGAAGAATCAGGATCAGTGTTTTCTCTTAAATTTTCTTGAGTAGATAAAGCTGAAACCCTAGAAGGTGAAAGAGTAGTAACCTCAGATGGGCATTAACGCACCAATGGTTGAAGACAAGTTTGGTTAAGAACTTCATTGTGAAGAGTAAGAGATTGCTTAAGGCGAGCTCTATCCCGTCGATGGACATTCATGTGACACCTAGAGCCTGAGCAGACTTGAATTCTCTTCTACAACAGCTACAATAATAAGACGTGTACTTAAAAAAATAACAACAACAACAGCAACAATAATAATAATAATAAGATCTAGGAGGCCACAGACATGCACCAAGAGACCCTGCTGCATCTTCTACAAAAACTTTTTCTTTCCTGCTAGAGTCGCTAAAAGGGCTCAAAATCTCCCTCCTCGTCATCCACATCCAATACTGAGCTTCCTCCATTGTGCTTTAAGATATTAATTTGAAGTAGTGTAATGGAAGAGAGTAAGAGAGGTTAATGTAAGAAGCAATACTAATAATAAGAGTGGAGGCGTATATTGATATATACTGAATACAATTAAAGCAACCTGAGAATCTATGGGGACCAGAAAGAGCTCATCTAAAAAGGTCTTTACAAGCTTTCAGATTGCTTCTCTCCTTTGGCTTTTTATGTGATTTTATTGGCTTCTGGTTTATAGACTGTCATTATTAATGGGCATTAACTCATCTATATCCACATGCATAAAAAACTATTTCCTCTATATAATAATTTTGTCACACATCATATTATTATATTCATTAATTCATCTTCTATCTGAATTATAATACGCTTCGATCATGGAATACAAGATTCTTAGCTAATGCGAGTGTCAATTTGTTGTTAACAAATATCTCTATGGGATTTTCTTGCATGTTAACCTCCTTCATCGAAGCTTCACGGCAAATTGCATGACAAGTATACTAAGTAATAGCGACATATATATATTCACATGTTGATAGGGTAATAATCATTTGCTTCTTTGAACTTCAGGTGAAAAGCTGTCTATCCCATAAAGAACACAATCCCAACAGTTTTTTTTTTTTTTTTTTCCTTTCATCCAATTCTCCAACTCAGTCATTATCACTATATGTAACAAGTCCGAAAACATCAAAGAATGAATAAAAAAGGCAGTAATGAAGTGTCCCTTTGATGTAGCTGAAGATTCTCTTGATTGTCTTCATGTGTGTGATTGTTGGCGTTTCTATGTAATGACTAGCGAGCCTAACTACATATTGGTTATTATTTCGTCTTGTGCATGCTAAATATCCTAAGCTTTCTATCAAGTGAAATTTAATCTTTCACACTACAATGTTTGACGCATACGCTAATCTTTTGGTAATGTCTTTACTTTTTTAAAATCTTACAATCTCATCTACACTTTTAACAATAAATAATCCATCAAATTAAAATGAAAAACAAGTAAATATTGATCTCCTTACAAGGTTTTTCACGATTTTTCTTTGTTGAATTAGTGGTTTTCATGTGAGTTAGAGTAAAAAATGGAGGGAATTTAGGGTTTCTGTTGTGAAGTTAGGACAAACTTGTATGTAACTAGGTTATTTGGTTTTAAAGGTTTTCTTTTTAAGGAGGTGGTCATTTTCTGCAATTGTTTTAAAATCTGGTCATTGTACCCGCCTTCGTATGTATTAAAAAAAAACCTTTAGTTCTTTCGCCGCCATTATTGATGATGTACCCATAAAGTGTGCACTGTCAATTGCTTGGAACTAAAGGAGATCTGAAGTGGTGCCTGCGGCTAGCCATGGTTAATTTTCAACTAAATGGAGCAGAAAAGAGAAAACGAATGAAGATGAAATGGCATGAAATCCTATGGATTGACAACCAATATTCTTAAAGGAAGCTGGGCAATTGTTTAAAGATTGTGGGAGGTCTCTTTCAGAATGCACAGAAAACACAATATATAAATTACATTCTCGGAATTATTATTCAAGTTTAACAAAAGCCTCTCAAATTGCCACAGTTACAGATTAACAGATGCCAATGCCACTCCCTTTCTGTACATGAGTAAAGAAATTCTAGCTGCAAAGTAACGTATCGCGAGTTGCGTTGCCCGTAGTTGCATTAACCCTAATGATGAAAAGCTCCCTTAATAAGAAAATCATTGCATATTAGAAGAAATTAATGCAAAAAAGTAAACTCAACTTACCCATCTGCAATTTGGCAAAGGTATTCCCGTTGATCATCTCTCAAAGGCACATCAGTAAAGTCTGTCATCAGACAAAGGCAATCAGCCAAAACAAACCACTGCAGCATTTGAGAAAGCTCATATTTAAGTTGTCCATGACTGAGAAAATATTAGCAGCTGTTTGAAGGAATACACTGAAGCTCAATTGCAATTTTACAAATGAAAAAAGGGATAAAAAAAAAAAAAACACTTCTGAAGCTGCTAAACCAACCTTAGCAAAAGAGTGTGCAGGGGTGTAAGTGTGCAAGTGAAAAGCAAGCGCATTTACAGTCCCTAAATGTCCTTCGCTGGAGAAATATAAAAGGTAACAGTCCTTTTAACAATACCTAGTGACATGAAAACAATACTGTCTCTCAGTTGCTATTCATTAACATATTATGTTTATGGATGGAAAAATGCAGGTCAGTATTCCAAACAAAGCAATATCTCAGTAACAACTCTCAGGCTTCATATGTAATAAATCGGTGACTAATCACTACAATTGAATTGAAAATAGAGCCAAATGTTTTCCAGGTTTAACCCTTGCTATTAGTTTCACTCTATATATTCTTTGGTCAGATTGTTTTCTAAATCACGTTGCTCTTTTTGGCAGAAGCATATAGCCAAAGTAATGTAATTTAAGTAAATTTGGGCAAGCTGCCTATGTAGAGTACAATGATTATGACCCCTAACTGATCAACTCAAGATATATAATGAACTGTCAATAGGTTAGCTGTTAAAAAAATTGCTATGAAATGATTTCCACATACCAGCACCAGTTATGTTCGATCCCTTGAAAGATGTGTTCCCAGTAGCAAATGCCCCTTCCAAGTTAGCATTGCTTAGATTTGCCTGGAGAAATTGTTAAGTGTGTGCATCATGACGTCACAAAAAACTTCAATATTATACATTTGGTTCACAAATGTTGAAAATTTCAAAGGGTTAAACAAATTAAATGTGCATCCAAGCTCTAATTACATGAAAAAAGTAAAATAAGTGGCATTGTGCTGTCTCTTATATTTAAGAGCACCAAAGAAGATGTAGATTAATAGTGCTAATTAGTCTTAGCAGAGGTCCCCGAGCAAAGCCTAACTCGGACAAAATTCAATCAGATAGGATTGATATCAAGCCAATTTACCACTCTATCTCCATTAAGCTTTTTCAAAAATGATGTGAAAAACATATTTGAATAAATTCACCTTTGTCACATTTGCTAAGGAAAAATCTGCCCCTCTGAGATCAGCATCTGAAAGATCAGCCCCTGATAAACGAAAAAGGAAAAGCTATAAATAATAGACAATAGTAAACCGCCTCCAAAAGAAGTCCCTAGTGATGATTAAACAGAAACATCTTAGTTGTAAGCTTTGTAATGTGCAATCAATGACTCTTGGAAACAACAATAGTCATAAGTTTGATGATGAAGATTAATGCAAAGTTCAAATACAAAATAAAACGTTAACTAGTTTACCCCTCGAGAAAAGAATCATGCTTACCTGTTAAATCTGCATCAAAGAAGCTAGCACCTAGTAACTTCGCACCCTTAAAATTGGCTTGTCTCAATATAGACTGAGCAGATAAAACAAACCCATTTCTCAATTATCATATAAAGTTAAATTCACACATATGCAAGCAAAATTTTGATTAATTAAGACCGTTTTGAAGTCTTGCTTGATCAAAGTCTTGCCACTAAAGTCTTTCCCAGTAAGATCTTGGCCCCTTGTTACTTCAGCACCGTATGGACCTCCGCCCTTCCACAATTAATTATAACACCGTAAAAGAAAAAGCTTCAAGACTTTATAAAAATAAAAATAGTGAAAAGAATCAATCCAAATTATTGAAATTAAAACCCTTCTGCTTCTTTCAGTTAAGAAAACAAAGATCCTTACAAATGCAACCTAAATTCAACCTTCTTGTAATCCGATTCTTACTTTCTCAAGTTCTAAACCAAAAATTAATCAAAACATACTAAAAATTAAAACGGGAACGTTTATTTTACCTTAAATGAAAGAGCCGGATCAACAAAGAACAATGAAGCAGAAACAAGAGCAAGAAAGCTACTTTTAGCCAGGGACTCACTTAAACAAAAGACTAGATTCTCATTATACTTGACTTCTCTTTTCAGCATCTGTTGTAACAAAACAGACAACAAACAAAACGTAAAAATTATGCACATTCATTGGCTAGCACGTGGACATATACTATATAAACAGTCAGTTCACATTGCACATAAGTAAAAAGAGGTAAAAATTTGGAGAGAATGAAGTGTAACCTGGGGCGAAGAGAAGGATGGAAGAGAGTTCGTAAAGACAGGTTTATTAAAAGAAAGAGGAAGTTTTGGTGTGATTTTGGAAGAAAACGAGACGTTGAGAAGAGCCATCGTTGTTTGGTTTTTGCGAGAAGTCGCCGTGACAGAGTAGCATACGGATAACGAGCATTATCTGAAAGGATTTTTTTGGGTGCGGTTATTCACACCGGTAGGTTTTTTGTGAGTGTACCTGAAGAAGATGATGGCTCAAGAGTTTGGTTTGAATCTGGCCCAATGGGCTTTTAAGTCTAAGCCTAAAAGAAGGTTAAGATAGGCCTGGGCATTCAATTAATGGCTTAGAAAGCCGCTTTGTCTTTACAGCGTTGTATATTGAGCTTCCCCACTAAAATTATCAAAGAGTAATCTCATTTTAATGAAATGAATTATTTTTGAGACAATTTAAATATTAAAGTTTAAATTAATTTAGATTAAATTCAAAATTAATTTATTTTTTTAGTCAAGTTTGAGTCTTAACTTGTTAATCTCAAATTAATTTTTTTCAATTTAAACAAAATTTAAGCCGGATCTTCTTTAAAGTCAATCCTAATCGAATCCAATCCTAAATTTAGATAAAGCAACAAAGGTATAAATTATACTCATAGTCAATAAACTAGTCAAGCGTAGTCATTGTGTTTTTAATTCATTGCAGAAAATTAATCGATCTTTAATTTTGTTAATCATTAAGTCAATGACTTATCTGTTTAAAGATAAAACCATATTTTAATAAGGTGAGACTAACTGAAAATATTTAAAATGGGACGAAACTATTTTGGATCCAGTTTTCTATTTTCTCAAATGTTGGTTTTTTTTTGTAAATATGTTTTTATTAAGTAGACAATAATTCAACAATTAATAAATTAAAAATTTATAACAAATTTAAATACAATGATTATAATTATTAATAATTAATAATTTAATAACAATAAAAAATAAAAATAAAAATAAATTAATTATCGATAAAATTAATAAAAAGAGTATTTTTGTGAAAAACATTTGTGAATATTAAAATAGCAATAAAATTTGCAAAACTTTTTTTTTTTTTTTTTTCTGAATTTCCAGAAGGTCTATCGTACGGGTCAAATAAATACAATACAGTGAAATCAACTGAATAATGAAGCAATAATATTTTACGAGGCTAAATACCAATTCCCACCCAAGGTTTCCGTAAATGATAAAGTCCCACCCATTAAAGTTTAAAAAACTAAATACCTACCTTTTATGTGAAAAGACCAAAATACCCTTTATAAAAATCAATAATATTAATATTAAAATAAAATTTAATATAAATAATATTAAAAACAAATTTAAAATAAAATAATATAAAAATTTTAAAACAAATTTAAAAAATCAAATAAATATTTTAAAAAATAATTATCATTATCGACAATATCGTCAACGACAATGACCGCCTTTAATTTAATCAGATAATTGAAAATAGTCTCCTGGTTCTATTAACATATAGATATGACAGTCACAATAACAAAAATAACGAGATTTGATTACAAAAAATATAGTAGAGATAGTCAATCATTAGAGAAGGTTGGAAACGATCAAAATGCTAGACACTGATCGTTTTCTGCTATTTTAGATAGTGAAAATGGTTAGAACTGACCCTCTCTATTAGATTTTTGATAGTCAGAATCGATCGTCAATAAAACTAGATGATCGTTTTTAATCAGTTGGTGAGGATAAATTTATTTTTTAATTTTTATTAAAAAACGAAATACTGTCCTAATTTTGTTCAACGGATATTTAATTTTTAAAATTTTTATGAATAAAACTAACGAAACTTGGGTGACAGTAGGGCGTTTGGCCATTTTAAGAGTTAGCAAGGTAACAATCTCAGGAGAAGCAAATAACAGTATGATAACGTATGTAATCCAGCCTCTATGGCTCCGATAAAACACAAGTGAAAAGTGTCCTGTAAACAGGTCATAAAGATGGAAAGATGCTGTGCACCTAAAATGAACTCAGAACAACAAAGAAAGAAAAGAAAAAAAGGCATCAGAATGAATATGAGCAGTAATGAAAGACTGAAAAGAGTGACAGAGATGAAATAAAAAAAAATGGTGGTGGTGGCTCAGTTTTTAGAGGTGACATGTTGCAGACCTTGGCATTCGATACCTTGTCGGGACTTGAAGACAGTGACGTGTTCCCACTACCCATCTCCCTGTTCCTCTCTCTCTTTCTTATGCGCACGTTACCCCACACCATTCAAGATTCAGAAATTTAGTCCACTTCTTACCAAATGCTTCGAGCTGCTCCTTTCTCTTTCTTCCTTCCTTCCTTTCTTCTAAGCTTTTCTACGCCTATTATACTCCACCATGTGGTACTGTAAGGGTGTATCTGTCATTTCATTTATTGGATGAGAATCATTAGGAGGTGTTTATTTTGTTGCTTGTTGTAGAGGAGTGGGACTAGGACTTCATCGACTTTGGGGTTAGGGATTGAATTGAAACTCGCACAGGACAAAACTGGAAACAAGGGGGACAAGGGAAAACCATTACGCAAAACCGCTTACCTATTTTGAGTGGTACACGAATCCTTATCGTACGCCAGCAAAGTGTGTAAATGTTAAGTTGTTGATAGTTTTAACGTAAGCCTATAACAGTATCAATCACAGAAACTAGCGGAGAAAACTGTGGAACCGGGGAGAGTAATCGTACGTGAGCTGATTCTTTGTCTAAAGAGGTACAGAAACTTTAATTTCTTCTCCTCCTGACTACCAGATTATTCAACTTTTTGCTTTTTAAAATTTCTACACTCCTATTATATAAACACGTAGCTATCCATGTTTCATGGGTGTGGGGTTTAATGATTGTAAACGGGTAGATGAACTGGTATGTATTTGTGGTAGCTCGATTGGTACTGAAAGGTTAGATCTTTGAGGCTTTTTGGGGTTTATTTGAAGTGGGGGGGTTTGTGGGATCTGATTTTTGGAATTGGGGGGTATGGTTGGTGATTCTCATGCAAAATATAAGAGGAACCCATATCTTTAGTGTCTGGTTCATGCAACCTGGCTAGATGGGTTCGGCCGATTTTTGGGTGAGGAAAGGGAAAAAGGGATAAGGTTTTGGATTATATACTATTGGATTTGCGTTTCTTATTTTAGAGACCTCTCAATCTACAGCAGGAAACAAACAAAGATCAAATCAAAGGGGAAAAAGAATCCGAGAGTTTTTATCCGACTTATCAGTGTTTGGTGCTTTTCATCATCCCATTGTTCAAGAAAGCAACGAGGAAGATAAAGCTAAGCAAGAATAAAAGCTAGCAAAAGAAGAATAATCTTCTGCTCTTCTTATATTGAGTCTCAAGAAATCAATCATGAATCGCTGGTGGGCTGGAAATATAGCAATGAGAGGTGTTGATCCAATAACTTCACCTCCGAGTCTTCACTTGAGGAATCCAGAAGAGGAACATAACGGTCTTAGTCGTCTCGGTCCAAGAAGAGAACAAGAATTCATAGACAATAACGCAAAAAGCGCAACAAACACCAACAACACTAACGCAAACAACGCCAACACCAATAGCCCTAACGCCGCCCCCCAGATCCAACAACAGCACCAGGATGACCAAGAAGACAGCCGCGACAACAACGAATCTGAAGACCAAAACCTGGGCCTTGAAACCATCGAACCGGGTTCCGGTTCATCATCTCGTCGACCCAGAGGAAGACCACCTGGTTCAAAGAATAAGCCAAAACCACCCATCGTCATCACCAAAGAAAGCCCTAACTCTCTTCGTAGCCACGTACTTGAAATCACAAGCGGCACTGATATCGTTGAGAGCATCGGGAATTTCGCTCAGCGCCGCCACCGTGGTGTCTCCATCTTAAGTGGAAGCGGCATCGTGACAAATGTCACACTCAGACAACCAGCAGCACCAGGTGGGGTTATCACACTCCATGGACGGTTCGAGATTTTATCATTATCCGGTGCGTTTTTGCCTGCTCCCTCACCACCGGGAGCCACGGGTTTAACCGTTTATTTAGCTGGTGGACAAGGGCAGGTGGTGGGGGGGACTGTAATGGGGGCTTTAATGGCGTCAGGGCCAGTGATAGTGATAGCAGCTACATTTACTAATGCTACATATGAGAGGTTACCTATTGAAGATGAAGGAGAACCTAGTAGTGGTGGTGGGTCAATTGGACAGTCTCAGGGCTTGCAACAGCAAGGGAATGAAAGTAATAGTGGTGGTGGTGGTCAGTCTCAGAGTTTGGGCGGTGAGCAAGGTGGTTCAACAACAATTCCTATGCCCATATATAATCTGCCTCCTAATTTACTGCCTAATGGACAAATGCCTCATGATGTATTTTGGGCTCCGCCACCTCGTCCGCCTCCCTTTAACTAATCAGAAAGAAGTAGAGAGGGTGATGGGGGAGAGAAAGAGAGGGGAGGCCTTTTGCTGAGTTGTTTTGTG
Organism: Anacardium occidentale; assembly: GCA_026122585.1. Lineage (NCBI taxonomy): Eukaryota > Viridiplantae > Streptophyta > Magnoliopsida > Sapindales > Anacardiaceae > Anacardium > Anacardium occidentale. The sequence goes on along the minus strand of JAJEJH010000097.1, from coordinate 79,652 downwards.
CAAAATGTATTGATATATAATGTATAAGCATAGCAAGGAAGATTAGCTAGGTTTCTTTATCTTTGTGAACCTTGATCAAGTGATCACTATAGTTAATTACGTTTTGCCATGTTTTGGTTACTCTTTGTCTTTGTTTCTTCTCTCTAATCAACTTTTTTTTGCGGAAGAATGTATCTTTTTATGATGTAGGAATAGCGGCTACAAGAAAAATGGAGTTGATGCTACTGAAATTTATGGCTCTCTTCTTTTATGGTAAGCTCACCTAATTACTTATATGTCACCTTATTCCTTAATGTTTTCATCTTTGATGAGACATGGTTTGAGACATAATAGTTTCAATGTTAAGATTGAAATTTAACTTTTTTGGGTATTAATCTATAAAAATCTTTATATCAGCACAGATAGATAGGTCTCATTTGAGTTAAACATTTTAAGGTTGTTCCTCTTGGGACAAAAGCATGCCCAAACAACTCATCTTTGCTATGATATTACGAAAATTTTTTTATCTTTCTCTTGGTCAAGTTATTCTTGTTGAGTGACAAGAAAATCAAACACATTGGGAGAATCAGTATATGAGAATTATGGATTTATGCATTCAGCGTTTCCTGCCCTACTGTTGATATGACTTTAGGTTGTTTGTAATACTCCCTCTCTATTTTATGGCACCATTTATCAAATGGGTTAAGCATGTATGGTACAAATAGGAAAAGGAAATAGCCAACTTGTTGCAATGCGATTATATCTATTCCTATAATTTCAATTTTTTCAATTGTCTTTTGTGTCAACTCAATCACAGGATATGGACCATGACCTTTTTGTTAGTAATTTTATGCAGCCATCAAATAAATCATGCCTGAACTCATTGCTTCTTTGAAAACTTGATTCCGAAGTAGAAAGATTGTTTTCTTAATTTAACCCACGAAGTCTGTCTTGTAAATATAAGGTTAATTGTTGGATTTTTGTAGCAAAGAGTTTCTTGAACTATGTTAGGATCTAAGTATAAGGTATGAGACTTTGATCTGACATTGAAAATATGAGCTCTTAGGACTTTCCAATCTTAATAGTTAGCTTTTAGTATGTGGTTTTTTCAAGGTTCATATTATCTAATAGTAGAATCACCGTCACGTCTCTCAATTGCAATCATGCGATGTGGATTGTGGTGTGGACATTGCAGTATTTGCCCAGGACCAGTAGGGGGTTAGTGCACAACCAGCTTGCATGGGCGTCAACACTACTGAGCATGATAGTATGTTAGGATTCTAAGTGTAAGGTATGAGTTTTGAATTCCATGTTAGAAAATATGGACTTCTGGTGTGAGATTTATATTATTTTGGACTCTTCAATCTCAATAATTAGCTTTTGAGATGAAGTTCTCTAAAGATTCATATCACTTAAACCTTGCACTTGGATCCTAATAAACTTTTGTGGTTTGTTCTATTTTCTCTGCAAAATTCCACTTCCCATATGAGATAATGAGGCAAATGGTTTTGGAACTTCTTTTTATATCATTATATGATTGGTTTTAGCTGAATAGTGTGTTTAATACGGAACTAAGAGCTCTTAACTAGTATAATGGAGGGTAATTTTCATAACAGTTACTATGTTGCGTTTACATTTAGGCAAGTTTGTCTGATGTGATGTTCTGATCATAATTTGCTTGGAATTATGTCTTCAAATGATCAGGTAGGGCTGCCTGTCTTATAGATCTTACGTGTCAAGTGGAAAGTAATAGTTGGGAAGTTTTCACTTGGCACTGTGAAGTATTTTTCTTCTTTTACTCCCACTTGATCAAAGGTGGTTGATGCCAAAGACACTTTGTGCACAAGGAAGCTAGTTTTGGAAGAAAAAGAAAATATAGAATTGGTCTAGAGTAGTGGTCATCTTTGAACCCTTTTAGCTTGCAAGACTTTTGAATATTTGGGAAATGAATCATAGAATTCTTAGTCTGCAAAATGGGGATTTAAAGGACAATTTAACCCTACTTTTAGGTAATTTACATTATTGCAGACATTAATTCGTATATTTTCTGGGGATCTTGAAAGTTGTGAGGTGAATGTGAAGTTTGGTATTCGAATGAAGAAGCCTCACAAATTAGAAACACTATCGGCACTATAGAAGGGTACCCTTGTGAGAATTCTGCAGTATTGATTAAGATTCTGATGTGTGTAAATATGTAATTTCTTTCTTCATTTACAGGAGATTTTGTTTTGTTCATAGCTAACTACAGCTTTAACATGGATTGGCCTCTCAAGACTACCACTTATAAACCCTGCATGGACAGATAGCAGTGTTAAACTAGAGTGCCAAAGACCAGAATTCATTTCTCTTGACTCCTCTTTCTGATATTGCTTTCTCTTTTGTCGATTGCAGTTCAGTGGCTGCACTTGTGCTCTCTTTCGATGGCTCACAAATAAACATCTCTATGGAGAGATACCCTGATGTAAATGAAAACTGATCTATGGTGAGACTCGAGATGTATTTAGTTTTTGCAACATAAACAAAGCAACAAGAAAGCAGCTCAACCAAGTCTTTTTTCATAAAAATGGCACAAATTGCAACCACTGCATTGACAAATGCATCCATCTGTTGGGTGGGCGGCCATTGTTTTACCTTTTCCCCCAAGACAGCCAATGCTAGTCTCGCCAAATCCTTGTGGAAATGATGCCGAAATTTGACATCAGAGTAATAATATAATAAAAGTTTTGATGTTATTAAATCTTAGAAGTTAAGGTAATTGTTAAGGTTGGTTGGGTTTTTGACTTTTGAGGTAGTACTTGAGAAGTCATTGATATTTGAAGAAAAGTAGAAGAATAAACATGGGTCCAACTCTATCTTGTGTAGTATGTTATCCACATCCAGTTGTTCTTTCAACCATTTCAAATCCATGCTTTGATTTCTTTCCCAAATGGCTGTTGTATATGGAACCAATTCAATATTAGCTTTGACATGATATCAATGTCTATTTCTACAAGAATATGAATCAACATGGGAAAGCTACTTGTTTTGTAGCAGTGATATAAATTAAGATAATTAATTAAATAATTTTTGTGCAGTCAAATTAAGCATTTTGATGTCAACCTTCGAAACACAATCAGACACAAACCAACAGCAAACAACCACTTCATGATTCCCCAACCTAAATATTAATATTAATGGATGCATGACTAGTACAATAGGACTGGTGACAAGACATTATTAAATCTGCCATTCTTGAAAAGAAAGTTCTTTTTGAGGTCAACATGAAAGGATCGCAATCAAATCTCATATTAAAAACCTAATTTAGACTTAATTTTAAATTATATAATTCAAATTTAAGTTTGATTTAAAAACTTAAATTGAATTTTTAATAAATTATAAATAAATTTATATATTCAATAAATCATAATAAATATATTTAAGTTTTCAATAAGTCAGAATAAATATATTTATATTTCTAATAAATTATAATAAAAATACTTGTATTCGCAATAAATCATAATAAATGTATTAGTGTTTTTAATGAATAATAATAAATATATTTATGTTTCGAATAAGTCATAATAAATATAATTTTACAAAAAAATTTGTTATAATAACGAAACGAATTCAAGCTTAACTCTCGAACTTGAGCTTTGCCAACATGACTTCTTTAAGTCGAGTCAAACTTGAACAAATCTAAATTTGAGTTTGATTTAGTTTGAATCTAATCATAATCAATATATGCATAACTCTGTTCATTCAATTTTAAAACCACTTTTCCTAAAAAAAAAGAGGGTTGTATTTAAAGACAAAGAAGAGAGATGAGAAGGGTACAGGGAAAAACACAAACAAAGTAGTATAAATATTGCAAACAATTGTATAATTCTTGTATTACACAAAACTAGTAAAAACATCATAGACGTAGAAATTTTGATCATTGGATCAAGCCACATACAAATTTCGATGTTATATCTTTCTTTTTAACATGTCTTAGTTCATCTTTATAATCATTTCATACACATGTGATAGACTCGAGCTTTTTCATACTTTAATTGTTGTTATTATAGTTTGTTTTGTGCAAAACTCTAAAATACGTATATTAGTTAGCGACATTACACGTATGGGTCATGGGCCCCCCTACAATTGTTTCATTAATTTTTTTTTAATTTTTTAATTTATGATATTATATTTTTATTAATTTTTAATTTTTAATATTGCTTTTATAAAATTTAACTCCAAATCTCAATCTCGTATTTCTATAAAAAAATAAATATAAACTTTAGTAACAAAATAAGATGAAACAAACTTTTTAAGAGAAAAATTTTGACTTTTTTTTTTTTTTTTACCATAGAAGGACGAATTTTTAATTTTAACAGAAGTTTTTGGTCTTGTGAAGTGGAGAATGATTCAAATTTCATTCATCATATTTTAAAATCGAAGTCTTTGTTAGTTTTTATACAAATTAATTTTTCTTTTTTTAATTAAAATTAATTTTCTTTAATTCTTGCATAATAATATTTAATATTTATTTATTTATTTGTACTATACAATATTAAAGATAAATTGATAAATAATTAAATAATAGAATTGTATTTATTGAAGTTAACTATTTATTATAAATATCATTATTTTATGAATATAAATTTTAACTAATTGAATAGGGTAAGAGAAAGTACATTATAACCCACAACTTATAGGTTTGTCTTCAAAGAAAGTTTGTGTTGAGTTACTATTATTGTTTTTACTCTTCAATTAAAATTTATTTTATGAACATTTAATCACATGAGATTTTACTATATATTCATCTTAGTAAAGATTTTCTTCCAACACAAACATTTAACCACCATGAGATTGCCACATCATAAAGTGCATCTTCCTCGGACCCAAAGATAGCAAGATCATCAACTTTCCAGGAGTCTACACTGACAAATAATGTATACATAACAATTTCATTCTTAAAGTTAAGACGAGTAAGTTTTACTCTTATTTAATTTTTAATAATGTTTTAGTTTCTATGACACTATCATACATGGTGAATGAGATTGAATAACTCGGTGGAAAATAACGAAGAGAGAATTGAAATCAGAATAAAAACTAATTTATTTCGAGAACCGAAACTAATCCATTCCTAAGAATAAAAACTAAAAACTTGCATAAATTTTGTTTTCAATTGCAAATACCCAATTTTATTCTCTCACACTCATTCTTTACTAGTGTATGAACAAACAATTGCACAATTGATATAAAATTTTTATTGAAGTTGATGTAAAATTCTGGTTAATTCAAAAGCTAATTTTGTACAAACAATGATTATTAGCGAATGGACAAATTTTCTAACTCATTTAAATTGATGCAAAATTCCTAATACAAATGATAGTTGCTAATTACAAAATCGAAACCAAAACCAACAAATACTAACATGCCAAACCCAATTGTTCTCACCAACCAATTCATTTTTTATTTAAATATGAAAATGCCATAGTCCACTAACAACTATTTAATAGTTTTAATGGATGAGAACCAGACGCTCTCCTTCAAGCTTCCTATCACATCAAAGTGGCACATCTGCTTCAATTCATCTTGTTCAGAACATCTGTAAAATTTGATTGACAATTGTTGAGCATTGATGATATATCCCAAGGGTTGGTGTTATATTTGACATCTCCTCTGCTTTTAAAAAAAAAAACTAATCAAGTTTTGAAAAGAGAGTACCACGTTGGGTACCCAATCTAATGCCTGTAATCTGATTATGGATCTAGTTTTAAATTGATTTTGATTTTTTAAAAGAGAAGAGCTAAAACCAAAATCAATTTATTCTACAAAATTAGAATTGAAACCTATCCAAGGTAGATTGATTTCAAGTGGGAACCAAATTCGAAAATTGGGTATATGACCATTTTGGTTCCAACAAGTTTTTAGTTCAACCCAGATCAGACAGCAGAGTAATGTCGTCATCCATACAGTCAGCATTATCGCAAACCGAACATAGCTTTTACAAGATATAGACTTGAGCCAAACCTGAGGGACTAAATTGTTCTTACCATGCCCAAGAATCTTGCTTAGATTTTTTAAAATGTTTTGTCCGAAACGAAAACAAAAACAAACTCAAAGCAAATACACACTTCTGTACTAACACACGAAGTAGGCTTTTGATCCATAAGAAAACAAAACCCTAGTCAGCAAAGTGTCACTACTCACTTCACTGATTTCTTTTATTTCACTGCAACCAGGTCTCTATCTTTCTGCATATATGAATTGATATTTGTTATTAATAGTGATTTTTTTGAATTGTTTGATTTTGGCTCTGTTTCGGTTGTTAATTTAATTATCTTATGAAAGGCCTGTTTTGTTTTGATTTTGAGTTGCTGGGATGTTTGGACTTTTAAATGAAATTATGTATTCATGAAGATATTGATATTTGTTTATGTTTGTAGGTATTGCGGGCTGTGTGAATGGCTGGTTTAAAGGAAATTACAGCGGCTGAATTCTTGCAAGTAAGTTTTGATTCATTACCATCTGTTTGATCTGTGAAACTGTAGGAAATTGCTCTTTATTTACAGACATACACGGATCAAATATAACGCTGTTTTGAGTTTCCCTTACTTTCATGTTATGTTTCTTTTCATTTTCATATAATCCTCTTTTTTTTTCTTTTTTTTTTCTGATTCTATGTCTTAAGGTTTTGGATTGAGTTAGTAAATTTGACGGTTTTTTGTTATTCTTTTGAATGTTAATAATAGGGTACACACAGGTATACTCTTCTTTTGGATAAGAATTCTGCTGTCGAGCGGAAAGATGTGCTATGGGGCACATTACGTAATCAGAATTCGAAGTTTGGTATATCTAATGGAAGAGACGTTATTTTGAAATGTTGTGCCCAATCAAGGCTGAGAGCTGTTGTTTCTTGGAATGTTAGCAGTTCCATAGATGAACAAACAAAACTTTTGGAAAAGCCCACTGAAGAGGTTGTTCATTTTTATCGTGTACCATTGCTTCAAGATAGTGCAACAACTGAGCTTCTCAAGTCAGTTCAAACAAAGATTTCGAACCAGATTGTTGGTTTGAAAACAGAACAGTGTTTTAATATTGGTGTTGATTCAAGTATTTTGAGTGAGAAGCTTGGAGTCTTGAAGTGGCTTCTTAAATAAACTTATGAGCTGAAAAAGTTGGGGGCTGAGAGCTTTCTTGAAAAGATGAGACAAGAAGGATGGAAATTTGTAATAATTGAGGTTGGGCCTAGGTTGTCATTTACTACTGCATGGTCTGCTAATGCTGTATCAATATGTCAGGCATGTGGGTTAACAGAGGTGACTCGTTTAAAGAGGTCTAGGAGATACTTGTTGTACAGTAAGGGGGATCTGGAAGATAATCAGATCAATGATTTTGCGGCAATGGTTCATGATCAAATGACTGAGTGCATTTATGTCCAGAAGTTGACATCATTCGAGACCAGTGTGGTTTAGGAAGTCAGATGTGTGCCTGTGATGGAGAAGGGCAGGAAGGCATTGGAGGAAGTAAATCAGGAGATGGGTTTGGCGTTTGATGAACAAGATTTGTAGTATTACACCAGGCTCTTTAGGGATGAAATTAAACGAAATCCGTCAACTGTTGAATTGTTTGATATTGCACAATCTAATAGTGAACACAGCAGGAACTGGTTATTTACTGGGAAGATTTGCATCTATGGGAAACCAATGGATAGGACTCTAATGCAGATTGTGAAGAGCACCTTGCAGGCAAACCCAAACAATCTGCCATTGGCTTCAAGGATAACTCAAGCGCAATCAGGGGCTTCCCAGCTAAGCAACTGGTTCAACATGTCCATCAAGTGCAACCACTCATGACCTTGATATTTTGTTTACTGCAGAGACCCACAATTTCCCATGTGCAGTGGCACCTTACCCTGGTGCAGAGACAGGTGCAGGGGGTCAAATCAGGGATACTCATGCCACAGGAAGGGGATCTTTTGTTGTTGCATCTACACCTGGCTACTGTGTTGGGAATCTCAGTATGGAAGGATCTTACACTTCTTGGGAAGATCCATCTTTCACATATCCATCAAGCTTGGCTTCCCTGCTTCAAATTCTTATTGATGCTAGTAATGGTGCATCAGACTATGGTAACAAATTTGGGGAGCCACTGATTCAGGGTTACATTCGAAGTTTTGGAATGAGACTCCCAAGTGGGGAAAGGCGAGAATGGTTGAAGCCAATTATTTTCAACGGGGGCTGGCGAAATTGATCATACCCCTATATCAAAAGGAGTGCCTGATATTGGAATGTTGGTTGTAAAGACTGGGGGCCCAGCATATCGTATCGGAATAGGTAGTGGGCAGAATGATGCAGATCTTGATTTTAATGTAGTACAGCGTGGAGATGCTGAGATGGCACAGAAATTATAGCTTCTTGTTTGCGCTTGCATTGAAATGGGAGAGAATAACCCAATTATAAGCATGCATGATCAAGGAGCTGGTGGGAACTGTAATGTTGTGAAGGAAATCATCTACCCAAAGGGTGCTGAGATTGATATATGGGCTGTTGTAGTTGGCGATCGCACTATGTCTGTTTTAGAGATTTGGGGAGCAGAATATCAGGAGCAAGATGCAATCCTAGTTAAGCCTGCAAGCTGCAATAGGTTACAATTGATCTGTGAAAGAGAGAGAGTTTCAATGGCTGTTATTGGAAGCATTAATGGTCAGGGACGTGTTGTATTAGTTGATAGCTTAGCTATTCAAAAGTGTCAGTCAAGTGGACTTCCTACGCCTTCTCCTGCTGTGGATCTTGAGCTTGAAAAAGTAATAGGGGACATGCCTTAGAAGACCTTCGAATTTTCTTGGTTTGACAAGGCTTGGGAGCCACTTGATATTGCTCCTGGGATTACAGTGATGGATGCACTGAAGAGGGTATTGGGACTTCCATCTGTCTCTTCCAAGTGATTCTTAACGACAAAGGTGGATAGATGTGTTACAGGGCTTGTAGCACAGCAGCAAACTGTTGGTCCCTTGCAAATCACTCTTGCTGATGTTGCAGTCATTGCTCAGACATATGCTGATTTGACTGGAGCTGCATGTGCCATCAGGGAGCAGCCAATCAAGGGCTTGCTGAATCCAAAAGCAATGGCTAGATTAGTGGTTGGAGAAGTACTTACAAATCTTGTTTGGGCAAAGGCTACTTCTCTCTCTGATGTTAAAGCGAGTGGTAATTAGGTGTATGCTGCCAAGCTTGATGGGGAGGGAGCAGCCATGTATGATGCTGCCACAGCTCTTTCAGAAGCTATGATAGGACTTGGTATTGCAATTGATGGGGGAAAGGACAGTCTTTCCATGGCAGCCCATGCAGGTGGAGGGTCGTTAAAGCTCCTGGAGATCTTGTTATTAGTGTCTATGTCACATGTCCTAACATAACAAAAACAGTGACCCCAGATTTCAAACTAGGAGATGATGGTGTTTTACTTCACATTGACTTGGCAAAGGGGGAGCGTTGGTTGGGTGGATCTGCTCTTGCTCAAGTTCTCAACCAAGTTGGAGATGAGTCTCCTGATATTGAAGATATTTTTTACCTCAAAAGCGTATTTGAGGGTGTTCAGGACCTTCTTGCTGATGAACTTATATCTGCTGGTCATGATGTTAGTGCTGGTGTGCTTTTGGTGTGCACACTGGAAATGGCATTTGCTGGGTACTATGGGGTTAAATTGGACTTGAAGTCAAGAGGACACAGCCTCTGCCATACGCTGTTTGCAGAAGAGCTTGGTCTTGTTCTTGAGGTGAGCAAGAGAAACTTGGATACTGTATTGAAAAGACTAAATGGTGCTGGTGTTTTTGCTGAGATCATTGGACAGGTGACTGGCTCACCCACAATAGAATTGAAGGTTGATGGTGTAACTCATCTGAATGAGAAAACATCTTTTATTGGAGACGTGGGAGGGAACCAGTTTTGAGCTGGAAAAGTTCCAAAAACTGGCTTGTTGTGTGGAATCAGAAAAAGAAGGATTGAAGTCTAGGCATGAACTTTCTTGGGAATTGTCCTTTACACCCTTCTTCACAGGTGAGAAGTATATGGCTGCAACTTTGAAACCAAAAGTAGCTGTGATTCGAGAGGAAGGTAGCAATGGTGATAGAGAAATGTCAGCTGCTTTTTATGCTGCTGGCTTTGAACCATAGGATGTTACAATGTCAGACCTTCTTAATGGATCCATCTCTCTTCTGGAATTCCATGGAATTGTATTTGTTGGGGGCTTTAGCTATGCCGATGTTCTTGATTCTGCAAAAGGTTTGTCTGCTTCCATTCGATTCAATCAGCCACTTCTAAATCAATTCCAGGAGTTCTATAAGCGGCTAGACACTTTTAGTCTTGGTGTTTGCAATGGGTGTCAGCTCATGGCTCTATTGGATTGGGCTCCAGGGCCTCAAGTTGGGGGTGTGCATGGACCTGTTGGGGACCCATCACAACCAAGGTTTGTTCATAATGAGTCTGGCCGTTTTGAATGCCGCTTCACAAGTGTGACAATAAACGATTCACCTGCTATAATGTTCAAAGGAATGGAAGGTAGTACATTGGGTGTGTGGGCAGTTCATGGTGAGGGGTGAGCATATTTCCCCGATGGTGGTGTTCTGGATTGTGTTCTTCACTCAGAGTTGGCCTCAGTAAGATACTGTGATGATGATGCGAATCCTACTGAAGTTTACCCATTTAATGTCAATGGGTCCTCCTTAAGAGTGGCAGCAATTTGTTCACCAGATGGAAGACATCTTGCAGTGATGCCTCATCCAGAGCGTTGCTTCTTGATGTGGCAATTTCCATGGTATCCAAAGCACTGGACCGTGGATAAGAAAGGTCCTAGCCCACGGTTAAAGATGTTCTAAAATGCCAGCGAATGGTGTTCATGAGGTGGTTTGACTATAGCATGGATGAATAAAAAACACCAGGACAGTGAGTTGTATTTGGCTTAACTCTCTGATTTAACTGAATTTAAGAAAATGTCCAAGGTTTAAAATTTTTTTTTTTATTAAATTGGTTGCTAAATCATGTATAAAAGATGATGGATGGAAGTAGGCATCAAAATTTCATGCTTGTATGTTCCTTCGGAAATGAAATTGCATGTCTTCTGACCATCTTTGCCATAGTTTGCTTGCGTGGCCATTTTTCTAACTTAATAATTGTTCTTTACGGTTGAATTAGTTCGACATGGCATGGAATGAAATATTCTAGAAGATCAATTGTTGGATTATCTGTTGATAACCATGATTTGATCGACTTTTTCTGCTAAAGCTAGTTGTCCTTCTGGCTCTACACTTGGTATTTTGCTACACACTGTCTTCTTTCCACCAGATTTCATTATTTAGACTCTTGTTAGGCAGTTGGATTGGAATAAATTGTTACCAGGAGAAAGTAAGGTAATAATATTTTGGAGATCAATAAATTGCCCATTATAAAGGACTGCTGCAAAATTTTTTCCAGGACTCCTGCAGAATAGAATGAGCCTGTTCATAGCAGAAGCAAGGGGCAAAGATAAAATCATTTGTGCATCTTCTTCTCGGAATTTTGCATGCTCTGCATGGGAGCCTAAGTCTGTTATTATCTCAATTTTTGTTCTTTCTGTGTGAATGATATTTCACTAGAACTCTTGCTATTGGACTTGTTTGTCTAGGATAAATAGAAATTTAACTCTATAGCAATCATGACACAGCTGGTTGTTCTTTTAGTTGTAGCTAGGGGCATTTCTCACTTTCGTTAAAAAGTTGGTTTCTTTGTGGTATCTTTTGTGGCCAACATCGTCTTTCTCAAATTTGGTAATCATTTTCTTTTGTGCTTTAAAAGTGCTCTTTTGATTAAAGATTCGTCACATAGAACCCCTGAATAAATACCTAGTCATCATCATTACAAAGTGGACTCTAAAAATGAGATATAATTGTCTGAAACACTGCTTTGTCAAACCATTATGTAAGCACCAAGAATTCCCATTTCTCCCTTTACAAACCGGAAAGTGTAGTTAACTTTTTTAAGACCTGGATTTGCAAACGGAGACTTCAAACTAACTCTGCAGCTTTTGAATGGGGATTAGATGATGATTCAAAATGACCCTTGCTTGAAGAGATAAAAGATATATATTCAGAAAGTGTTTTTGAACAATGCTTTCAGTCAATGTCATGTCAAAGGAGTCGATGCATTGCAGCTGAATTTAGGCCAAAACACAAACCCACATCTAATATCCAACTGCCACAGTGATTAGACGTCTGCTAGTTTATCTTATCCATTCTTCGACTTCAGGACTCTGGAAGTAAAGTGGGAATTGGCAAACAAGACAGGCAGACAAAATGCTATTAGATTGACATGGAATGGTGATAGCACACTTTGCGTCGCTTCAAAACTACTGTGTAAACTTTTGTTTTGTCCGGAATGAAATTAAGGGGTGCACAGGGAAGCGTGATGGCACGGTAGAGAGGTACCCTTCGGCTTTCGAGATTACCGACGAAGTATCTTTCTTTATCATTACCAATTATATTTCATTTCTTCTGATCTCTAAATGCTAGGCTTGTTCGCTAGTTAGTTTTTGCCTTCAGTTCACATCCACCTCCTGTTATGCCCAAAAGCCATGCTTTGCTTTCAACTCAAATGCTTATATGACTAACAGGTTTTAGCTCAGAATTATGCCATTGTAGTTTCTTCGTTCTTTCTGTTATTTTCCTCTTTTGCGAATTTGAGCTGCCTTCAACTCCTAGGCAAGCGTACGGATGAACTAGTAGAGACTACCAAGAACCAGAAGGCAAGCGTAGGCCTCTCTTGAAAAAGAGACTGTTTTTCTTGTTTCCAATTGGAACTCTTTTGGGCCAGTTAGAGTTAAATTTGAATCGAATATATTTGAATTCATTTTTAAGTTTGATTTGAACGAGTTCAAAATGAACTGTACGAATCTAAATACAAATACGAATCCAAACAGTAATTTTTAAAATTAGCAAAGGTGAGCCCAAATCTGAATTATACAAACCGAACACAAATACGAATCCGAACTTAAATTAAAAAAATTTTAATCATATTTTATTAATTATTTATATTAATTATAATTTTTAATAAATATAAATATGAATTATACGAATCAAATACGAATACGAATATGAACTGAATATGAATTGAATTATATGAATCGAATACGAATTTTACTATAAAAATATTCGACGAACACAAATACGAATCTAAACTTAAATAGTATAAACGAGTTCGAAAACAAACATATGCCTGTTTGTGTTTGATTCGGTTTGAATCTAACTCTAGGGCCTGTTTTGGAACAAACTTTTAGAGCCCACAGTTTGAGTCTGCAATGAGAGCAGTCTCTTACAAGTTTAGATTTACTTTCTTTTAAGAAATTTAAAGATTAGCATAGCATTTTGATTTGGTTTTTTTTGAAAGCATTTAATTCTCAAGTCTTATTTATATGTTGGTTAGTAGACTCAGCCTCGTTTATTGCTCTGACAGTTCAATATTTTTATTCCAAGTGTCTGAAAGGAATATAATTCATTACTTACCACACAAAAGGTTCTAATGAATTTCCTGTCGATAAACATAAGTATTTGCAGAAATGTTGCCTTTGGATGGCACCAAAAAAAGGGAGACCCCAAGTTCAATTTGGATACAGATATTTCTCTCACAATACAAACAAAAAATAGCTCTGTTCGGGATCAAGAGCAGTTTAGCACCTCAAATGCAAAATTATATTTTTCACAAAATTGAACTGGGAAAAATAGAAGACCGTGACACAAATAGCTGTGTCTAAAACTTGAGTGGTAACAGGATAACCTAAATTTAAGTGGCAAATAATAAAGAGGACCCAACAGAAGCTGAGGACTAAGATGGGAAAGCAAACATGAATTTGCCACATGTCATCCATGCAATCTTGATTGTGTGGACGCTAAGAACTCGATAACCAATCTACTAGATTGATCAATTTTGGAACACTCATACAAACCCATTATAAGTCTTCACTCTACGCTTCATTTCTCTGATCTCCTCAACGAATTACTCTGCCTTGCTTTGCGCTGCACTCAGCTGCAACTCCTCCTCTCTCTTTCTCGTGTTCAGTCCCTCAAATATTCTCATGGCTGCTGCTGTGTCCACTGTTGGTGGTGTCAACAGAGCACCGGTACGATTATTTATCCACTTCTAATTTAGTGGACATGCATATTCATGTATATGTCTATGAATATTGGAAGTTCTTTCTACTATATTACTTATATTTCTCCTTCTGAGAGATGTTTAGGTTTACTTTGATAGCTTTAACAGTCTCTCTATGATGTTTAAGTTGCTTCTTGGAGACTGATCTTATGTTTTAATGTTCTTGTTGTTGCTTTACATATTTATTCAGGCTGATATGTGTTTTTACTTTGTATTTCTATACCTGTATGTGTAAGTAGGCTTGTTCATGTACATAGTACACATATGACATGTTTTGCTACATGTCCCGTACGTATCTGTATGCATGGTCCAATTGGGTACTGATAATATTTTGGAAGTTTAAGCTCATGGCTTTGTTTCAACTTAATGTAAAATTTAAGAGCTTGTTGAATACTTTGAAGCTCTGATGTTTTTATGTACGCGACAATATGTACAAGCAGTGCGCATGTATAAGCAAGCAAAGCTTTTAATCACAAAAGTATCTTAATTTGATTATCTGTATGAGTGAAAAGTTTTTGTTTGATGATGATCAGTGGCCCTGTTCGTTAAATAGTTAATTTGTTGAGCATTTTGGGGTGAAACAGTGGTAATTTTTGTTGCAGTTGAGCTTGAATGGTTCTGGTGCTGGATCTTCTGCACCAAGCTCTGCTTTCTTGGGCGCCAGCTTGAAGAAAGTGAGTTCAAGATTCCCAAACTCCAAGGTCCCTTCTGGGAGCTTCAAGGTGAACGCTGAACATGATGAGAAGAAGCAGACCGAAAAGGACAGATGGAGAGGCCTCGCCTATGACGAATCGGATGACCAACAAGACATCACCAGAGGAAAGGGTATGGTCGACTCTCTCTTCCAAGCTCCTATGGAAACAGGCACTCACTACGCCGTCATGAGTTCTTATGACTACATCAGCCAGGGTCTTCGCCAGTCAGTATCAAATATTCAACACTATTGCTTATGTTCTTGAAATTGTTTGATTTCACTGATTTTTTACTTGATGATACCTTAGATACAACTTGGACAACACCATGGATGGTTTCTACATTGCCCCTGCTTTCATGGACAAGCTTGTTGTTCACATCTCTAAGAACTTCATGACCCTACCTAACATTAAGGTACATAATTATAACTGGTGATTAAACAAATTTCTTTTTGCAAGTTATTGCTGAACTACGACAGACTTAGATTAAACAATTTTCACGATTTCTGCTTTACAGGTTCCGCTCATCTTGGGTATTTGGGGAGGAAAAGGTCAAGGAAAATCATTCCAATGTGAGCTTGTTTTCGCCAAGATGGGCATCAAGTAAGTAAAAAGGATATATTTCAAATGGTTTGACACTTAAAATATGTTTGTGTGTAACATTGGCGATGAATTCCAGCCCCATCATGATGAGTGCCGGAGAATTGGAAAGTGGAAACGCCGGAGAACCTGCTAAGTTGATCAGGCAAAGGTACCGTGAGGCGGCTGATATAATCAAGAAGGGAAAAATGTGCGTTCTCTTCATCAACGATCTTGATGCCGGTGCCGGTCGTCTTGGTGGAACGACCCAATACACAGTGAACAACCAAATGGTCAATGCCACACTCATGAACATTGCTGATAACCCAACAAGCGTCCAGCTCCCTGGAATGTACAACAAGGAGGAAAACCCCCGTGTCCCCATCGTCGTCACGGGTAACGACTTCTCCACATTGTATGCTCCCCTCATCCGTGACGGTCGTATGGAGAAATTCTACTGGGCACCCACCAGGGAAGACCGTATCGGTGTCTGCAAGGGTATCTTTAGGACTGACCACGTTGCTGATGATGACATTGTCAAGCTTGTCGACTCCTTCCCGGGCCAATCCATTGGTAGTTTATCTACTTTCCTATGTTAAAAGCAAATTACCAATTCCCCCGGAGGAACGTCATGATATTCACCTCTACTTTTGCAGATTTCTTCGGTGCCCTGAGGGCTAGAGTCTACGATGATGAAGTGAGAAACTGGATTTCGGGAGTTGGTGTTGAAGGCGTTGGGAAGAGGCTTGTGAACTCAAAGGAAGGACCACCAACATTTGAGCAGCCAAAGATGACAATTGAGAAGCTTCTTGAGTATGGAAACATGCTTGTCCAAGAGCAAGAGAATGTGAAGAGAGTCCAACTGGCTGACAAGTACTTGAGCGAGGCAGCTCTTGGAGACGCCAATGAAGATGCTATTAAGAGTGGAAGTTTCTATGGTTAGCTCCCATCCTAGCTAGAGGCCTTGATGGGAGGTTTGCATTTTTATATAAATTTCTTGCAAACTTGATCCAAACTCCACACATAAGATTAAAATGGAAAGCAGGAGAAAAACAAAAATTGACCGTTGTTTGTTTTTGCATTGAGCAGGCAAAGCAGCACAGCAAGTGAATGTGCCAGTTCCTGAGGGATGTACTGATCCAATTGCAGCAAACTTTGATCCAACTGCGAGAAGCGATGATGGAAGTTGCTCCTATCAGTTCTAGGCCTTTTTTCTACGAATTCTGGGTGGAGGGAAAAGCACTTATTAATATTTTGTTTTTGAGTTTGAATGGGGACATCTAATTTTGTGTTGTAATTAAGTTTTATTCCATCTGAAAACTGCTTTCTTCTTACCATCAACATTAACTTGTGCTGTTTTCTTGTTTTGGTCATCTCCAATGACCATCCTTTCCTTTGTGACTTTCAAAGGCCACTATTGAATTGCTTGTTTGCTTTTACCAAGGAGAATAATTTTTAGCCTTTAAAATTTTTATTTTTTAATCCCATTTAAATATAATTTTTTGCATGAGAGAACTATTTTTAAAACTCAAAAAATGAAACGCTAAAATTATATAAACACAAATATAAATTTCTATTTAAATCCATCTCGATCACCTCTCCCTCTCATCTTTTTCAGTAGATTTAAATTTGAGTGAAACTGACTCAATTTTGATTCTTAGTTTGGGTAATCAAACTTAAAATAAATAGTTATAACTCATTATTTTAGGTTAAATTGGTAACTTTAATAGAAAGAAAAAGTCAAACTCTATTAATGAAAAAAATTAAAAACAAATTATTTAAATATCCAAATTATATAAGAAGCTTTTTATTTTTGCTTCATTTCACTTTCACCTCTTTCTTCCTCTCTTCGTGTATATAGAGATGTTTTTATCATATAATTGTATAAGAAGGGTAAATTATAATTTTTAAAAATATTTAAAGTCCGTTTAAAAGTTTAGGGGATTATTGGAAGGTTTTGGGGGTCTTTTGAAATTTTTGAAATATCAATTTACCCTTAATAATTTCAAAAGTGAAAATTATACTCCTTAAAGAATTTAATTAAATACAACAAATTATAAGTGTAAATATTATATTACAACTATTTTAGTTATACAATAGTCTAAAAATATATAAAAGTTTTTAAAAGACTTTAAAAATTGATTTTTAAGGCTTTAAACATTTTTTAAAGGTTAAATTAACATGTTTAAAACGTGTGGGCTTCATATTAAAATATTTCTTAAAAAATTATAAGATGGTAAAATTATTTACTTTTACACAATTAGTTTTTTTTTTTTTTTTTCAATAGATTTGATTTTGGGTAGAAAAATATTATTTTTGTCAATTATAAGTGAAGAAGTGTTTTTAAGCCAAACCTAGAGTGGGAACATGTAATTTACTCCAGAAATTTCTGTTTTTGTTTTGCATTTTGAAGGTAATCAGTGGAAAAACTATGGTTTCAAAGTTAGAAAACAGGGGGTGTTGTGGTCTTCATTTCACCATTGGAGTTAAAAAGTTCATTTTAAAGCCTTTCAAATGAAATTATCTTTTTCTTTTTTTAAGTTAATCGAATAGAACAATTTTTAGAATGTATCCAATTATTTGTGTCATACATGTCTGATATGTCACAGGGTGAGGTAGAACTCAACTTAAAAAATCGGTTTGACAAGTAAATGTGTCTACATCCTTATAAATCACACAAAAGACTTATTTCTAGGCGATGTGAGACTTACCACACATTAATGTCATGTGTACTCATTAATATTGAATTGAATTAAAATTATTTATGAATTTGGTATATAAATAATGCTCTATGCAGAGTAAAGAAAATAAACGATTTTAAATCTAAAATCCTACAAAAATCAGAATAATTTTTAGCAACTTTCAATGATTCCTAATAATAAAAATGGGATTTAAGGTTAGTTAATCGAATTTGAGCATCATAAAATAGAGATTTAATTCATATTATGTTGATTTAGAGTGTTTTTTAGTGTCAGAAGATACAAAATTTATTTGTTTGTTTATAAAATATATTTTGTTTATAATTTTGGATGAAATTTATTGATGCATAATTGTTATATTAGCTTAGGAATATGTTAAAATTGAATGTGTGTGAAACACTTGAAAATGAGATTGTTTGACCACTATCCATCACTTACAGTAACTACTCATATTGTGTGGCGGTTAAGATTAGGGGTAAAGGTATATTTGTTAAATTTCGATAGTTTGACTACATGAAAAGGGGTAGATTTGAGGGGTCATTTTCCTATCAATAAAGATTTCAAGAAACCTATAACACAAGTAATTAGGGGGGCTTATAAGCCACCACTTACATGTGGTACGGATGATTGAATACGTACAGATAAAAGATAATTTCATTTTAAAAATTTTAAAAATAAGGCCAAACGACTTATTTTCATCTAAAGTTTTTTTAATTAACAAAATCTCATCTATTAACTTTCAAAAAATCAAATACTCACTCATTAACCAAAATCAACAGTTAAATTTAATAATTAACTATTAAATTTAATTAGTTAAATAGACATTTAAAAAGACTTTAAAAAATAAGAAATAATAAAAGTAATTCTATAAAAATAATTAAAATATAAAATAATATTAATATTAAAATAATTAAACTATAAAATAATTAATAAAAAATTTTAATCAAGTTATCGAAAACATTCATCTAATTAAATTGACAATTGGATAAAGCCTCCTCGATGATAAGGGCATTTAAATCTAGTAGATACAGTTAGATCTAATTGTTTTTACCATCGAAGATGATCAAAAATTATTGGTTGATGATCATACATAGCCGTTTCTACTATCGAGATGACCAAATATAACCATTAATCTAATAAATTGATCATTTTTTATTATTTAATTAGATTTTTGATAACTATTGTCATTATCAATATTGTTGATAGTGATAATCACTTTTTAAAAAATTTTTATTTTTTATTATTATATTAATATATTTTATATTAAAATTTATTTTAATATTAATATTATTTTTTTTTTGATGAAATGTATTTTAATTATTTTATAGAAAATTAATAAATTTAAAGGGAAATTGGATAGCTTTTAAAAGTTTTTGGGTGGAACAGTATTTAGGAAAAACTTGGGTGGGAATAACTTGTTTAACCTAAACGTATTTTTTTTAATTAATTTTCTAAAAAAACACGCGGTAGTTGGACGAGACAGACTTGTTTGAATTTGGGAGAGAAAGAACGTTTAATGTTTTCATCATTTATCTCGTGGGGTAATAATTATGACCTCCCCATTTTCTTCACCGACGTGACGGTTCTTTAGGCTTCAGGAAGTCCTCATTGGTAAATACAAAGGCCCAATTTTCTCAGGTAACGCCTGTATGTATAATGAAAGTATCTGAAAGCTCACAAGTATCTAAAATAACAGCCTAACCCCCTTCTGATGCAAAGTCCTTAAAATTTATAGTGAAGTAAAATCTTAATCCTTCACCCTTGAACCCTTCAAGGCTTCCTAACTATCATGAGAGCTAAACCCACCCTTAGAAAGTTGTTCAAGGTACAATCTATTCTTATCGAAGTTCAGATAGAGTTTTTGGTGTATACAAAGATTTTCACTCGATATTAAACAATCAATCATAAATTCGAATTTCAATATTATTATATCAAGATTTTTACTCGATACTGAACAATCAGTCATAAATCCAGTAGAATGATTATGGAGTGAATCATTTATCTAAGATTTACTTCTGATAATTTGATCAATACAAATTAGTTAGATCGAAATGTTTAAAAATTTAACTAAACACGAAAAAATCAATAAAGATTCTTTATTATTATTAAATAAATAAATAAAAGAAAATTTCAATCCGACCTACCATAAAGAAATATTGGCGGGGCCAAGTGGGGTTTTAGGCCAAAAAAAAAAAAAACATAAATTTGTAATTTATTTATCTTATCATATAACATTTGAATTATAAAATTGGCCAAAACAAAAAACAAAAAAAAAAAGAAGAACGTGCTAAGTATTTAACTCTTTAAACATGTAATTGCATGTCTTCAAAAGAGTGAATCACATGTTTCAATTTAAAGCATTTCGTTAGCTAACTGCTCGTATAAATTATATTTTTATCCAAAATTAAACTTTATTAAGGAAAAATATTCTTAACACAGGTAAAATATCATAATTATCGTATTATCATTAATTAATATATTTTTTTAAATTTATTATTTTACCCTTTAACAAAATACAATTAACGAATTCATCCTTAGAGAAATCCAAAAATCATGTTGACAATTGAAATTATGTCTCTCTTGTCATTGTCCTCTCTTCTTGTTCAAGCCTCCTCCTTCGGTCTAGTCTCCTCTCCCACTTAAGCAAATACACAAAATAATATCCTATTCTCTTTAATTTTTTTTTCTTTCTTCTTCTTTGCTGATATGACTTGGGAATATTAAGTTAACGTAAACAGAGGTCATATAATGGTCTTCTTAGCACTAGCCAAGACCCGACTGAGCTTTCCATGGAGTGTCTTCTATTTTTGTGGAGCTCTGGCAGTAGCCAAGGCCATATAGTGCTCTGTCGGTTACTCCGCCTCATGGCGTGCCGACCATGGAGCCCTGTCTTGCCTCAAACATGATAGACTTTTGTCCCAACTCTCTAGGTTTGCCACAAATTTTTTTAAATGTCAAAGCTCTATTCATCAAAGGAACCTTTTTTTGATAATAGTAGAAGAAAAAGAGAAATTAAAAAGAAAGAAAAAACTTTTTTTCGTTTCTATTTTAGGAAATGAAAATGACAATATTGTCCTTTTATGGTAAATTTTTCGTTAACACAGGTTAATTTGAATGGGAAATTTCGATTGGTACTATCAAGGGTGGCAAGGTTTTGGGGCAAACTTTGGGTATGAAAATATCATTCACTCTCTAGTAAACAAAAATCTCATTTGAATTTCTTTAAGGCCAAAGGAAATGTTCCCACCCATAGTTTGAGACAAGAACAAAGTCTGACCCCCAAGTTTTCAAAAACATGGTCTCCCACCTTTAGCCAAATTAAATATTAAATATAATTGTAAACAGTAACATTTCAAGAGCAATTTTGTCATTTTCTGATTAAATTTTTATAAAATAATAAAATAAATCTTATATAAATATAAAATTTTTAAAAATATTAAAAATTTTAAAATTAAAAAAAATAAACTAGCCACCGCTGTCGATGCCGGTGGCGGTGACCATTGATAACCGCACCAGGTGGCCGTCTCTGACCACCTGGTTCCAAGGCAAGCTAGATCTGGCCTCCCCGTTCGGTGGAGGCAGCCAGTCTATTTTGGAGGAGGCGGCCAGATCTAGCCACTTTCGTCAGATCTGGCCACCGAAAATGGTCGATATTGGTCTCAGGGATCGTTTTCGGTCATGTTTGTCGATGGAGGAGGCCAGATCTAGCCTCCTCCTCCTCCAAAACTAAAGACGGCTAAATCTGGTCGTCTCCACCCAACGGAAAGGCCCGATCTAGCCTCCTCTAAAACCAGGTGGTCGAAGAAGGCCACCGGTGTGGTTATCAACGGCCATCGCCACCAGCATTGGCAGCGGTGACTAGTTTATTTTTAAAAAAATTTTAAATTTTTTAATATTTTTATATTTAAAAATTATTTTATAATTTTATTATAAATTTTTATTGGTTAAAGGGTATTTTAGTCATTTCATTTAAAAAATTATAAAATATGTTTAAATTTTGGTCTAAGGGTAAGAGACCGGTTTTTAAAAACTTGGGGGTGGGACTTTGTCCCCGCCTCAAACTATGATGGGAATAAAGCTTTGGCCTTTCTTTAATAATTCATCTCAACAGTTGCACCTAAAGTCTGAAAATAGATTTTAATTTATTTATTAATATTAACATTTTCCTTGCCTAGATACACACGACTGGGTGTACTTCATCATCAAGTTCCAGGAAAGCGTTCACCTTTAAAACAAACCATTTTCACTTCACAGCGCACAGCAACAAAACAAAGCTCGAATCTTTTCCCTTCCATGGCAGAAAAATTCAGATTTTTGTTGGGTTTCTTTCTTTTTCTTTCAATCCCAGCAGCTTTTTCTCAAGTAAATGAGTTCTATTTCAGTGGATTCCGTGGTGATTCCAACGATAACAATATGAGCTTAAATGGTGCGTCGGAGATTGAAGGCAATGGCTTAATTAAGCTAACAAACTTCACTTCTCGGGTTCTTGGACATGCTTTTTACTCCACACCAATCAAGTTTAAGACTTCAACAAACAGCAAGTGTCTGTCTTTCTCTACTTGTTTTGCTTTTGCTATAATTAATGAATATGCAGAGCTTGGTGGCCATGGTTTGGCTTTTACGGTCTCTCCTACAAAAGAGCTTGCCGATGCTCTTCCTAGTCAGTACCTTGGCCTCCTAAATGCAAGTAATAACGGGAATTTGACAAACCACATATTTGCAGTTGAATTTGATACAGTGCAAGATTTTGAGTTTGGTGATATCAATGATAATCATGTTGGTATTGATATTGATAGTATGATATCAAATGCCTCGACCAAAGCTGCTTATTTCCTTGAAAATTCAACCATACAAGAGCTGAAGCTCAAGAGCGGTAAGGTTATACAAGCCTGGATTGATTATGATTCCGAAACAAATCGATTAGATGTGAGGCTGTCTCCTTTTTCGGCAAAACCAAAATCTTCAATTTTGTCCTTCACGGTGGATCTATCATCAATTGTTAGAGATACTATGTACGTTGGATTTTCTGCATCAACCGGTATGCTTTCAAGCTCACATTATTTGTTGGGTTGGAGCTTTAACATGAGTGGAGAGGCTGAATCTTTAACTTTGTCTTCTCTTCCTTTACTTCCTGGGCCTAAAAAGAGTCATACGGGATTAATTGTTGGGGTTTCTGTCTCTGCTTTTTTATTTATGGTTTTGGTTGTTGTAATAGCCTTCTATCTTGTATGGAGAATTAAGAATGCTGACGTTATTGAAGAGTGGGAACATGATGTTGGTCCTCATAGATTCTCTTATCATGAACTCAAGATAGCAACAAGAGGTTTTAGGGACAAAGAGCTACTCGGGTTTGGTGGATTTGGTAGAGTTTACAAAGGGACTCTACCAAATACTAATACCCAAGTTGCGGTCAAGAGAATTTCTCATGAATCGAAACAAGGTTTGAGAGAGTTTCTGTCTGAGATTGCTAGTATTGGCCATCTTAGGCATAGAAATCTTGTTCAGTTGCTAGGATGGTGTCGCCGCAGAGGTGATTTGTTACTTGTTTATGATTTTATGCATAATGGTAGCTTAGATAAGTATCTTTTTGATGAACCGAAAGCAATTCTCACTTGGGAACAGAGGTTTAGGATTATCAAAGGTGTGGCTTCAGCCCTTTTGTATTTGCATGAAGAGTGGGAACAAACTGTTATTCACAGAGACATTAAGGCTGGAAATGTCTTGTTAGATTCTGAATTAAATGGAAGACTAGGTGATTTTGGTCTGGCTAAGCTCTATGAGCATGGATCAATCCCAAGCACCACCAGGGTGGTGGGCACATTGGGATACTTGGCACCAGAGCTCACGCGCATTGGCAAGCCCACAACAAGCTCAGATGTATATGCATTTGGTGCTGTTATGCTTGAAATTGTATGTGGGAGAAGGCCTGTTGAGCCAAAGGCACTGCCTGAAGA
The DNA here is from genome assembly GCA_026122585.1 of Anacardium occidentale. NCBI lineage: Eukaryota > Viridiplantae > Streptophyta > Magnoliopsida > Sapindales > Anacardiaceae > Anacardium > Anacardium occidentale. The sequence continues at coordinate 55,605 of JAJEJH010000097.1, read as the reverse complement.
GCTCATTTTGGTTGACTGGGTTTCGGATAGATGGAAAGTTGGCGCTATTCTTGAGGTAGTGGATCCAAGATTGAAAGGCAATTTTGATGAGATTGAAGCTGTAATTGTGCTGAAATTGGGGCTAATGTGTTCAAACAATGCACAGGATGCACGACCTACAATGAGGCAAGTGGTGAGGTATTTGGAAAGAGAGGTTGAATTGCCTGAAGGGATTGAAGAACTTGATGAATCTGCTGCTATCAGTATTAATTCTAGTGGTGCTGGTCAAAGTAATGAGTTTGAGGATTTTGTTCATTCATACTCAAATTCTTCATATTGTGAGAGAGTGAGTAATGGGTCATCGTCCCGCAATGACGGAGATGTTGATCTTGAAGCAGCCTCATCTTCACCACTCTCACTTCTAGGGAAATAGTTTTCCCAACTTTTTTTTTCATTTCTCTTTTTTCACTTGGTGGCAAAGGGGTTTCATTTTTTTTTTTTTAACGATATTATTTTATGTACTATCTTATTCAATTTGGCCTTGTAATATAAGCTTCTTCGAACTAGCCTTTCTTTGCACACTGGTTTGTAAGCAGAAAATAACAGGAATCCATAAAAAAACAGCCTTGCCGAAACGAAATCATGTGCATTATGTTCAGAATACCATTGTTTCATTTTCCTGTTCCTTGAGTTTGTTTGACGGATATAAGCTTTAACAATTTGCAAAGTTCCACATTTTTCATATGCTAAAACTTAGAGAGAACCAAAGCCCATACTCCATCTATAATGAAAGTCAAAGTTTTTAACACGTTTTAGTTGCAGTGAATCGGGTGGGTAGACAAAAGAATACCAGGCCATCAAGTTTCCTATTCCCTAGAGAAAAGGCGTGGGAATGAGAAGCATGATTTCTTTCTGGGTATCTCGTGTAGTTGATTTTTTGAACTCGTTATTTCTTCCTCCTTTATGTCATAGTATGAAAAAAAGCCCTCTCACATCTGAATGTAATAATGATGGAGCCGACCATTTCAAGATCTTGTAATTGGCCACTCTGGCTACAGTCCCTAATCCTGATGAACTTTCAATTCAAAGATCAAGCAAGATATCTACTACCAACCTCCAACTAAGCTTTTTTTTTTAATAATCATTTACAATCACTGCATTGGATTCAAGTGTTTTAGCAAACTTATTGGATTGAACATGTGTTCTATTGCTTAAAACTATCAAGAAGGCTATTAAGTATAACAAGTATTAGTTTTCCGTTTGCACGGGTGAAAGATTTGATTCTTCCGGCAACAACTCCAGCCTCAAAAATGGAGCAAAAATGCCAACATTGAACCACTGCAAACCCAATGTGAGAGTCTGATTTTACGATTACATTTCTACATCTTCCTCGTCTATGGACTTAGGTAGCAACAGAGATAGATTAAAGATTAACATGCTACCTTTTCTGGTTGCAAATGGTAATAATAATCTACTTATTATCCACATAGAAAGAGCGCCCCTTCGAGTGTGATTTACTGACTTACTAGATTCTCGTCAATGTTTTCCTCCTCACCATCTTTCACTCTATTAAAAATCTCATAATCATCAAAACCTGCAAATTGATCCAAATCAATACTATAATTCAGTGCAAAGCTGAAAGTTCTTTTAACAATATTTTAAATCCAAGGAACTATACTTAACTTCACCTAGCTCTTCAACTTCATCGCTGGAAGATCCTAAAAGCATTGTATTAGAAGAGGGTGGATCAAGTGTCGTCCAATCTGAGTTCCCATAGTCCTCCAAACATACATCCTTGCCTGTGATCCACTCTTCGACAGTGTTGATGTGATCAGATGACACAGGGTCCATAGAATTCTGTTCTTTGTTTTTGCTGACCCTGTTAAAATTCAGCATGTGAAATAATTTGATTTTCAAATCTTTGAAAATTTTTGCTACCATTATAAACAGATCCAGGACCAATATTTTCTACTTACATTTGTCTCAGACGCAAGTTGTACTGAACAAATACAAGGTCATTGAGACGCTGTCGCTCTAGACAGTTCCTTGTGTCAAATATTTGTTCAAAAGGCATCTGATGTTGCTTATATCCCATCGAACAACATGTTTGACCGAGAATGCGGATTGCCAAACGTGCCAAATTTGGGCAACTTCCTCCGTATGTTGACCACCATTCCGCTATAGCAGATAAATAGTAAAATTATCAACTAAAATAAAACTTCATCATAAGGCTTCTTGCAAAAGAATATAATGATCAAAGCCTGCAGTACCTCTGACATTGATGCCAGATATGCAAGCAATTTGATCCATCACATGATAGCTGGAATTGAACAGACCTAAGCAACAAAATGTTTTCCACCATATACAGAACTCAAAAAGTTAGGGGGCCTATTAATAGTTTCTAGCCATAACTGACTATGAAAACTGCTGCTAGCGCATATCAATTATCCATATTAACTTTTCATCTGCAGATTCGTAAGCAAAACCTGCTTTATTCCACATCTATTTTTTTTTTTTTTTATATGTTGAACACACATAAAGTAGAGATTCTTCACACTCACCCTCCTGCTATTGATAACTTTTTAAAATTTAAAGTAATCCCATAAAGCAAAGATAGTATGTAATATAAAGCTGAAAATAACCAGACAATCTAATATAAGTGGCCTCACCAGGAAGTAAATTATCTTTAGCTCTAATTGCCATCTTCCTCCCAAAATCTCCAACAGCATTCCTATATGAATTTATCTCTTTCATGATTTTGTCCTGCACTTTTGTATCAGAAACCAATCTCTCTATGCAGTCATACGTTCCTGACACAATTTCACTGGGTATATCACCATCTATACTATAAAAGAACTTGGGATTTAGGAAAAACCCTGCAGCATGAAGGGGAAGATGCCACTGTTGTTCCCACCAGTGATCAATAATATTCCAGTAGACCATATACTCTTCTCTCTTAATGAGTTCTTTCTTTATTGTTTCTTTTACTCGATACATTCCAGCATATATGTATCCCATTGCTGGCTTCTTCCTACTGCTAATAATTCGCAGAAGTCGCAAGAGAGGATTTGTTAAGCGAACAATCAGGTTGCACGATGACCAAAATGACTGATTACTTATAATATCTAACATTTCCAGTCCCCCAGGTTTTTTGGAATATTCACAGTCCATCCACTCCTGCGAAGTAACCATGTCCTGCAAATTATGTTTAAGGTCAATCATTCTTTTCAATGTTGTAAAGTTTGTGGCAGAGCGAGTGATTCCCGGTTCTACAATGTCATTGCCAAAGGTATACCTCCTTGCCATATTCAAAACCACACTATGATTGTACACAAATCTGGTAATAGCTCTAGCCTGTTCAATTATTGCATTAATCCATTCAAGCTTCACAAAATCCTCAAGTATTAAGTTAAGGCAACGAGCTGAACATGGAGTCCAATAAAGAGTAGGGAAAGTATCAGTTAACCTTCTCACAGCAACAATATACTGCTCTTCACTACTAGTGATCACTTGCAACACATGTCTAACTCCAACTTCTTCCACCACTTGCTTAAGCAATTCATAAAGAGCATCAGAGGAATTTATGATGCCAGATGCATCAACTGATCTCAAAAACACGGTTCCTTCTGGACAATATACCAAAAAACTCAGCAAAGTCCTACCCATTTCAGTGTTCCATTGGTCGACCAAAACAGAGCAACCAGTCTTTCCCCATGCTGCTGTGTATTTATCAATATCATTTTTCACCTCCTCAACCGAATTCTTCAATACCCAACCCCGAATATCATGATAGGAAGGCATTACAACCTCTGATCCTCCTGAAGCAATAGCATCAACCATTGGTTGGAAATAAACCGAGTTCACAGCATCCAGTGGTGCCCCTATATCATACAAAAACTGCCCTATAGCCATAAAGAGATGATTATTCACTCTTTTAGATGCTAACGAAACACTGCACATACCTACAGCATTAGCATGTACAGAAGGATGTTTCCCTCTCCATCTCTTTCTCCTATCTCCACTAATATAACTTGTCCCTTCTCTATTAACAAACAAACTCGAACTAGTCTCAGGTGTATTTGAAACTTCTATCAACGGCAAACCAGTACCAAGATCGCCCGGTTCAGCCAAGACATCTATCTCACTAGAAATCGGGTTATTATTTGTGATCTCGTCTGCAATCTTTTGCTTCTTCCTCTTTTTTACCACAACCCCATCTAAACTTTGTTGCATTTCAAGGCGAACATCAGGTGAAACACGCAAACAAGTCGATGCGTTACCCTTTTGGCCAGCTAAATGTTCCTTAATCCTATGAATCCCCCCACCCTTAAATACTTTACCACAGAAGACACACTTTAATTGCACTCTATCACCACTTTTGAACATCTGACAATGCTTCCACGCTGGGTCATGTTTTTGTGATGTTATCGGTATTGGTTCCAGTCCAGATGCCATGGCATCAACCTTAAAAATGCAACATAAAACACTAGTCTGTCAATATTAGAAAGACTTAAATTACTCTTCACTAAAAACGATGCAAAATATACCAGAGCTAGAATCATGAAGCAAAACTAAACTAATTCAACATAGAATACCAGCTACAGCTACTAAAATGCCATTTTAACCTTAAACTTCAGAAAATATAAACTAAAAAAAAAACAACATTACAAATTTGAAAAAAAAAAAAAAAAAGCAACCCGTTAAAGTTCTTAAAATATAACAAAACAAAAGGACAAAATAAGCTTTCCAAAATTAATATGCATAAATCAAAAGAAAAAAAATAAACTACAGAAAAAGACTGAGAAACTTACTTGTGCAGTTGAGCTTCAGAGTCTCTTATAAAAGTCAGGGCAGGGCGAGAGAGAACCGAGTTAAGGGGGTTTAAGCCAGATATAAACCGAAAAGAGAATAACCGGACAGACCGGTTAGGGTACGGTCTTACTCGGTTAATTATCCACAATTAGTTCGGTTTGCAAGGTCATGTGGACACGCAGGTTGGATTCTGCAATTATTTAAATGGGCCCAAGCCACGTCAATAAAATTAAATTTATTTTTTAATTTAAAATAAATTATTATAACTCAAATTATAATATTAAAAATGTTCGAATTTAAATTTAAATTATACAAATTGAACTCAAATTTAATTTATGAATTTAAATTGATTTTTTTAATTATAACTTTTATTATATTTCTAATAAATTATAATAAATAAATTTATATGTTTAATAAATAATAATAAATATATTTATTATAAATGATAAATAAATTATATTATAGTAATGAATTAAATTTAAGCAACTCTCAAACTCAACCGTTAGTTTTGTTCGGATGAAAATTCATGGGACTCGAGCGTAAGCTTGACACTTCTCTCTGCCATTTTCTTTGATGTTATGAAGTGTCAGAAAAATTAACTGCTAGCCTTTACACATTTTTCTTCTGCTTTGTTCACATACCATTTCTGAAAATGCGGTTTTCTAGAGCTGAAAGTCTTTCATACAAAGAGAAAAGAAGAAAATGAAACCACCAATTCCCACTAACCAAGCTCAAAACAAATGCCAACTTCTTCACATTTTTTCTGCTGCTGCTTTCTCTCCGTAGTCTCCTCCCTCTCATTATCAGGTACTCTCTCTTTCCCACTTAAAACCATTTGGAATTTATCAGTGTTTTCCTCTCCAAAATGGTTTTCTGAAGTTTTCTTGCAGATGGCGTTCAACTCATACGAAGGAAATGTCGTTGTAATGCTGCGCAAGAAACTCCTTATGAAAACGGCTCTCTGCCTGATAAATTGTCAGGCAGAATCTGACCATGGCAGGCTTGTTCCTTCAACCAAACAACTGGTAAAGGCTCTTGCCAAACCGGGGACTACGTCGGTCTCCTAAAATGAAATGGCGTCGGTGGAGTCCCTCCTGCAATAGTAATAGAAAAGACTATTGGCAAGCAGGAATCTTCCTTGCATTACTATGGTGTGAGTCTTGTTGATGGATTCAATGTTCCTGTTTCAATGGCGCCTATAGATGGTAATGCAGGCTGTGGAGTCACATAGTGTGAGGCTGATTTAAATAACTGCTGCCCTAGTTATTTGGTTGTGAAGCCACAAGGGAAAGCGGTGGCCGGCAAGAGCGCGCCCTTGTGTTGCTGCAAACTGGGGAGTTCACATATCCTACAAGCTGCAAGCCTTCAATTTTTTCAAATCTCTTTAAAGGAATTTGCCCCAGGGCTTGTAGCTATATGCCTATGATGATTCTACAGGGCTTAAAACTTGCAAGGTTCCTCGTTAGTTATGACATTTTGTCCTCCAAATTGATGGAAAAAACTAGTGTCAGTGATATTGTTTCTGGTGTTTTTGACGATTCAAGTTTTATTTATAAGTTATTACCACCCATTAGTTTGAGACGGGGACTAAGTATCACCCCCAAGGATTCAAAAATCCAGTCTCCTATCTTTTGATAAAATTTAATATTAAATATAACAATAAACAGTAATTATTTAAGAATAATTTTATCATTTTGAGATTAAAATTTTATAAAATAATAAAATAAATTTTATATAAATCTAAAATTTTAAAAATTTTTTAAAAAATTTAACATTTAAAAAAAAACAACTAACTACCGCCATCAGTGTCGTCAACGGTGACCGTCACTAACAAAGTCAAGTGGTCATTTCTAACCACCTGATTCCAGGGGAGGTCATATCTGACCGCCTCCAATTTAGAAGGAGGTAACCAGATCCGACCACCTCCACTAAAAAAATCAGTCAAAAACCATTGGAAAGGGTCAGTCTTGGTCCCATCAACCGTTTTCGACCTTTCTTTCTGTCGGAGATGGCTAGATCTGGCCACCTCCTCTAAAACTAGGGGTGGCCACCGAACGGAAAGACCAAATCTGATCTCCGCTGAAACCAGGTGATCGAAAACGGTCATCGTCACCAACATCGATGGTAAAGACTGGTTGGTTTTTTTAATTTAAAAATTATTTTTAAATTTTATTATAAATTTTTAATTTTTTAAAAAATATTCTAGTCATTTTAGTATAAAATTATTAAAAATGTTTCCAAGGGTGAGAGACTGAGTTTTTGAAACCTTGGGGGTAACACTTTGTCCCCACCTCAAACTATGGGTTGCCCTCAAGTTAATGCTACCTGGATGTCAAATGTAACCGAAATTTTGAGTAGAAGAATGATCTATACCTTCTAAAAATCGAATCAGTCATAATTATATCTGAACGTGACAGAATGGTTTGTAATTTCTGATAGAATTTCAAAGGAAGCCTACCGATTCTTGCTCCTCCCAATTAAATAACTTCCAGGTTCCAGGGTTATTCCAGAAAGTACATATTCGAAATACTTTTTGGCATGACACATGAGTCGTGATCAAGGCTTTTTTCTTTCTTGTTCCAGCAAAGCAAAGTATATTGCCGCCACTGGCTAGCCATAAACAATGTCCAACAAGAAGTAAACTCCAAGGACTTCCAGGATGTCATTCTCTCAACCGCCTAGATTATTCCTTACATTGTTAAACATTATAATTTGGGTAGTCAAACAAGAAGAAGACTCCAAAAATTCCATAGGGAATTTTCAGAAAAAAAAGAAAAAAAGAAACTATAGATTCTAATTGTACTTGAATTGAATGAAGCTTTCTGGATGAAGCATTAGGTTGGGGAAAATCTTTACCTGTACCAATTGTCCGGGAAATTGTGAGGAATGACTCTAAGATTGTACCTGAAAAATACATACAAGAACTCAAGGACAGGCCAACACTTGACTCAGAGTTCTCTCCTAATCTGTCCAAATCCTTGCTGGCCTGTGGAGATGAGAATGAACTCAGAAAATTAGATATTGCTTGCAACAAGTGGGGTTTCTTAGGGTTATCTCAAGTAATTGTATGAAAGCAGTCATGGCAGCTTTTTATGAACGTCCCCTGGAAGAGAAAAAGAACTATGCCACGGCAGAAAATGATCTTCAAGGATATGGGGAGGAGCAAAAACTTGACTCTGGTGACTCTATGTTCTTAATGACTCTCCCACCTGAAACTAGGAAATTCAAGCACTGCCCACTGGCAATACCAGGTTTCAAGTAAGATTTAGTGACAAAAATACAATTAAACACATCTAGATTCTCTTCTCTTAAAGTCTCTCAATTGTGTGTATTTCTTGTGACAGGAAGGCAGTAGAAAACTACTCCGCGGAAATGCAGAAGACAAGTAACGAACTGCCTGCTAATCTATCATTCCTGACAATTCAAATTAGGCAGAAGAGGAAGAAGGATTCCTGTAAAACAGATTCCCAATGCACTTGTTTACGTTGCTAAGGCACTTGACAATTCAACTTTTTACTACCTGTAAAATTTATGCGTTCTAGATCTGCTTCTTGTTTTTTTTTTTACAGGCGTGGAGCAATGGTGCTTGCAAAAGCATTGAACACGGGCGTTACAAATAGGAATAAAGCAAGAATTCCAATAGCGACATTTACGCTGCCAAATGAAGAGCTGGGAATTGGTCCACTGGAATCAATGGTGGATGGCCCCAAGCTATGCGAAAAAATTAAGTACGTGGATTTATTTATTTACATATATATATATATTGTAAAATATATATTTTTCTTTTTCAAAGTGAAAAACTTAAAAAATTCCGGGCAACTTCTCTGGCTAAAACCTCAAGTGTCTATATTGCCATAATCTTTATGGCCTAATATCACAGATCATGAACACTCATGTAACCAGCATCATAAAATTACCAAAACAAAGCATCAAGATACTGAACCATGATATAGGAAAAAGGCTCCTTAAACAAAGTGAAAAGAAAAGAAAAAAACACAATCCATTGATCGGAAAATTTCCAAACTCTCCTAAAGACAGGCTATCGCCGCCTAGCAACATTTTTGTACAGTCACAATCACGATTTTACTATCTCCATTTTTACACCCTTAAACCTTGTACAGTAAAATTATCTCTTCAGGGCATCAGGTTTTTTCACCATCTGAGCCACAGCTAGCCTGATTGTAGGTATATCCTCAAACTAACAAATGTACAGTTTTAAGTACAACCAACATCATTTTTTATTTCCAATCAGCTCCCAAATCTATCCAAATAAATAGACTGAGCCGGTTGTAGACCTTAAAAAGAGAAAAAGAAAAGAGAGGCACTCATACTATCCTCAGTTAGCTGTACAACAACTTCCTTTTCTATGCCTTCTATGTGGGATTTGGAGTCATTATGCTAATCCTCCTTTCTGCAAAAGAGAAGCACCTTGTTAGAGATGTGTTCTTTCACTAGGATGAAGATGGAAAGGAACCAGCGTGTAAATAAAGCAAGAGAAAACATACCCCCGGCTGCAACAAGTTTCTCTACACGTGCAACTATATGCTTCCCATAAGTATACTTCTTCAAAGCATTCAAGTGGACCTTTATTCGGTTGAGAATAATTTCAAGTTGCTGGTCATCACAAGTTTCCAGCACCTTCTGTACAACATAGTTTGCAAACTGATCTTTCATCATCACCTGATATAGACAGGAGGAATAAATATTAAAATAAAAGCACTGTTTGTTTAAATAACCAAAACGACCAAACAAAAGTAAAAGTAAAATGGTGAGCATATTTAGAATAGCAAACCTGAAGAGGTTCATTTTCATCAATTGAACCGAGCATCTCATTCACCAGGGTCTGACGTTCTGCAGGAGTTCCAAATGTTAAACACTTCTCTATAACATTAGAGGCAAACTTCTGCTGGCTCATTTGAACTATCTGCCCAGTTAATTTTCCAATTATTGCAGAGCGCTCGTGAGGTTTTCCGTGCTCCAGAACATGCTGTGACATTACAAACAAGAAATCTGAAGTGAGGGGAGGTCAAAGAATATAGTTATGTAATATTTTGCACAACAGACACCACAATCTTGCACAAAAAGAAACTGACAAAAAGGATCAGTAACTTAATAGCTGAAGGGCAAGACTGAAACCCTCAGAATGGAACGGAAGAATAAACTTAAATTTCACATGAAATCTGTAGTCCAATTCTTGCTCGTTTAATAATTTGAAAAATTAGCTGAGAAAAAAATTCTAAATTACTAAAACTTGCACACCTACTGTCCCGGACGTAGGGCCATCATTTTCCCCATTTAAACCAAAAAACATAATAATAATAATAATTTGCTTAAGTTTCAGTATTGAAACAGCTCTTTGAACAATGCTGTGATTCGTTGCTTCCGTCAATCAACAAATCCAAAAAATGAAATTCTTTTAGGTTTCCACTCAACTGGATAAGCATCCGTTAAAAAGGAATAGATGTTCCAAAGTGCAGCACATCAAGAGTTAGGCATCATTGTCAGTTATCGCTCAATTCATCTGTTGGAATAAATAACCACCACTAATAAACAGACCATGAATAGCAATGACATGCCATATAAGTACAATCACATATGGTGGGTTAAAAAGCCACCAAGAATCAAAACAAACCTGTACAACATAATTCCCATATTGATCTTGTGCCAACATGCAAACTGATGCCAGAATCTCATCCATCATTATACATTGGGTTTTGGCATCATGGCAATGCTCCAGGACTCTCTGTCACACAAAAGTTACACATTTTAGTACTAGACGTGTTAGCTTGATCATCCCTAGTCATGATATCTAAAAACAAAAACTGTGTAACAAAAGATAAGGATTATGAACCTGTATGACACGACAACCGTATGGATGAGTAGACAATGTCACAACTTGGTCATAAAATGTTGAAACAATAAACTGGATAGAATCTTCAGGTACACATTCAATACATTTCTGAATAACGTGATTACCATTCTGATCACGAACACAGCGCATGATATGACCATCAAGCTCTGTCACCATTTGAATCTGTTGATCCAATTCAACCACTTCTATTGCCTGATAAAATCAAAGTGCATTAAATTCAATCCTAAGAAGTAACATAAAAAGGTAAAGGATTAAATAACCCATGCATCTGATCTTATGAATCCTACATCATACAGTGTAGTGCAATACTCCAGATTATGGAAAAACATCTCGTGACAAAATCTGAAACAATAATTCTCCGAATGAAAATATAGCATCAAAAACTTGGATTGACTAAATTAAAAAAATACCTTCTGGATCACTCGACAGCCATACATCTGAAGACTGAGAGTCAGCACATGCCCAGTTAATTGGTTAGCAAGTTCTCTTATCTGGGCAGCAGTTCCATGCTGAAAAAACTAAAGACAAACATGAAACAATAGCCATGAAAAGTCAAAATTCCATGATTGTTTTAGATGGCATCCGCGATATAATTGAACATGAGCAGAATTTTCAAAATGGAGCGCCTTTTAACAAAAGAATAATAACAAAAACACCATAAGATCAAAAAAATCATTTGTTTTACACTAGCAGTACCTTTTGAATCACATAATTACCAAACACATCAGTCATTAATGAAAGTGCTTCAGGCATGATCTCATGGAAAACCATATTTTTCTCATCTGTTGTCGCAGTTTCAAGCTTCTGTTGAATAAACCGACTTCCATACTGATCGGCACTGTGTAGATGATAATAAACAAAGGATTACACTTCTTTGTTGCCACAACTAAGAAAAATAAAAATTTAACCAGTTGTATATACCTGAACTCAACAACATGACCATCAATTTCAGACAGTTCAAAGCATTTAGTTTTATTGCTTTTAAACTCATCCAGTAAAGAAGATGCAAAACTTTCATCCAAGCCACTAACACCTTCTGAGTGCCAAGGTCCCATGACACTCCCAGATAGATTTCTCATCCCAGAAGAAAAGCGCATATTACGCTCCCCATGCCTGACAGGACTACCTGATCCAAGAGGAGAATTGGGAAGAATGGGACTCCCTGGATATTGAAAGCCAAGACCAAATGCAGGATTGCCATAGAAATTATGATTCAAGCTACTGGATTTACCAAGATAAGGTACACCATACTGAGATTTCTGAGGTGATAGCAGTGCTGCTAAGTAAGCTTTCTGGAGTCCAAGTAAATCCATATATGAATTACCAATGTCCATAGAGGGGTCACTGAGAGGTGCAACCTGTGCTGCAGCATATTCACTTGATCTCAAGTACTGAAGATACAAAGGGTCCATCAGAGGCACCTGAAGGGCATTTCCAGAAGTGTGATTCCCCAGTCTATTAATGTTCTGCAATTCTGCAGCTGCTCCCATTATATTTGGTCCTAAACCCAAATTTGCCCCCAATGCTCTAGTGTCCAAGCCACTTGCTCCCATTGCAGAGGCAGCGGCAGCACCTTCAAATAACGGTGGCAACGTACCACTTCCAAGTGGGCTTCCCATCATGGGTGGTGATGAAGGATTCATCGCAAACCCATTTAAGCTAAAGTTTGAAAAGCCAGAATTCATGTTGCCAATCATTTGAGGTTGCAAAGGTGAACTTCCTCCACCATTGAGAGTAGGAGTAGAGGGTCCTTTTAGGAACGAGTTTGCAGTTAACAAAGCAGGCTTATGCACATCAGCCATGAAAGGAGTGCTGTTCATATCAATCCCAAGTCCGCTGCTTTTACTCATATTTGAATAAGATCCTTTGGTTGAGTGGGAAGCAGAATGCATTTGAAAATGCCCTGGTTCCGTCTTATTTAAGTACAAATTTTGTTTCATTTGGTTTGCATCACCTTGCAAATTGAAGAGACTATGGTGATCATCAATTTCATGTTGATTTTGTGACTGTGAATGATTCTCTTGGTCTGCCATATCGTCTGTTGATAGATTCAGGCCAGACAAAACAGCTGCTAGCTCTGCAGAGTCATTCAAACTTGAAGAAATGCCATTCAATGAGTTTTGGCCGTTCACACTTCTTTTTTCCATGGTAACCCTCCCTTCTCCAACAGGTGGAATGCGAGGACTAGGAGCCCTAGCTACAAGTTGTGGATCAGGTGTGGTGCTTCTAGACAAGGAAGCACCTAAAGCAGATGCATAGGAATGCGAAGCTGATACACCAACATTTCGTACAGCAGGCAGACCCTGTTTATTTGCACCAGAATGTAAAATATCAATGGTTGCCAAATCACTGTGCAGATGAGCAAACTGGGTTTCTGAAATCTCAACACCATCCTCAAATGCATTGCGACTAGCAGATCGAGAAGGATGCCTTGGAACAGGGGCTGCATGATTTATATCATCCTGCAATAAAGAGACAAAGAACAAAGCATTTGTCAAGTGGGAGAAAAGAGGAGCAAATAGGTCAAGAAGCAAACTGAGTAAATATCTATCACACTATCATTTGAGCCAAGGAACACAAAGTATGTACACCAGAAAAGGCTGAACGGAAACATTTCACAAAAAAGAATCAAGCCAAGCATGGAATTAATTACAAGAGATGCATTGTTATTTGAAAATTTCACAGAATTGCAAATTACACTAATAGTTCCGCATATGCAAAACCAGTAAGGACTCTCTTTATTCTCTTCATTACACGGTCACCAATTATTGCCCACTATAACACCACTTCAAACCACTAAAAGAGAATGGCATTAATGCTATTAATATGTCCATTTACCGTAGATGATGGCAGGTTCATCCTTTAACAACATTATAAAACAAATTTAATTGGTGAATGGATCAGTGAAGAGCAGCCAAGTAGAGAGAAGGCAAGTCCAACAACATGAAGCAATTAAATGAACATCAGAAACGGAAAAAACATAAGAATTCTCATAAACAGAAGGATAAATCCAGCACTCATGGCAACTGATTTCATTCTTGTAAACCTTCAGTGAAAAAGTCGACCTCTTTTTCTTTCCTCTTCTTTCTCCTTCCCTAATGAGAAAGGCACTCATTATCAATATGGGAAAACATGGAAACACTAGATGACATAAATCTTAAGATTTACGGAAAGGAAAGTGTACACATGCGTCCATTACTGAAACAACCTCCATGTAATTATCAAAATATGACCTTTTTCAGTCAAAATACAATTCCCTATTCTACCAAAACTCCACCATTATTTACAAACATTAATAGACACAAAAAATCACAAATTTCCAATGTGATAATCCACTTGTAATTAGCATGACAAAATAACCTCCTATTCGTCAAACATCAAATTCCTCCTTCCCAATCTGACAATCTAAAATCCAACTCATAAGCCAAACAAAATATAATATTTATCATTAAAAACCAAAACAATATCACATCTATTCAGCTAAACAAAACCAAACCAAAACCACAACAATTATGGCAAAATTTTCACCTGAATGATCTCTGCAATGCTCTTCTGCCTACTCCCTAAACCCAAACGAGGCAACCCAATCAACCCATCTCCTCCCCACTCTCCTCCACCGCCACCACCAGCACCACCTTTATCCTCGTCGCTTCCTCCAAACCCCGGCTGCACCGCAAAAAGCGATCCATTTCCCTTCCTCCTATCACCAATTCCTCCCACTTCTTCACCTCCTCTAAGCCTCTGTGTAAACCTCCAATCCTCCTTGGACAACAAAGGTGGAGGCAACCTTGGATTCAAGTTAACGTTAGAGTAATAATAATTTAGATACGCTGGATCAGCCCTCAACTCCTCCTCACTCGAGAAGCCACCTTTGTTGCCGCCAAGGTTTTTGAACAAACCGTTGATTGAGTTCAAAGAACCTTCAACAGTTGGTGGGGCTGACCCACTTCGATAAATATTGAGTTCTTTCTCAAGATCAGTCGGACTAGTTGTAGTATTGGCCGATGCTTCTTGTTGTTGTTGTTGCTGCTGCTGCTGCTGCCGCTTTTGTTCACGAATCAGCTTGCTTAAATCTTCAGCGTAATCCGGGCCCTTAAACATGGATGATCGTACTGAAATATCTGGCATCATCTTTGAAGAAAAATTACAAGAAGAAGATGATGATCAGTGATCATTTACACATAAAAGATTGAAACGTTGAGCCGAATATTGTTAATTTCCAAATGGGTCTGTACTTACAAGCTCAAAAGACATGATTTTTTACTATCAAAACCAAGAATCCATGCCTATAAAAAAAGAAAGAAAACCCCAGAAAGCAAAACTAAGCTTTGATTGTGTGAGAGTGAACATAATTATGTACAAATAGGAATGGATCGAATTGAGAATGGATAATCAATGGAGGCTTTAGCCATTTGAGAGAGAAAAAGAGAGCCGAGTGGAGAGTGTAAGATGAAGGCAGTAATAAGTTGACAGAAAGAGAGATCTGAACCGTTGGTATATAAAATAACGGTTAGGATTGATTCTAAATGGGTTTGTTCTTTCAACATTGTGTCTTAGGGTTTTATTTCCAAGATTAAACCATAAATTACAGTCCTGTATTATACACACACACACATATATATATATTAACAAATTGAATGAGCAAAGTTTTTTAATTTTATAATATTAATAATTTTATTTTTAAATTACAATTATTCAAAATTATATTTCTTAATTGAATAAAAATTTTTAATTGTGATAATAATAGGATTGGGGATGGTTGTTGATGAAAATAAAGTGGTAATAATGGAAGTTGGGTGGCCAAGCTTTCATTTTATTGACCATTTGAAGCTACCAAATTAATGCGAATTTGAGATTCTGCGTTTCCATTTGGATTTGGGCTGTGTCTTAAAATCATACGAACTCCGGAAGTGGAGCCCAATGTAAGAGAGACACTTGTCGTCTTCCTATACGACTAACTTCAAAGCTACCTTCCATTTTCTCCTCAATTCATGAGGAAAACGTGGCAGAAAATTACTGGGTGCTGTAGTCACGCTTGTTGACCTGCGCGTGGTATAAGTTTCTCTCACACCTGAACGAACCTCAGGAAATGGGCATGACAAAAGATAGATGGGAAGGATAGGTTGTTGGATATTTTCTATTTTTATAATTTTGTTCGTTTCTTTTAAATTATTAATTTTGTCGTGCAGTAGCCTATATTATGAATAAATTCATAATATTTCGCAAGACGAAACAAGAGAAATTTAATTATTTAAATTAAATTTTTAATAATCAGATTTTACCAAACTGGTATTTATACAGTTTGAGTAAGTTTTTTAGTAATTACAAAATTGATACCTTGTGAAAGATTATATTGTTATTTACCAAATATTATACCTTATAAATCATAAAACCAAAACCATAAATAATAAAGTAAGTATTATAACCATATAATGTAAAACCAAAACCTTAAATGGTAACCTTGATCCGTTAACCTTAAACCCAAAAATATGAACTTTAATACAAAAAATTGTAAACCAGAATCGATAAATGGTAAAACGTAAAACTTATACTGTAAATCTTAAATTTTAAATCATAAAACCTAATATGTAAAGTTCATAAACTTTACAATAGTAAACCTCAACATTGAAAACTGAAATTGATATATTAAACTTACAAATGACTAATTTATTGTTATTGTAGGGGTTCATCAAAATAGCGGAATATATTTTGATTCATTATGAAAAGGAATAAAAGGAAGATCAAAATAAAGAGATGAAGGCTTATATTGAAGGGCCTTAGAGGACACCACAATAGAGGAATTATTCCAATTATTGAGTAAACTTCTTCAATAGTAGGAACCCTTTGGAGATTGCATGTAATCAATTTATTGAATGTCTTATTAAACTCTCATTTCATCTAAGTGAATGCATTTCATTATATGTTAAATCCATCGATATAATGGTTCATTCATTGACATCAAAACAACAATTATGATGTTCAATAATCACATGTAATGAAGCAAAGGTTCCAGGAGTCCTTTACAAATGTTGTAGACGAAGACGATAAAGACGACATGGATACATATGAAGATGATTATATTAATGACCAAGCAAGGGTTCCCATAACAAATAGCAATTTAAAATAAGAATTTAATCATCCAAATACTTTGATGGTATACATGATGCACCGAGATTAGATTAATTTGGCCACAAGGATAACATAAATGATATTTCCGTCGAAGAACAAGAGTTTGAGCAGAAGACACATGTTTAGTGCAGTACAATAGGTCTGAGTGGTCATGTAGAACTTAGAGTACAAATGTCTTAGCCATGAATTTCAATAGTTGCCTAATTGCTAACCTGTCTCCCACGATTAGTGCCCTAAGAGTATAGAGAAATGATGACAATTATAAATTGAAAGACATATTTCCTAATAAACAAAGTGTGATAGATGCATACAAAAAATATGTTGTATGAAATAAATATTAGTTCGAAGTGAAAATGTCAACAAAATCGAAATGGGAAATGGTATGTGTTAATCAATCGTGCAAATGACAAGTACGAGGTAACTCAAATTGGAGAGTCATACATCTTTCCGTCTCTGATGTGTGATCATGACGAAATCGAAATGCAATCAACCTAGGAGCAAAGTGTGTCAAACGTCTACTAAATCCAAAACTATAACAAAATTATGATGATTAGCTCACATATTTTAGTTAACATACTATTTATTTAACTATTAACATATTTTACAATTTTAAACATCAAACTTTGATCCAAAAAGCCAACGAGAATCTCATAATAGCATATTTGACCATGGAGCTAGAATTCTTTTTTGGGCTTCGATTAGATGATAGCGATTGATATAGTCTCTCATTAATCAGTTAGTGACATCTCATATCCATACTCCTTACAGGTATACATTAATCGTCTCCAGATTATTCACTAATTATATCGCTTCTTTTAATACAATTTTTTTATTATCTACCCCTAGTAAGTCGTAGTAAAAATAGTATGTTAGACCCCTGCATGTTTTGATATGATGAGAAACTTATATGAAAATATATAACTTATCATTACATGAATTGTGTAGCATCCCAGGTTAGAAAAGCCCTTAGGGGTAGAGTTTTGGGGTTAGAAATAGAATTCAAAGATAGATTGGGAGTTTAGCAAAATTCAGGGGTGAGTTAGTAATTTTCCAGAGCAGTGTGGCCTTCGTATGATGCCTTTAGGGAGGTTTTAATCATGCGAAGCGTGGGAAATGGATTTCATCCATTTTCCCAAGCGCACTCCCGTGCGCCAAGCCTGCACGCCCGTGCAGGTGGGATAAAAGAAAGAGAGAGACGGGAGACTTTCATTTTCTCACCCATTTCAGCCAGCTTTCTTCTCCTTTTCAGCAGCTTCCAGCCCTAGGAGAGAAGTCCAGCTTCCAGCAGCTCCCAATCCAGCCAGAGATCAGAGAGAATAGCTTGAGTTTAAGCTTCCAGCAGCCATGTCGAGAGGTAAGTGTTTCTTACTCTCTCCTTCAGTTTTCCAGCTTGTTTGATGTGGATGGAAATGTGAGTTTCCATTCCTAGCTTAAGATGCTATGCTTGTATGTATGTATGATGATGAGATGATGATTATGTGTTGATTGCCATGCTTATTTTCCACCCAGAACCATGCATGCTTTGCTGTGTGTGTGTAGTGTGAGAAAACTTGATGTGTTAATGGTGGAATCAGTAACAGTGGATGGATGTTGAGATTGATGATTGATATGTGTTATTAGAAGTGCCATATATGCATATTTCCAGTTAATTTCAGTTTGGTTGAGAATCAGTTGGTTTCCAGCGCGTTTCAGATGAGCCATGTCTGAGCAGAGCAAGACACACGACCGTGTGCCCGCAAGAGCACGCCCGTGTGCCCTTGTTTCTGCAAGGACACGGCCGTGTGCACTTCGTGCACACGGGCAGAAAACGCAGGGACACGACCGTGTGTCCTGAGGGACACGGCCGTGTGTCCCATTTATTGCATGAAATGGCCAGAATTCCAGAAGCACACACGCCCAGACGCACGACCAGCACACGGTCCCGTGTGCTGGGGCACACGCCCGTGTGCCTTTGCTTGCACGGCCGTGTGTGTGTGCTACACGACCGTGTGCTTTCCTTGCACGGCCGTGTGTCAGCCAGTTTCTTCCAGAAATTCAGAAATTGATTTATTAAAGGTTTGGTAATCCATCCAAAGGCAATCAGACATCAGATAATTCAGAATTCAGTTAAGAATAGAAGCATATGCATTCAGAGCATAGCATATAGTCTGAATGAGGATCCAGGGATCCGAATTCAGTAGTTTTCAGCAGTCAGAACCCAATCTATGGGTTTCAGTTTTAGGGTGAACTCGAGGGGGCATCTGTGGGACCCAGCTTTCTGACACCAGTCAGTCAGCTCAGCAGTATATCAGCAGTTTATCAGATTTCAGCTTTCTAGCCAGTAGCTAGAATGTTCAGCCCACTTGGCCAGGATGCCGAATCCCTGTGTTCATCAGCCTGATCAGCACAGCAGGTACCTTCGGGTACATTCAGTTAGATGCTCAGATACATGCATCATCAGTCATTTTCAGATTCCAGCTCAGCATGTCATTTCATATATTCATATTGACATGCATTAATCAGAAATCAGTAACCAGATAACAGAATAATCAGATAACAGCAGTAATCAGATAAATCAGATTCAGTGCCAGCAAGCGATTAGATGCATGAATAGGGCCGATCAGGTATGCATGCCCTTGTTTGCTGCTTGCGTGGGTTGAGGGAAGTAAGGAATGCTTACTGGGTGATCTTTATCACTCATCCCTTTCCTTCTTCCTTCCTTTTCAGGTCAGTTTGCTGCTGGCGAGGAGCGGGTGGATTGAGGCTGGCGAGGAGGACCCCACACACACTCTCCAGTTTGTATTTTATTTTCAGTTGGACCTGTGAGGTCTTGTACTTGTACGTTTTGTAAATGTATATGTACTCAGATGTAAAACAGTTGTACAGAACAGTTATATATATATAGTAAAGCCAGTTGGGCTCATTGTATATTTCAGTTTCAGCTTCCGCTTGCAGTGTAAATTAGATCAGCAGTAGTATAGTATTTTCTTTTTCGTAGGATTCCCGTCTCGGGTACCCAAGTTCCAGTTTATTGAATAAAAGATCAGTTTCTTTCAGCAGCAGGGGTACTCGGGGCGGCGGGTCCTACAAATTGATCTATGACAAATACGATAAAAGAGTTTATTTTGTGCAAGTTTGGCTAGATGCACGGCCATGTGTGTCTTGGCAGCATGACCGTGTATGTCCTATAAGAGAACACACAAGGTTATTAAGTCATGCAAACACCTATATAATAAGATGCAAGGAAGCACAATCATATAGCTTTCAAGTATATAATTGTGTGTCATAAAATAATCACATACTGTCAAGATTCTTAACATTTGTTTTGTATCTCCAACATAGTGTTATAATTAACCTTGATTCATAGGCCAAAGCAAGTCATCAGATTTATAAACCAAACGTGTGTGACCACATAAAGCCTTTTGGGAAAAGGTGGTCAAATATACCTCAACTTAAATCACATTAGGAAGTTTTATTGTGTCTTGATACATTGATAGCAAAGACTAGTAGGCTTTGTCTCATACAATAATACCTTCCATTGTTTCCTAACCTCTATTAACTACTTAACAATTGACAAAGTTAGGTTGAAAAGAAAAGTCAATAAAGAACAATAACAAGTTCTTAGAACATTTAAAGTTACAAAACTTATAAAGGATCTCAATCTATATAGCAAGGATTCTCTAACCCCTCCCCCTTCTCCTTATCTGTCAAATTTATGCAACCAATAAGAGTTAGGGGTTATTCTCACACCATTAAGCAATGAAGGCAGAGCATGCTCAGTATGAACCATAAAAAAGTTAGCCATTATCACCATCATAAGCAATGAAAAGAGATTATACTCTTTATAGGGACTCAATTCTCTCAACCTATTCTTTAGTAGATTTTAGTCCCACTAGATTGAACCGCAACTGCTACTTCGATTACTTGGTCTAATTTATCTATAGTCCCAACTAGAGGACTTTAACTACTCAATAAAAAGGCTCCAAGCTTGTGGGTTTAGATTTTGATCTCATCACTGGCTAAACTTTTCGACAATATTTATAAGCAAAAGGCAAGCATCAGTGAACATGTTATCTATATGATTGTGTGTGTCTAACAAAATGCCTACTTGTTGTTTGCCTTTAACATTATAAGTCCAACCAATGAGTAAGTACGAGTTCCAGAAACAACCTATTCTACCTTTGAGTTTTACTAGCACCTAACTCACCTATAAACACGATACAACACCTTAACAACATGTTTTTACCCTAAAACACCACTAGCAACCCTTAGATTTACCCAAAAATCATATTCAGAAGAAACGTAGAATATGAAATACAAGTCCAAAAAGATTTACCTTATTCAGCCTCAACAAAGAGAATCTTTCAACTTCAAATTAAAAAAAAAAAAAAATTTAGGAGTTTCTTTGGGCATTGGTGAAGCCTACAAAAATTTTGAGATTTCTAAGAATTTAAAATGTTGGTGGAATTTTGGGGTCAATAAACGGCTAAGTGAATTTTAAGGGATATTTATAAACAATTTGGGATTAAAAGGGAATCAATCTTAACCATTCAAATAAAGTGATTTTTTGTTTTAATTTTCATTCTTTTTAGACAACGAAAGCTGCATATTAATATTAAGTAATGAGATACTGTCATTCTATCATATATATTTAGATGCCAAAAGATAAAGTATGACTTCGCAGACATGTGATTTGAGCCTCCTTACTCTCATGATATTCTGTCTCTTCTCCTTTATACTCCCCTTATTTCCCCTGAACTCTAACGTTAACCCTAATTCAAACATCGATCTGATTTTTCTTTTCTTTTTCAATGCAAATAATTTGGGGGTTTTCTTCTGTACCTCATATTTCATTTCATGAATTCAGTGCCCATGCATATCAAAATATAAGAATGGAATTGAAGTCTTGAAACTTCGTGGAAATCTGCCATTGATGAACTCACCTCACCTTGTTCATAATTTTGAAAGAATATTTATTTTGCAGATTGCTCATGTTACTGTCAAGTCAACAAATTAATTAGATGCAGTGGGAATGGTTTAAAAATTAAATTACATGAAAATTTTAATCCTTAATCCCACAAAACAATTTAATCAAATTTTGCTCATCATCTTGTCCTTAAAACTTCTGTCGTTTATTTTTAAACGACATCTTTGTCCAAAAATCTTTAGAAATGACGAGAGCATTCCCGTTCTCGTCTTATTCCCGACAAAAAAACGATAAAAATTCTTATTTTACCCTATAGAGAAGTACTAATTTCCTTTCCTACATCATCGAATCTATGCTATTACAACATTTTTATATTATTTGGATATTTAAAGAAATTATTTTTAATTTTTATTAATTCAAGGTTATATAATTATTTTAAAAAATCAAACACTAGGATAAAATAGTAATTTTAATTTAAAATATTATTTTTTTTATAAAATTGTGTTTGATTTTGAATAAAAAATATTATTTAAATTTAATTTTAAGTAAAAAAATATTATTTATGTTAATAAGCGGTGGGAGATCTAATCCCCTTTTTTTTTTTTTCTTATATTATCTTTGTTGTCCCAGGACCGGAATTAAAGGGGAACATTGCCCTCTCTGATTGCAGGCGGCCGAAAAGAAAAAGTTGCAGAGAGATTACAGTCTCCTTTATTTTTTCAGTTTCAGAAAATCGATACACAATGATTTTCATTTCTTAAAATCCCACATCGTTGACTGAAATTAATTAATATAATATTCTTGGCTCGGTTCAATGTGAGCTCCGAAACACTTGTTTGGGCTTCACAAAATGAAGCCCATTTTTAACTTTGGGCTTCTTACTTCTGGCCCAATTTAGGGTGATGAGATGACCGCAGTTCACCTTTTCTTTTAATTCACCATAAACTTGTTCATTATCCTTAAAAATGATAATTTATTCTTAATTGGGGTTAACGTCACAAACATCTAACTTGTGGGTTCATCCTGATTGACCATACTATATCCATTTATCATAAAGTTCACAATTTAATTTGACTTTGTGCCATATAGTTTTCAAGTTTGAAAAAACAAACATATATATCATACAATATAAGACTATAGAATTCATGATAGACTCTTTGCATTCTAAACAAGAATAATATGTGTTTTTTTTTTTTTTTAATTTTTTGTAGCAAAAACAGTGTTTCTCGAAGAATACTATACATGATGTTAATTTCATAGTCCACTCTTATTAATTAGTTGACAAAATTATTTACTTATATCGGTTCAAGAACGTGACAAAATTATGAATCCTGAATTTTATATTATGGTATGTTATTCATGACTTAAATCTTAATATATTAAAGAGTAAATCATTTTTTTCACCATTTGGATCATTCTTGAGGTTCTTTGAGTTTGAAGTTTGAAGATATCTAAATTGTGCATTTTTTGAACAAAATGAATTCTTTCCAAAATAGTGAATTGTAGGGGAATGTGTCAATGTTCAAACTAACCTCACCTAAAACAGAGAATAGAATGTAAATCACAAAACCTGAGCGATAGGGAAAGCATTTTTTTTATGAAAATGAATTGGGAGGTTGATGAGCAACCAGAATTTCACAAGACAAACCCTAACTTTCTAGCCAACTTTCAACTCTTATTATTGAAGCCTTCTTTCACACCCAACACAAGTCTAACTTCCAAGTTGAAGGTTGAGAAATTCAATTCCAAAATAAATAAATTGTTCTACCCTTAGATTAAACACTGTTGAGACTGATGGTTTTAACATTATATTATTAGAAAACTTGAATCAAACCATATTTTTTGGATTTGATTGAAATCTAAAGTGATTTGATTTAGTTTAAAAATTTTTCAAACCCTTTTTTTTTTTTTTTCAGTTTGGTTTGAAACATTTTTAAGTTGTACAAAGTTAAATCATACACACTTATTTTGAGATGTCTTTGAATTAACATGACAAAATGCCATCACAATTTATCAACAATAATCCAATCTTTGAAAATTAATTTTTCACTTTCAAATGTTTTATACTTAAAAAATAATAATATAATTATGATTATTTAGAATATGAAATAAATTTGTTAAAAATATGTTAAATAAATATCATATACATATATATAATAGACATGTAAATAAAATAATAAAATAAATATGAAATACAAATATTATAAATAATTGCTTATTAAAAATTAATGTCAAATAGGATTATATATATTTTAAAAAATTACGGTTTATGAGTTGATTCAATTTGTAAAATTATTTAAATTACAACTTAATCTATAAACTACTTTCTTTTAATTCAAACCAAATTAAATCATATTTTTTGTATGATTTGATTTAATTTTACGGTCTTCACTCATACATCCACCCCTAACATGAATAGTTATATTATATACAAAATAAAGATCAGAAAGAGCACAAAGTTTGGCGGAGTTAAGTAACCAGCAGATTAACATGGCGTATAATTCTATTTCCTTTGCAGATATATCAACTTTAGTCGCAGAGAAAGAAAGAGGTAGTTGTAAACTGATAAACTGCCGCATTCTTGCTTTATAGAGATATCAGTCAATCCAAACCGTAAACCTTATTGCCTTATATCCATCCTGATAACCATTTCTTTCGCAAGCTGGAACAACTGAAAAGCATTTTCATTTCATTCATAACAAAAAGAAATTACACAAATGGAGAATTCATCAGTTGTTTCGGAGTTTGAAGGGACTCTTTTGAAAGACCCCGACCCTTTTTCCTACTTCATGTTGGTAGCATTCGAGGCGTCGGGTTTGATTCGTTTCGCATTGTTGTTGATATTGTGGCCGGTGATTCGGTTGCTAGAGGCGTTAGGGATGGGAGATATGGGGCTGAAGCTTATGATATTTGTTTCCACCTGCGGTGTTCACGAGTTGGAGATTGAGTCAGTGGCGAGAGCCGTTTTGCCTAAGTTTTATATGGATGATATCGACATTGTGGCGTGGAAAGCTTTTACTTGTTTTGATAAAAGAGTTGTGGTCACCAAAACGCCAAGGATTATAGTGGAGAGGTTTGTAAAAGAGCATTTACGAGCTGATGAGGTTATTGGTACTGAACTTTGGGTGAACCGATTTGGATTTGCCACAGGTTTTATTAAAGGAGATTTTGACTCTATATCTGATCGAGTTGCTAAATTGTTCATTGATGAAAGTCCTAGCTTAGGGCTAGGATTAGGAGGAAATGCTTTAAGTTCCACATTTTTATCTCTATGCAAGGTAGGCAATTATGGATACTGATAAACATCTTCAAACTTTCCTTTCTTGGCATAAACCAATTATTAATAAATTTTATGGTAACAGGAACGAAGGCAGCCACCATTCATCACCAACCAGAGGCAGAATGGCCACCAGGTCCTCCATCCACTTCCAGTGATCTTCCACGATGGCCGCCTGGTGAAGAAACCGACGCCGTCTACAGCTTTTCTAATCATCCTGTGGATTCCACTTGGCATAACATTGGCAATAATCCGAATATTTGTTGGCCTAATTTTGCCCATGTGGGCGATCCCCTATGTGTCACGTTTATTTGGCGGGAAAATCATCGTCAAAGGCAAACCACCACCGCCGGTTGCTGGTAGCAACAGCGGGGTTCTCTTTGTCTGCACCCACCGAACCCTAATGGACCCTGTGGTGTTATCCACTGTATTAAGACGCAAAATCCCAGCCGTCACTTACTCCATTTCAAGATTATCAGAAATTCTATCACCCATCCCCACCGTTAGATTAACAAGAATCCGCCATGTTGACGCTGAAAAAATCAAAAGAGAACTAGCCAAAGGTGATCTAGTGGTTTGTCCAGAGGGAACAACATGTAGAGAACCTTTTTTACTAAGATTCAGTGCTCTTTTCGCTGAATTAACCGACCGCATAGTTCCAGTAGCGATGAATTATCGGGTTGGGTTTTTTCATGCAACGACAGCAAGAGGCTGGAAATGTTTGGATCCAATTTTCTTCTTCATGAACCCGAGACCCGTTTACGAAGTCACGTTCTTGAACCAATTGCCCGTGGAGGCCACCTGCTCGTCCGGTAAAAGCCCACATGACGTGGCGAATTACGTGCAAAGGATCCTGGCAGCTACATTGGGGTTTGAATGTACAAACTTCACGAGGAAGGACAAGTACAGGGTGCTGGCGGGGAATGACGGAACGGTGTCGTATACTTCGTTTGTTGATCAGGCCACGAAGGTGGTGAGCATATTTAAGCCGTTTTTTAACTAAGAAAATATAAGAAATAAAATTGGTCTTGTTGATTTGTTTTTATTGGGTATAAAGACGGGATTGATCTGTATTGAAATATTGTTTCTTTTAACAATTTATTATAAAGATTATATCCGTCAAAATCCCATTAGTCCTTCCTACAACCACACCCACCTTCCAAAGACTTGTTTCTCTTTCATTGTGAATCATGCTTCTCCTTTTGATGAGATTCATCGACATATTTATCATGTTTTCATTATGAAATTCTTGTAATGAGATCTTAATATGCTTCACCACTTCACATTCAAAATAATACTTCATTTTAATGTGTTTTATCTTTATGTGGAATATAAGAAGACTAGGAAGAAGCTGCACTTTGATCTTAAAAATGAATCATGGTTACTTCTTTTCATATTTGAAAATCTTTAACGAGAGTCTTTTTACCTCTTTATTGTACTTGAAAATTTTTAACTAATCTCTTAAGCCAAACAGCTTCTTTACATGCTTCAGAACTTAGCTTTCATAGTATACGATGAAAAAACTAGATTGTAACTTCAACATCCAACTAACAATCCACTCTACTGTTAGAGACTACAAAACCCGTGGAAGATTTCATAAATATGTGGCTGTCTAAGCACAACTTGTGTATGTTTTAAATCAACCTTATGTTCACCCAAGATCATCCAAAACAAAATTCAATATACATATATGTGAAGAATCATTACCTTCTAATGAAGTTTCAGCACATAGACTTTCTTGAAGTATTTTCAAAGCATTCTGGATGAAACGGGTGGGTATTTTTACTTCCAAAAATGCTTTATGCACATGCCTATAGTAAAGATGAGCCTCGGGTGGCTTTTGAGTAGTCCACTTATAAATTGCATGCATGAAAAGCAGGGCTACATAGATGAATTGTTGACAATGAAATGATCAAATCATCATGAGATGATAAGTTATGAATAATGAAGTGTATTGTCACAAGAGAAAGGTAGGGAAATGAACCCTAGCGACATAGTTGTGTGCAATGAATACGTTAAATAAATGAGATGAGATGAGATAAACTTTGTATGAATAAGAGAAGGGACAAGACAAAAATCCTAATGACAAAAGTTGTATGCATAACTATGTCAAAATGAGAATGGAGGAATGTTAAGATATTTTAAAAGTTATATGCATGTAAAGGTGTCTGATAAGTCACCTACTTAGTAAGTGTTTTAATACTCATCATTCCCTTTGATTGTTTTGCAAGTGTGAGGTAAGGATATTAGGGTTGTAAGAGAAGTGTGAGTCAATTGATCAGGATTACATTAAAAGTGATTCAAATGTCTATTTATGTTTGTGATATTACATTTATGTATTTGAGTTTCTTTTCTTTTTTTGGTTGACATAGAATCCGGTCTATACTAGTGCATTTATAACTTTTCAACTATACAACTCTTCTAACCTGTTAGACCCTCGTGTTTTTCAGTTTATTCAAGAGGTAAATAGTTAGTCTCTAAACTATCAACCACATTAGACTTGTAAACCTTAAGTAAACACAATCTCTTAATCATATTCTATTGAATAAGATCAAAAATTTAAAACTTAACACTTTTGCTGATAGTAAGAAGTCAACCAAATTATCACTTCTCAAGACTCTTATGCACCTTTTTCTAAGGTATGAATGATTATATTCCTTGTTATATATATATATATATATATATATATATATATATATATATGATACTTTTACACACATTTTTATAAAGTCATTCATGCTCATTTAATATAAGTTTTAATCCCCCTGCATATCTAAGAATGATTTTTTTAATTGCAAAAGAAATTCAAATTAACACATTTCTTATTCTCTTTCAAGGATATTCGTATGAGGAAGAGTATTACAAACGACTTCAAGCCCAAAAGATAAAATTTCGATAAGTACTATATTCTAGAAGCCTCATGTGAAGACAATCAGGTCACGTGTTTCACTATTTTCACAATAACTTAGCAACATAAATAAGTTTTCAATTTTCATAAAACCATCCTTCTAAAATTCAATATCAACAAACAAAGTGTATTTTATTGTTCATACATTTCAAAAACCACTACGATATCATTATTTATAACTGTTGAATTTACGTAATCTCTTGAAATGACGCCATGAAAAAATAATAAGGCACAACCTTGGAATTCCGGAGACCCAAACTAAATAATTTGTTCACAAATTATTGTACAGAAATCTTGATGTTGTTTTCTGATTTGTCCAATGAGATTAAGTAAATTAATCAATGTATTTGTTTTGGTAGGCAAATTGGAGATTTTTTCTCCTTAATTTTGCCTTTTTATTGATTGGCTAAGCAGTTTTATTTCCTTGCAAAAGAAGGCAACGGGAAATTTATACTCCAAGCAAAGGATAATAAAATTTTCCCACCTAGCTAACCTAGAACCTGACCCCCCCATTTACAAGTAAACCCCAACTTCATTGTGCGATTTAAGAAAGAGTAAATTACATCTTCGGATTCAAGGTCTGGTTTAATGTCACTTTTTTGCACCTAAATGTTTATAAAAAAAACACTTTTTTCTAAAAGTAAGATTAATTGTATAAAAATAAAATAATAATTTTATCGTTTTTTAATTTAAAAAAATAAAAAATTATTTATTTTACGTATATGTAATATAATATTTTAATCATTAATAATGTTCAAAAAAACTTACGAATAAGTTTATGAAATTTTTTGAAAACTATAACCGTTGGTGATAATCCTTCACTCTTCTCATGGTTGCACTGTCGTCTTGAGTTGTCGGTCCCACCACTCTTTTTTTCGTCACAAAACATGTGGTTGTTGAAAACTCTTCAATTACTCGAATCTTCAACAATATGATTAAGTGAGGAGTCATTCATGACAATATTAAATCACGATAGTGAAAAGGTGATAGCGGTTGACAACTCGTGCGATTGGGAGAGGTGATGACAATGGTACAAGAGATAAGGTGGATTGAAGGGTTGATTGCAAGAGAATGAGAGGCGGTGGGGATTGATCAGGAACAAAGGAAAGTCAGGGTGAGGGTGAAGAAAGAGGTGGTGGGGGTTGTTTCTTAACTTTTGTTAATTTAACATTATATTGTAATTTTAAAATATAAAATAATAAGTATAAAAAAAAAGTAATTTCACTTCATTTTTCGTTAACAAAATTTAAGTTTTAGTATAAAAGTGTTATTCATACCCTCTAGGGGTGAAAATGTATTTAATTCAAACTTTAGGTGGCATCATGTGATTTACTCTTTAAAAACTTCATGGCCAAGTAATTGGAAATTTTGAGTCTGACTAAGCCTAGTTAAACAATAACTAATAAAAGTAGAATGCTATGTTCGACCCAAAGTTTCGGGAAATCATAAGGTTTTATCCTTTGAATTCTTTAATGCCAACTTTCACCCAAATTAAACTACATTAAAACTAAAAAGTTACCACGTAAGATAATAATCGTTATTTCATTCCAAAAATTTTGTAAAAAAAAAAAAAAAACAAAAATTTTGAATCACTGAAATCACTAAATAAGGTTGTCCTCAACAACAAAATTTAGCCTTTATTAGTGAAGGCCTCTGAGACTTCACAGCAAATGCCTAGGGCCACTATAAGCATCGTTGCCACCATGTTGGCTTCTCGGCGATGTTACCTTTTTTGTAGCCACCTGTAGGTGGGTTTGGCCTCCACTTGACCAAAGAAGTCATATTCGGCCTCTAGACAACCGATAGTGGTTGAGTCTGGTCTCATGCCGTCTCATTAAAGTTTGTAATCCATGATAATAAAAAAATAAGACAAAATAGAAAAAAAATAAAAAATTGTCAACACTCGAAATCAAAATGAGGTATAATGTTATAAAATCATACTAAATATGGTAAAAATTACATTAAACAGATATAATCTTACTAAATTTGATAAAATTTAATGGTTTTTATATGATTTTAATATTGAATCTCATTAAATTGGTCATGATACCTTGAAAGATAATATAATAATTTAAAGAAAAAAAAAAAAGTGGAACCTTTAAGCTGCGTAAAATGCCTGTTGTTTGCTGATTCCATGCAAAGAACTATGCGTTATTAGTTAATTAATTATTTAATTAATTGAGGTTTTAAAATGGGATTACTTGCATCACATCATTAATTAATGTGACTCCAACCGCCCATCATGGTCGGCCCATTAATTAACCCCTACCTATATTATTAAAAAGGCCGAACCACTTATTCCCGCCCAAGGTTTCTTAAATAATTATAATTTTAATTATAATTTTAAAAAATAATATAAAATTTAAAAAATCAAAAAATAAATGTCAATAATTTTTTTGTCATTAAATTTAATCATTATTTTTGGTGAATAAATAAAATTTTAATTATTTAAAAATTTTTTAAATAGTGATTTGTTATTTAAGATAACCTTGCGTGGGAATAAGTGGTTTGGCCTATTAAAAAGGCCAAAGGACATTTTCCCACCCATAGTTTGAGGCAGGGACAAATTCCCACCCGCTTAAGTTTAAAAGCCCAAAGTCCCACCCTTCATCCAATTTTCCGTCCAATTTCATTAACCCACTGGATGAAATGACTAAAATACCCTTATTAATAAAAATATATTAAAAATTATAAAAAAAATTTAAAATAATATTTAAATATATTAAAAATTTTAAAAAAAATTTAAAAAATTTTATAAAATAATAAAAATTTTTTAATTTTTAAAAAGTAAAAGCCAGCCACCGCCGCCGCAGCGAATGGCACCAGGTGGCCGTTCCGGCCACCTATTTCCAAGAGAGGCCAGATCTGGCCTCCTCCGCCGGAAACCTTGGCCGGAAACGGCCGTTGGGGCCAAAGCTGGTCATCTCTAACCGTTTTCGACCTTTTTTTTTGCCGGAGGAGGCCAGATCTAGCCACCTCCGCCAAAAGACGAGGCGGCCAGATCTGGCCGATCTGGCCGCGTCCGTCTATTCCGGAGGCCAGATCTGGCCTCTCTTGGAGCCAGGTGGCCGTTCCGACCACCTGGTTCTATTAACTGCGGTGGTGGCTAGTTTTTATTTTTCAAAATAAAAATTTTTATAAATTTTAATATATATTTTAATATTATTTTATATTTTTATATATTTTAATTCTAAAATGACTAATTTACCCCTTGACTTATTGTTGACTGTTAGAGTTAACAGTCAATGGGTGGGACTTCGGGCTTTTAAACTTAAGCAGGTGGGAATTTGTCCCCGCCTCAAACTATGGATGGGAAAATGTCCTTTGGCCTATTAAAAATTATCTACACTGCATCAAAGTTTTGAGGCACTTCCAATTCTAGACCATTTGATTTAGATATATAAATAATTATTAAGGACGATTAATCATCTTAAATTATTGACTAATTACAAAATAATGAGCTTTAAAAAATACGAAGACAAGACAGACAACTAAACGGAGCGTTACATAAAAGGATAGTCAAGCATGCGACTGACGTGTCAGACAAAGACCTGGTCCACCTCTTTTAAGACGCGCCTGGGTATCGTAGAACGTGCTACGTATCACTGGTCAGAAAATCAGTGAGGCGCGTGTAAAGAAGAACAAATGACGCTCCATTTTCCTTTGTGACGAAGTTCCTCGGCGCGTGAAAAACCATAGTCTACTTTCATCCTGCTTGTATAGGTTTTACTAGCATATGGTCACCCACATTACAGGTCATGTGTGTATAACTAGGGCAGTAAGGGAAAATATTGACTTACTGGAATGGTTGTTAACGGGCAAGATCTGGTGGATGATCAAGAGATTTTGATTGGATTTGGACTGGAACATTTTTATTATGTACAGAATCTTGACACCTCATCAGTTGCAGAAGTTTACTCAACATACAATTATAACAAATCATTAACCTTTCGGATTGTTGTCACTCCACGCGCCTTGGCTGGAAAACGGAACTAAACTGAAACATACTGCGCGTTTGTTTAACCAACACAACTTTTGAATCAACCAATCCGAAACCCACCGCATATGAAAAATTCACTGCGTTAACGACACGCGAATAGAACAATACGACGCGGTTTTCCCTTAATTTCCCTTCACGCGACTCCATATATTTCTCAATTCCTCCGTTTTCTTTATCTCTGAAACGGCCCCAACATCCCCCCTGTCTCTCCCTCTCTAGGTGAAAAATTTTGTAAGATTTTCCTGGAAACATCCGTCTTTCCGAGAGAAATTTTCGACTTTTCTCGTTACTCAAATTTAATCCAGATGTCGTTCAATTTCCTCTAATAAATAGTCTTAAAAAAAAAGTAATTACATCTGTCTCTATGTCTTCTGTAGTTTCGTCATCGTCTTATTGGTGTTACAGATGCAGCCGGTTCGTTAGGGTTTTGGATCAGGATGCGGTAACATGTCCGGACTGCGACAGCGGTTTCGTGGAGGAGATCGAGAATCCGCCACGCGGCATAGAACCCACCGACGTACAACACCGCGGCCCGAGGAGGTTTCCGGCAGCCGCGATGTACATGATCGGTAGTAATAATAACCACAGCCACAGTAATCGCTCTAATCGAGATCAGATAACCTCTGCCGGTCCGTTTCTTCGCAGAAGCCGAAGAACGGGCGGCGATCGGTCTCCTTTTAATCCAGTTATCGTTCTCCGTGGACCGGACAGGCCGGTTATCGGAGCTGATGCTGAAAATAGCGGTAACGGTTATGAATTGTATTATGACGACGGTGAAGGCTCTGGTTTGAGACCGTTACCACGAAGTATGTCGGAGTTTTTATTAGGATCTGGATTTGAACGGTTGATTGAGCAGTTATCGCAGGTTGATAATATGAATGGGATAGGCGGGTATGAGCATCCACCAGCTTCAAAGGCCGCAATTGAATCTTTGCCGTTCATTTCTATCGATGTGAGTCATGTAGAAATGGAATCACACTGTGCTGTTTGTAAGGAAGCTTTTGAATTAGGATCTGAAGTGAGAGAAATGCCGTGTAAACATATTTATCATTCTGATTGTATACTCCCGTGGTTATCGCTTCGTAATTCTTGTCCCGTTTGCAGGCATGAATTGCCTTCTGATAATAATCAAGACACAAGTGAGGAAACTGAAAATGCAGCGAACGGTGAAGGACAAGTTGTGGGTTCGAATAATGATGAGGAGACAGTAGGATTAACAATTTGGAGGTTGCCGGGCGGAGGGTTTGCGTTTGGGCGGTTTTCCGGAGGAAGAAGAGGTGCTGAAAGTGAGCTGCCGGTTGTTTACACGGAGATGGATGGTGGTTTTAACAATGGCGGAGGTGTGCCGAGGAGGGTTTCGTTTGGGTCAAGAGGGAGTAGAGGAGACAGAGACAGAGGTGGGTTGTTTCAAAGGGCTTTTAGCAATTTGTTTGGGTGTTTTGGCGGACCAGGAAGTTCAAGTTCTGCTTCAGATTCGAGGATAAGGAGGAGGAGTAGAAGGACTTCCTTGTTTAACATATCGACGCGGAGGAGAAGGGCTTGGGATGTTATGGTTAACAATAGTAGTAGAATAAGATGATGATAAATGAATGAGAAATATATCCTTTCGTTATATATATTGAGAGAGACCGAGATAATATTGAAAAAGGTTTCTTCCCAATCAACGGAATTGAAAAGATGGATGGAATTGAGGAAGGTTCAGTTTACAAATAAGTAAAGCTGTTATCTTTGAAGAAGATGAAGCAGCTGCAGCAGAAGCTTCAATGGAAAAGCCGTGTAGTTGATAGTTTGGCATTTGGGGAGAAGGAAGCTACGTGATTTGAGGTAGCATAAATCAAATTGCAAGTTTGATTGAATCGGAGTAGTGGGCCTGCCTTTTTATAATTATTTTATAATCTGTAACTATTGATAGTTCGTTTATCATGTCATTCTTTTACCAAGAAATCTATAAGTCTTATCCAGCTTATGAAAAAGCATTGTTTCTGGAATTTGTTTGATTCTAGGTTCCATCAAAGAATATCTTTGATTCAAGATTTTGACTCAGTGGAAAGAAAGGCTTTCATATATGAATAACTCCTCCTCCTCCTCCTCCTCCTCCTCCTCCATTTGATGTTGAAAGCACAGAAATTGTCCGAGCTCCTGCAGGTGAGGATAATCGTCTGTTTTTAATGTTAGAAACGTGTCCTGTTCTTGTCATGGAAAATTGAGAAAGTAGGACCATGATTTTAATGGGATTGAAAATACTTCGAGAATCTAATGCTGATATTGTGGTTGTGGTGTGGAGAAAGTAATGGAATTAGAGATGTTATTGTAGCCAAGAAATACATGATATTATTAAATTGTGGGATGAGTGATTAATTAATAAGAATTATGTAAGATATTGGAGTAAAGTCTTATGCAGACAAGTATAGTGATTGATGAAAGTTGCCAAATTGGAATTATGATATAGTCTGTTCAAATTCATGACCTTGCTGGGGCTCACTGGGTAGTCCTTCTGAGTTGAAAAGGTCTCTAATTGTTTGTGGCTAAAGTTTTGACCAGACCAGACCAGATCCGACCCCAAACAATCCCTCACTTCGTTTTAATTTTAGGCATAAATAAGAGTATGAGATCTCAATTTCCTTGCCCAAAAATATCTCGAAGGGATTTGATTCCAATCCTTCCTTTACTCGATGCTGAGAATAAATTATGTTTTTAAGACTTTTTTTCTTTTTTGTGTCAAAAAAGACGAGCATATGTTTCTTGAGTTGTGTGATTTGGATTGCACGTGTAGCCAGCAAATTAATAGGTTGGGTAGGCGCAAAAAATTCAAAGGAGTGGGACCATTTCTGCGCCTGATTGCCATTTTTGTCAACTCCAATTTTGAACATCAAATATTTGATTATTCTTGGTTTCTTATTACTATGATTTAGCTTCCCTTGGTTGCTCTAAGAAGCCCAGAGGAGAACATGGGTATCCATGTTAAGGTCAAACGACTTATTCCCACCAAAGGATTACTTAATCGATAAAGTGTTATCTAAAAATAGTAATCAAAATTAATAATTTAATTTTAATCATTAAATTTAATTAATTAAAAAAATATTTTTTAAATAAAAAAATTTAAAAGTAAAAAATAATAAAATTAAATTTATAAAAATATTTAAAATATAAAATAATAATAATATAGTATTAAAATAATAATTATTAAAATTTAAAAAATAAAAAATTTAAAAAATGGTTATCATCATCAATGGTAGCATTTACAAAACATTTAATCAGATAATTAAAGATAGCCACCTAATTGGATTGGTAACTATAAATTATCATCTGATTGGATTTGATTGTCTTGTCAACATAGGTAGTTATCATAAAAATGGTTAAAAATAATTTGTATATATAAAACTAGTTATTTTCAATTATCTTTAATAGTGGAGGTAATTAACTTTGGTTGTCTCTATCATTAAGGCTACAAAATCTAATCGTTAATCTAATTAAATAGTTATTTTTGATTATTTAATTAAATTTTATTATATCACCGATACAACTTTTGATAATCATAATTGTTTTGTTTTTAATTTTATTAATTTTTAATAATTATATCAATGTTATTTTATATTAAATTTTATTTTAACATTAATATTATTTATTTTTATTAAAAAATATTTTTATTTTTTTATTATAAAAGGTTAATTAAAAAAAGTAAGTATTGGACTTTCTAAAACCTTTCAAATGGACTTTTGTTATTTAAGGAACCGTGGTGGGAATCAGTGATTGGGCCCCGTTATTAATGCCCAAACAGAGGTGGGGCTGTTGTTTTATACTAACGGGCATCATTCCTCCTTGGACAACTAATAAATTATGTGACCCATTCTTCTGACAAGTTCCATAACTGCTTTGTCAAGACTGGAAAATCCGCGTCTTCTGCAGAACTTTTTGTATATTAATATGACATCTGTTATTGTTACAAACTGAAGCCGGGTATAAATGTGAACACGCGACCTAAAATTTGCCTCAAAATTAATTTAGAAAAATTCCAACAAAGGCAGACGGTCAAACTAAAGCATTGATTGAAAACAAAAATGGTCATAAGAAGGAATAGTCGAAAGGATAATTGTGATAATAATATGTAAAACGCATAAGATATTACAGGAGGAGGAGCCCATCCAGCATAAATTAATGTAAACGCAAACTGAATTATTTGAAAATGAAAGACCGATGGCCGGAGTGAAATGCAATGGAGCTTCGTTCTTTGGGGGTATTCCTCGAAGGTCAACAATGAACTTGACGTGTATGGATGGCTGAGAGTCATATTCAAATTAAATCTGTCCCTTCATCCTTTGATTGTGAAACATTAACTAATTTATTTTGTTTTATTTCCCGTTTAATTATTTATTTTTTGGAATAATCCTTTTAGCAATTACTCTATGAATTACAAACCCTAAAACACAACTGGGGTTTCTTTTTTCGGTCTGTTCAGTTCATCAGTCATAATCATGAAGAGATTAGAAATGAAAAAGCTAGTCTTCTGGAAACCAAAAAAAAAAAGAAAATGCTTTTAGAATTCGCGAGAAAAATGAATAATGTTGTTCACCTTTTAAATATTTTGAGCATATATTTCCAATTTTCAAACCGAAAAAGAGAGACAAATTGGCTTCCAAACTCTCTTGGTGTCTTATCCAAAACCAGTTGGTGTTTACAAAGAAGACACTTGGGTGGACTAGAAATTAAGAATCCATGGCCCTCAACAGATATCATAATATTAATGTAAACATCTGTAACTTTCTTTCAATCTTTCCAAGCCACCTACCTGCCGCCTAATACACGCCCCTTCATGAAAGAAATTGCGTTTGGTCACTTAACAACTTGAATAATTATATTATATTGAGACCGATCTTCACGACCCTTTACAAACTAGACTGGTTACTTCAAATTCTTACTCAAAATTCTGAAGGATCGAGGTAAATAAATGTTATCGCTTTTACAACTTTGCAAAAAATGGTGTTCTTCCGTGTAGTTTTTTAGTTGCAGAGACATTTTGTTTCAGCAGTTTCTGCATTTTTTTTTTCATGAGCTTTTCATTCAAATGTGTCAGCTGACAGTTGATGGCTGATAATACTTTTAACTAAGTATTCCACTAATTAAATAGTATTTGAGCTCATAAGATTTGACAATCATATAATAAATTTAATATTAGGGTTTTAAATATTAATCTCATTTACAATATGTAACATCCACATTTATATCCATGAAATGATCTGTAAAAAAAAAGGAAAAAAAAAAAAAAAGGTGCATGCATACATGCATGCATGCAGGAGATTTTTATGTAGAAAATA
Source organism: Anacardium occidentale (assembly GCA_026122585.1). Classification (NCBI taxonomy): domain Eukaryota; kingdom Viridiplantae; phylum Streptophyta; class Magnoliopsida; order Sapindales; family Anacardiaceae; genus Anacardium; species Anacardium occidentale. The sequence continues at coordinate 18,410 of JAJEJH010000097.1, read as the reverse complement.
TTAATCTATAATAAAGAAAAGAATAATATTCTTAACTCTAAAATAATTAAATATTATATTATATTTGATTATTGATTAATTGAAACAAATTAAATTAATATTGATTGGAAAAGTAGAGTAGAGATGGTGGTGCGTTCCCCACACAGGGAGACCGAAATTTCAATTATCCAGGTTTGCCGAAAGTTTCAAACCCTTATTTAATTATGCTGGGCCAATTTATTAAATAACTAATCCTTCTTAGTCAATAATTAATCAAGATTATCTCATTTCCATGCATTACGTTTAGGTTATTTCCTTTCGATCAATTAGGGCTTTGTCCCCACTCGTCTCTTCCAGAAATTCATTCCTAGAACAATAATTATTTATTAATAATAATTATTTATTTAGGAATGAAGTACTTTAAAAAAATAAACAGTAAAGACAATTATTTTGGAAAATAAATTATAGTAGGAAAATGAATGGCCTTAAAAGAAGTCGTGCTTGGAAATAAGACGGCGCAGGAGCACATTACCCTAAGAACTCATGTGTCAAAATCATACACGAAACACCATAACTCTGGACCCAATGCAGAGAGCTACCACATTAAATTACAAAGTTTAACTTTTTAATCTTAATTAATATTTCATTAGGGTTCAGAAGTTTAATTTCTTATTTTATTTTTAAAAATTTATTTTTTAAATCACATTTATTATAGATTAGTAATATTATAAAATTTTATTAATTTTAAAAATAAATAAGTAAAATTTATCTTTCTAACATTAATATGTAATATTCATTTTTATCTTTTTGTTTTATTAAATTATATTTATTGTGGATTAATTTAATCTATTTAACAACATACTTTAATTTTATCAAAAATTATTTTTTTTTAGTATAAATTATTGTTTCATTCTTTCTTAATATTACAAAAAAAAAAAATTCATTACCATTTAATACAAAATTTAATAATCAACATATTTTCAGATTAATTAAAATTACAAAAATGCCTTGTTTAAAGTGATATTTTATTACCCAATTATATTTAATTTATCAATTTATATTTCAATCATTATAATTATAATTTTTTTATTATTTTTGTATTCCTTCTCTGCCTGTCATTATCAATTCTTCATTACCAATTGTCAATCTCTCTGGTTGTTTTCATTATCACTTATTTATTTATGTAATAAATTTGTAGAAAGAGAAGAGGAAGAGAGAAATTAATATACATTATCAATAAATTGAGATAAGGGGTGGGGGAAGAACTTTTCAAAGTTAACTGATAACATAGTATTTCATTAAACCTTGAGGGGGGCGTAGGTGCTTTGTCTTTTATTAATTGAATAAATAATTATCATATAAATACAAAATAGATTGAAGACAGTTGTACTCCATTTTGTATATATGTACGTGTTGGTCAACTCTTGTAAATAATATCATAAATAAAATTTCCCAATGGTTATTAATAATCAGTAAAATTATTTAATTAATTAATTTTATAATTTAACGGTATATAAAATTTTAATATTATTTTAAAAATTAGATAATTATTTTTATATTTCAAAAGAACTTATATTTAATAATATAATCAATGTAATCTATTTATTACAAAAAAAAAAATTACCCGACCTTCTTCCAAAATATTAACAGAAGTGGAAAAATGGAGAGGGACGTTGTTCACTTTCACTGCATGTCGTTTTCAATTTTCTGCCTTGTATTTAAGCAGAACCAGAACACCAAACCATTCAAAACGTCCAATGGCTTCTTTCCTCTTTTCTCTTCTTGGTTTCACAATTTTCCTTCTCATCTTCCATTCAAAACCCTGTTTTCCCTCCAAACCGACACTCTTACTGCCCCTCAAAACTCAAACCATATCTCGTCTTTCTTCAGAAACATCATCATCCACCACAAGCAAACTCCCCTTTCACCATAACGTCAGTTTAACCGTCTCTCTTCAAGTTGGCTCGCCGCCGCAAAACGTCACCATGGTTCTTGACACTGGCAGTGAACTTTCTTGGCTCAACTGCAATCAATCACAAAACTTTAATGCTTTTTTCAACCCAAATGCTTCCTCTTCATATTCGACTATTCCTTGCACTTCTTCGGTTTGTACGAACAGAACCCGGGACCTCCCTATACCCGCTTCCTGTGACACTGACCAGCTCTGCCATGTCACCATCTCATACGCGGACTTGACTTCAACTGACGGTAACCTTGCCACTGAAACCATGTTATTGGGCTCGTTAAAACAACCGGGGTTCATATTCGGGTGCATGTACTCCGGTTTTAGTTCGAGCTCCGATGAAGATTCGAAAAGTACCGGATTAATGGGCATGAATCTTGGGTCGTTATCTTTCGTTACTCAAATGAGGTTTCCCAAATTCTCGTATTGTATATCGGATTTCGACTCCTCCGGTGTTTTAATTTTCGGGGACGCAAGTCTGCCCTGGCTTAAACCGTTGAATTATACTCCACTGGTTAAAATATCCGACCCGTTACCGAATTTTGATCGGGTGGCATATAGTATTCAGTTTGAAGGTATAAGAGTTGGGAGTAAAATGTTGAACTTACCAAAATCAGATTTTGAACCGGACCATACTGGAGCAGGTCAAACCATGGTTGACTCGGGTACCCAGTTCTCTTTTTTATTGGGTCCGGTTTACACTGCTCTAAGAAACGAGTTTTTGCAACAATCCAAAGGGATATTGAGAGTCTTGGATGACACAAACTTCGCATTTCAAGGTGCAATGGATTTGTGCTACTTAGTCGAGTCGACTCGCCAAAACTTGCCCGAGTTGCCTGTGGTTAGCTTGTTGTTTTCCGGGGCGGAAATGAGTGTGTCAGGTCCAAGATTGTTGTATCGGGTACCCGGTTTGGTCAAGGGTGGAAATGATTCAGTGTATTGCTTCACATTTGGTAATTCTGATCTTTTGGGCATAGAGTCCTTTGTGATTGGCCATCATCATCAACAAAACATTTGGATGGAGTTTGATTTGGCTAACTCTAGGGTGGGCTTCATTGAATTTAGATGTGATGTTGCTAGTAAAAAACTAGGGCTTGGCGTCTAAGACCGTCTGATTTGTATCAAGTGTATTATATTTTATGGAAATGAATTTACATTAAATATTATTTTACTTCTGATTCAGGGAATCTCTGTCAAGTTAGGTAGCGTGGGGCCAGGGCAGAGAATCAGTAGGGTCCACTAATTTTGGTTTCAGATACGGAATTAATGATGAAGGGCACGTGTGAGAGTGTATGATGTGAGATGGAGGTTCAATGCATGGCATCAGCGGACATTCAGCTTTTGGGGTCTGACTGCCAACCTGGCATTTTCTGAAAGCCGTCTCGTGGTTGCCCACTGAGACGGCAGTCTTCTGTACTGATTCCTGTCTTGTGGAGTATCCGACTGTAAATCATTTGTCGGGTCTTTTATTTTTATTAAAAATCCTTTTAATCAAATTATAAAACTAATTTTAAAACTCAATATGGTTATTAATTACTTATAATTTTTTTTAATTAAAACGGCACCGTTTTAGCACAAGTGGCAGACTAATAAACAATTCTCCCATAGCAAGACCGAGATGAGTTGGATTGAATTGCGTCAATTGACTCGATCGACCGTCTTTTTGATTTCATGCTGTAAGTCATTCTCTTCTTCTCTTTCGCTTTTTGCCCTTTACGACGCCGTCCTTGGTCGTTTTTATTGACGTTTATTGAAATAAATTTGATTGTGAATAATGCTGGAGATGATGTTAAGTCATTTGCAATTAAAATTGATTTTGAAACCCTAATTGTATAATGAAATAGAATCCCTAATTAGGTATGAGCATTGCATGTTATTCGATAGAAGTTTCAAACTTTCACGTTGAATGTTATAAGTATATTGCCTGAGATAATTTTGCTGGAATTTTGATTACAGTACCGTGGCATTCTCCCGTTCAAGTATTCTTAATGTGGAGACTGTTTAGCATTTTGAGTGATTCTATGGTTTTGAACATTTGCCGATTATTGGAATCTTCGTGAAAGCTTTGGTGATTGTCTGAGGTTGATTGACCTTACATGTTAACGAAGAGATTTTGAATACATACAGCTATGAGTTTTGTTTTTCGAGGTTCTAGAGCGGATTTAGAAAATGGGCTCCAAGGATTCATTCCAGAGACGCGGACAGTGGTATGTTACCATTACAATTTACTTGAACTTTTGTGATAACGTTTATTGTGAGCTTTTGTTGATATGTTTTGATACTGAGTATGTTTTTGTCAGCGTGTTCACGCTACACGACCTGTTAATTCCAATTCTCTTGCTTTCCTTGTTACAGGTACTTAAGTTCATCCCTTCTAATTTTATTTACCTTTTTCCTTTGATGTTGGCAATGTATGATAGAAATTATATTGGTGTTATTATGATTAATGTACTATGGCTCTGATCTAACAGTTCTCTTGCTATTCATGATATTGAATTCACATCAGATGTCATCAAATTTTCTGGTATTTCTGAAACTTTTTGCATATTCCTAACATTTTAGCTTTTCTGGCACACGTGACTGAAGTTTACATTCTTTAAATAGCAACTTAATAGGGCTTCTTGTCAATTTCTCCATAGCTTTGGCTAGTGCTTGGTATCTTTTGTTGGCCACAACCCTAAGGATGTGTGCAACTTGTCAACAACTTCAAGCTCAAGCACAAGCCCATGCTGCTGTAGCCAATGGGCTTCTTGGTCATACTGAATTGCGGTTGCATATGCCATCAGCCATAGCTTTTGCATCCAGAGGTCGTTTACAAGGCCTTCGACTCCAGTTGGCACTCCTTGACCGGGAGTTTGATGATTTAGGTGTGGTGTTGCTCTTAATTGTGTATTTTTTAGCTGAAAAGGGTTAGAAAAGCTGATCTTGACTTGACCTAATTGCTGTTGGGAGAGACAGAACAACATTTTTTCTTTTTTGTAATTTTCTTTGAATATTTATTGTTTTCTTTGAAAAGGTTTGTACATCACAGTGGTTGTTTATCTATAGATTATGAAGCTTTGAGAGCACTGGATGCTGACAATGTCCCCACAGCTGCTTCAATGAGCGAAGAATAGATAAATGCCCTTCCAGTTCATAATTACAAGGTCTCTGGCTCTCAAAGGTACACAACAAGATTATTTTGTTAGTTTGTCAGCTTTCTTTTTATGATTTAAGAGTGGCTCTTTTCCTGCTGATGTTACTCGGGAACATTGAACTCCTTCACTTTTTTGCCCTTATTTTTTTTTGACAACTTGGCTTTTTTGGCAGTGCTTGCTCCTCAATGCAACAGGCCTCGTCTTCAGGCCCTGCGGAGGTATTAGCTCCTTTCTAATGTTTTGAATAAAACAAATGGAAGTATATTCTACTCATGCATTTATTCATGAGGAGATCTGTTTGTCTCCATTTTATTATGTTGTTAATGTTGAATGGATATGCATTGCATCCGCAATAAATGCTGGCCCACAGCCTTATCAAAATTTTTGGTCTGCCGTAAATATTCAATTTGAATGGAAATAGTAGTATCTATTCTTCCTTCATCAATCTCATCCTTATGTCTTTACATATTACCGCTTCTTTATATATATTTATAGAACAGGTCTTGTAATGTTTTAACAACACTTGATTGCTTTTTCTTATGAAAATGAAAAGTTATCTTTTTAAATTTATTCAAAAAGTTCATAGACAGAGGGGAATGATTGGCTTTTTTCGTTTTTAGCAGAGAAAGGTAGATACAACAGCAATTGTTGGTGGGAGCTCAAAGGGTGAAGATGAATTGACTTGCAGTGTTTGCTTGGAGCAAGTTACCATTGGTGAAACTGTCCGAAGCTTGCCATGCTTACATCAGGTTTATCCTCTGTTAGCTTTTCAGCTGTTTCATTTACATGAAAATTTTTGAAGGGAACTTTGTGGAGTTCATTCTAGAATCAAGGCTAGCAGTTCAAATTCTTGCATTATTTGCCATGCTTTGAAGTGTGAACGGAAGTTCTTCAAATATATTGAAGTTAATATTTTATGAAGTTATTTTATATAATGAGCGTCATGACTCATGCTAGTTAATGATATTTCTTCGCAGTTCCATTCTAATTGCATTGATCCATGGCTGCGGCAACAGGGAACCTGCCCTGTTTGTAAACTCAGAGCAGGATCTGGTTGGCACGATACCAGAGAAGTTGAACCAGTTTAATTACTTGCACAAGCCTGTAGATCCTTGTATTTATCTGATGAATACACTCTCCTATTCAACCAACAAGAAAGGTATAATTTTAAAGAGGTTACCAATATGGTGTGATTTTCTTGATTTAGGCATGAAAGAAATATCCTAGTACTTACTGTATGATCAATTACCAGAAAAGGCTGTATGATTGTAGTCTTCAACTCCGCGTTGAAAATTGTGTATTATGATATCCATTTCATTTATTATCTGATGTTAATTCCCCAATCGGCCGAAACAGTTTAAGATATTTGAACCCATACTCCAGCCCCAAAGTTATAAATCTTGGGGTAGAATATTTTCGTTGTTCTATTAAGATAAGATTTTGATTTAAACAATTGATAGTTGTGAAATAAACATCATTCAAGTTTTTCTAGTATGATTAATGACGAAGAATAGTTGGTTAATCACTTGATTAGGCTGAAAAGTGAGGGATTAATTAGACCGAAATATGTATGAGTGCTTACAATAAGAACCCCATAAACATATTTTCTTCTTTGGGCTGATAAAATAAAGGGTTAGTGTGTCACGGCATCAATTAAAGAAAGGTATCATTTATGATTACGAGCAGGACTAGATTTGGATCAAATTAAATTCAAGTTCAATTTGATTTAAGTTTAGTTCGAATTTATAGGAGTTAGGTTGAAGCTTGCCTCGCATCATTGATATCCATTGCATTTAATGGATGGTTATTTTCCCAATTGGCAAGAAAAGTTAGAGATATTTACCAAGTTTCATTTATTTGAACCCATACTCTAACCCGCCCCAAGTAGAGTTAAATTCAAACTGAATTTGACTCCTTCAAATATGAGTTTAGCTTACTTAAAATGAATTGAGTTTGAATTCGATTCAATTGACTCGACAAATATATTAAATGTATAAAACTATTTTTTTTTTGAAACAATATTATTTTAACTAATTTGAATGATTATAATCGATTCGTTAAACTCACGAGTCAAGCTTGAGCTGAACTTTTAAGCTTAAACTTGATTTGAACTCATAAAAGATGAATTCATTTTAGATTTATTTAAATCGATTTAATTATAAATTAACTTGATTTAAATTCAATTTTAGCCCAGGTTTTAAATCTTAATGGCAAATATCTTTATTGTTGTACGAAGTTGACTTTGATTTAAAGAATAGATAGTTATTAAATAAACTATCATTTATAATTTTTTTGATTTAGTATAGTTAGTGACTTGAAACTCTTGGTTAATCACATGATTAGAGCGAAAGGTGGCAAAGTTAAAGGGAGCAAAATGTGAACAAGTCAAATGGCTGTATCAACATTGACTCTAATTGGATTTTCTTATTAACAAAAAAAATAAAAAAGCCCAAAGGCTTATTCTCACCCAAGGTTTCCCTGAGTGACGTCTAACCCTAAAATTTAAAAAAAAATCAAGTATTTTCCTTTAACTAATTTTCTTTTAAATTTATTAACTTTTTATGAAATGATTAAATTACCCTCAATCAAAAAATAAATAATATTAATATTAAAATAAAATTTAATATAAAATAATATTAATATAAAAATAAAAATAAAAAATTTTAATAAAAAATAAAAATTTTTTTTTAAAAAGTTACTATTATTAATTGTTACTGAAGATAATGGTCGTCAAAAGTGCATCTGATTGGATTAACAACCAGATATAGTCATCTTTACCATAAAAAAAAAAATAAAAAATGATTGATTTCAAAGATGTTAACTATTTTCGACTATCTATAATAATGAAAACAACTAAATTTAACCATTTTCACCAGATCTTTAATGATTAAATTTGATTACTAATCCAACCAGATGGTTATTTCCAACCATCTGGTTAGATTTTCAAGCTTTTTATATTTTTTTATTAACTTTAAAATTTTTTTTTATTATTTTATAATTTAATTATTTTATAAAATTCATTTTATAATTTTTTATTTTTAAAATCTTTTTATTCAAAAAACAAAAATATTTCATTAATCAATTAAATTTAACGATTGACAATTAAATTTAATCGTTGACTTTAATCAACAGATAAATATTTAACTTTTAAAAAATTAATTAATAAAATTTTATCATTCAAAAAAACCTTGAATAGGATTAAGTTGTTCAGCCTGAAAAACAAGACCCATAATCCAGGCTGATAAAACGAAGGGTTAGTGTGTCATGGGATCGATTAAAGAAACGTATCATTTATGATTAGGGGTTAATGCTCTTATTCTTTAAACTAGAGACAATGTTAAGCATAACTAAATAGGTTAGGTATAACTCTAACGAAAACAAGTCCATGGTTTATCCATCAACACAGAGATGGTTTTCGTGGATATATTACTAAAATTATTCCGTCATGTTAACTATCACGCTTCGTATTGCACATTGAATAATCATATATAATCCTTTTGCCAATTGGAATGGGACATCGCCCTATTTCGCTTTGCCCTTTCCCTTTCCTTGACCCTTCTTGGCTTCCAACTTGGCTTGAATACGGGCGGCGGCAGCAGCTTTGGCTTCTTCTCTCTTTTTCTTCTCTTCCTCTTTAGCAGCAGCTGCAAGCTCTCTCTGCCTCTTCAGCTCCCTGATTTTATGTTATCATATACATATATATATATATATGTGCCAAAAACCAGAAGATATAATTGATAGGTTCAGTTCAAAGTACATTCCATAAAGAACAACAAAAGGATCTGAAGGAAGACTTACTCTAGGCGAGCTCTTTCCTCTGAAACAGCGCCCAGATTAGATCCCTTTCTTGGCCGGCAGGACAGTAGCTCCACCTCAAAAATAAGGGTTGCACTGCATAAGATATATCCTATTAACTTAGCATCCATTCTAATGGTATTCAAATAAACAGAAAATTTGCATATGACCACAAAACAAAGACATTAAGCTCAACAAAGGTTGCTTCTGACTCTTGTGAAATTGCTACCCCGCCAAACTTTATAAATACTTTCTTTATTTATGTTCGCGAAAGTTATCTCCGAAACCCTAATATGTTGGCTCATTGCTCTATTTGTTGCGTTCATCCAATTCTTAGTATAATATATCATACTCAACAGTATAAGTTCCCAGCTTAAGAGTGCAATTGGTACTGGCACCACTACCCACCTGAAAGCTTTCTATTTATTCAAACATGGAGGTTGAATTGATTTATCAACGAATTTTGAAGCCGGGTTGGAAATCACAATCCCCAAATGTTTGACAGGTATACTAATCTGTTGAAATCTCATATACATATATTCACATGTCTATCTATTAAAGCATGCATGCCTACATGAGGCAAGGTTAAAATGTTATATGGTGATACTTACTTAGGTGGGACATCTGGAGGAGATCCTGCACTGCCATAAGCATACTCTGGCTTGCAAATTATTTTTGCTACCTCCCCAGTCTGATAGAAACAACTAATAAGACTTGAGAGACAGTAAATTTAATCACAGGGGGAAATAATACAATCAACAAACTTATTCTGACCTTCATGGTTCTCAATGCAATGTCCCAAGCCTGAATGACTGATCCCTTTCCAAGCTCAAAAGAGAACACAGAATTATCTTCGTATGTAGTGTCGAAAACTTGGCCAGTTTCAGCAAGAGTGCCTTCGTAATGAACTATTGCACAAAAACAACAACAATATGTCATAATCATGCTTAGTAAGCATCCTAAAAGCAAAGGCACTGAAACATGCACTTGACACAGCACCATGATCAGGCAAAATTATAGACATGTGAGTGTCTCACAAACTGAACAAAAAACAAAATTACAGATTCTAATTAACATAAAAATGACTGTAAATCACAAGAGCATACCATCCACGAGAGGAAGGTCCTGGCTAGGACTAAGAGCATCAGCCTTAGCTCGCCTTATGATTTGCTTGATGACACCTCCATCAGCAGTTAAATTAACTGTATTATCACCCATGGCTGCTCAAATCTCAATAGCCTACAATAAGCAGAAAGAAGCTTTAACCAATGACACTCACAAGCACTAGATGATAAAACTAAACTCATCTTCAATAAACAACAAGATCCACGAGCATTTGACCGAACAAAATGCTGTCAAAGCAACTAATTATTTCGCATACTACAACAACTAACTATTGATTTAATTGTTCTTTATAAACGAAAAATCGCAAAAAGGAAAGTCTTCATCCTTTGAAATCTTTATGAAAATTGCAGAATTTTACTTTTCATGATTAAAATTTGCCAAAAATCTTAACGGTCTCTAAAACAACTACACTTCACTGAATCATACAACTACCGAGCTATAGCGAGATACAAGTAATGAGACTAACCCGTCTCGAAGCGACTTCGAAGGTTACTGAGCGAAAAGGGAAGATCGAGTTGAGGAGTTGACTCAGGGACGATGAATGAGGAGAAATCGCCGCAGGTTTTGGAGGCCATAGGCGTCTGGTGAGATCGTCTTCAGCTGGGTCGTGAAATGGCATTTTACATGTAAAATTTGAAAAGATAATCTCACTCGTTTAGGTGGCGCGTCTCAAATATGATGTTGTGAGACCGGAAGTGTGAGTTTAACGTGCACGCATAGAGCGTGGATTTTCTATTTGGCACTCGGCCTGTTGGGCCTGAACTTTTGGCCCAAAAGTAAAAAAGGCTAGCCCAATTTCATTTTGATTCTCACTAGCTTTTTTATGTGCAACACATAAACCTAAATAAATTATATAATAAAATTGTTTTATTTGTTATTTAAGTATTTAAAATTAAAATTTATTAAAAGGAAATTTAGATAGTAAGAATGTTGCCTGGCTCTCAGCATTTGTCTTGTTTAGAACCCGAAATTGGTCCCTAAGAAATGGGATTTCATTGAGGGAGGCCAATCCAATGATCATTTAGGCTCAATTGTGGGGTGGTCCAATTTGAAAAAGAGTCCCTATAGGATCATGACACGTGTAGGGAATAATTTTGATCAGGGGCTTATACCAATATATTGTCCATCGTTGCGTTGATGTGATGTGACCATTGACCAAACGGGAACCCCATAAAGGTGTTCCTTTGAAATATTGTCGTTTTTGGAAGAGGCCTTCACGGCTAGGCCCACAAATGTGTTTAGGGATTGAAGAGAGATTTGGGCTTTAGTCAAGGGTATTTTGGGGATTACAACTGGGTCCACTTCTAAAGCTTGCTTTCTTTCTTTCTTCTTCTTGTTCTCACTGTTATCGTCAGGAGAAGAAGAATAAGTGGAGATTGGAATCATTATACTGTTTTTTAAGAATGTATGGGATTGGGAGCTTTTATTTCACTGCCTTCAATATTGGATTTGGACCACTCTAGCTCTATCCACTTTTTCCCCCCTCTTTCATAATTATTTTGATTCCATTTAAATTCTCTCTTTGTTTTATTTTATACTATGATCCATTGTCGGCGGACCAAATTCAATCAAATTTCACTTCAACAATCAAAATTATAATCACTATTGTCAAAATCACTCATATAAAATGTGATTTCGATTTCGATTTCGATTAAATAATCTATTTCCTAAAATAATTTCGTGATTTTGATTAGTATTTTTTTTTTGTTTTTTATGAGAATTTATAATTTAAAACCTAATTTTCCAAAATTAAATAATCAAGTCTCTTTTAATCATTTGATAATATATTTTATTTCAATAAATTATAAAAAATTGAATTAAAAAGGGAAAAAAAAGTTTATTATCTAAATAAAGCAATTTAAAGCCCATTTTAAAACTGAAATAATGAGGCATGTTTTAGTCAAATTGGGCATGCCACTGGAGACACCATGACTTATAATTAATTATATAAGCATGAAAAAAAATATATACTTTCTGTTAGGAAGACTTCCCACAGATGCCAAGAAAAAAGCAAATCCAATTAAGATCCATAATCATCTTATTAAGATCCTAATTAATAATCAAATGATTAGTGGATTAGATATGTAGGGAGACTATGTTTTCTCTTTTATCCTTATATGACCTAAAAATAATCATACCTATGGGCCACCTCTCTATTAGTCTCTAGGAATTTAATTTTTTTTTTTCCCCTTGTCGTTTTATTTTATTTATGGGACCGTTTTGGCACGCCGAAGATAGATTCAATCATTAAGTTGTAATCTTGATCTTAATTCCGGAGTTGATAATTGTTTTGACTAGAAAAAAAGGGAAAATAAAAGTGCACTTAAAAGAAAAGATCCCATGGAAAGCAAAGGTTTTTTGTGTTGACTTGAATCAATTTGGAGGACCGAGAAAAGAGGTGGGAAAATGAAAAAGAAAATCTAGGAAAGCGAGAGAAAAGGAAAGAAAATTTGTGTCATTTTTCATAGCCCAGACATGAACTTGGGAAAAGTTTTAAAGTGTGATTAAAGTGTACTTAAACCTAATTAGTTTTACCAATAATAAAATAAAATAAAATTTTTATTATTCTGAAAATTAATTGAAAAATAGTTTTCAGTAAATTACTTAATTTAGTATTTGAATCTTTATAATTTCCAAAAATTGTCATTTTTTTAACATCATGACACCAGACTCCCACAATATTTATCCACCACAGGAAAACCCAGCTGTCGTTTCAAAATGACAAAATTAACCCCCACTACTTGAGTAATTACCTTTTTTTTTTTTTTTTAATCTAATGAAATCACATGCTTAGAATCTCTATACCTATATTTTAAAATTAACATTAAAATTGTCAAAAATATTTTCTTCTGAAAATATTAGGGTAAAAAGGTCATATTGACCATGAAAATTGTGCCCATTTACTTCTCCAGCTATCATCCTACTAGAAGTGGAATGCTGGGGAAGTGACAGTGGCAGATAGTTTTTTTTAATACTTTATACAGATATGAACATTATTTTAAAGTTTGAACTATTGTAAAAAATTCACTTAGTGTAAAAGAATAATAGTAAGAGGAAAATGTTTTTTTAATAAAAAACATCAGTTTCAATTCAATTCAACATCTGTGTCAGCAATACACACCAGATCCACACAAAACTCTGCAACAATGGCTGAATGATCTCAACAAGATCAAACCCAGAAGAAAATTTGTGAAACCAAACTTATCATTGATCTCTCTCTAATCTCTATTCATAATTTAACAACAGTAACAATAATAAGAACTCTGTCAGCAGAGTCCAAAAAAATCTAACACGAAAAAAGAAAACAAAAACAAAAGCAAAAACAAATCTTTATGTACATGTATACATATTCTTGTTCCTCTTCTTCCTTGGATGTTGACAACGAAAAAGCCTTAACTCTGGGTGGTTTGAAACGATCTTGAAGAAATTTAAAAGAAAAAGAGAGAGGAGTGGAAGGAAAAGAAAAGATGGAATTTTGTTTGATTTAGATCGAGCCTTTCTCTTTCTGTTTTCCTGTTTGAATTCTTCTAAGAATCATTGTAATCCCGCCAGCAAATGAGCATGGTGACACAGCGGCGCATGATGTAGAAACGAGCTCGTTGTTCTTGGACTAATCTGGCACATTTTCTAGTGAAAGAACACCTTCCTTGAGAGGAAGTGGTGGCCGTTGAAGTAGTTGAAGAGCGGCTTCTTGATGATCCTAGTTTCTTCGAAAACTTCCATTTCTCGTCAAGGTAAAACTGCGGCGGCGCTGTGGCACTGTGAGTAAGAGTAGCCATGGAAATGGGCGTTTGAGTTTGAGTTTTGGGTTTTGAATGGCTCAGGGAACAAGAGAGAAAGGAGTGAACGTGAAACTGTGAAGCGTCTGTTTTTGTTTGCGAATGCGAGAGTAAGGAGAGGCAGTAATATTTATAACGGGGAAGGGAGAAGATTAAAATAGAAAAAAAAAAAAAAAAAGTTGGAAAATGCAGGTGGGCATGCCATTGGGAATCACCTGGACCTCCCTTTGCCTCAAGAGGCCCACCACAAAAATAAATAAATTAATTTTTGAAGCATGGCTTAAAAATATTTTTCCATTTTTTCACTTTGTTTTTAACCTAAAATATGATACAGTTGATGAAAGATCTAATATGAAAGGACAAAATGAAAATAAACCCCTTTCCCCCACTTAGATCGTCCAATCTCTTTATCCCAACAGCCCCTTATCACCTGTTTCTCTTGTCCATCCCACCCTTTCCAATCTCCACAACTATGTTGTGGTCAAACCCTACCAACTAAATTGTCTAGTTCTCTCGTGCAACCTAGTCTAGCTTCATGTTCTCAAATCAAGCCAATGTCCCATCTTCTGATTACAATGGTGGCATTGCTTTTTTGTGATCTCTATATTGATACTACAACATTGTAGTTTTGTAAAACCTCTTTTTCTTTTTTTTTTTTGATAGAATGTATCTCTCTTGTTTAAAAAGAGAAAAGACTCTTAAAGAAAATTTTAAGTTGCCTTATATAGGATAATAGTTTTTATTGTTTAGTTTTGCTTTTTGACTTTAATAGTATTTTATAAATAGAGTCTTTAAATAAGAATACATATATATTTTTTAAGAATTTAGTTAGCACTAAACAGTGATAAGAGGAAAACTATTTTAAGTGGGGTGTAATTTGTTTTTATGACTTTGACTTGTTTTATTTATTTTTATCCAAATCCAAAATAGACAAATGATATACAAAATTATTAACCAAATTTATGGATCAATTTACCACACATCATTATGCTTTTGTCGAACCCTGAATCCACCAGCCCCATGCAGACCTTTTTGAAGTTGTGTGGGAGGCAGCTCAATGGCTGGCAGTGGCAGTGGCAGTGGAGGAAGAGAGAGCCTTGGGGCTACTTAATGAGTGAGGAGAAGAGTATGTTTGTATGCCAGAGAAAAAAGGAAAAAAGAAAAGAGTTAATGCAGAAAATCTCACTGAGGTTCAGGAGCAGCGGGGCTGCAACAGTAAATTTGTAGGAAGAAAACAAAAAAGAAAAGACAAGAAAAAAGTGATTTCTGTGGTAGAAGAAGTTAAAAACTAAAAGAGAACTAAAAAAAAAAAAAAAAAGATTTCCACATGATCAAGTTTCAGATATTGCTTTTTCCAGTAGGAAACTCCAACTGGCAGCAGTAGCTCATTTGATCCTTTCCTTTCAAACAGTTTTTCAAAAACATATCAAAATTAAATTCTTTAATATTGATAAAATAATCATAGGATCAGACATTGGATTCTAAATTTTTTTTCTTTATTTAATATAGTGTAATCAAATTTGATTAAATCAAAAACTAAATTTTGATTAAATATGAAAAAGATAATCTAACTCAAATAAGTCTTTCTCGATGGTAAAAGCAAAAACAATTGAATTCACCCACTCTAAATGCGTTGCTTACATTTTGTTTTGGTCAGTCACTGACCTCTCCTTAGTAACCTGCACGAACTGCACCGACCAAACCATACTAAGTACATCCCCCAGCACCACTTTTACCTTTTTACTGTCTTTCCATTTTACCTTTGCAATTTTCTGACGGCTGTTAAACATTTCAATGTTTTTTTTTTTTTTTTTTACAGTGCGTAAAATTATATTTGATTCTGTGCACGTGACCGTCCGTGAGAAGAGAGCCGACCCTGCTCAGTTTGGTGGCGCTTCGGCTACAGTGACAAGCCGATAAACGTTATGTTTGGTCATTGAGTTTAGTGATAAAATAACAAAAAGTAATTTTTAGTCTTATAAAATATTTTAGTAATGATTTAGTCCTTATAATTAGCAAATCTTTTATGCAATTAAATTATAAGACTGGAATGATTATTTTTCACCAACTTTGATAGAACTATGATTTTATTTATTTATTTATTTTTTTTGTGTTTAAACATTCTAAAAGACATATTTCCACCCAGATTTCACCCAAAAGTATATTTTTACTCTTTAACTTTTAAATATCTAAATATCTATCTATTTATTAAAGTCAATAATTAAATTTAACAGTTATTAATTAAATTTTGATAATAAAAAAAGTTTTTTTGTTATTTTAATAAAATTTTAGAAAACAATAAATTATAAAAATCATAAAAATAAAAAAAATATTAAAAAAATTCAAATAAAAAATATTAAAATTTAAGAAAATTGAAAGCGGCCATTGTTGCCGAGTTGCTGATAATGAAACTAGATAACTAAAAACGATAACAGTCAGATCAGTCATCTCTTATTTTGAATGAGACAACTAGCCAGAAAAAACAAGTGAAAACGATAAAAAAATGGTCGTTCTTAACCCCACTAATGGTTTTCAACCATGGTTGTTGGCGAAAGTAACTAGATTTAATCGCTCTTGGGATCAGATAATCATTTCTGACTATCTGATTCTATTATCAGCTGTTACCACTGTCAGCGATAATAATTGTTTTTTTTAATTTTTAAAAATTCAAATATTTTTTAAAAAATGTTTTAAAATTTTTATATTTAAATATAGTTTAATAATTTTATCGTAAATTTTTATTTTTTAATAGAGACATTTTAATTATTTTATAAAAAATGTTAATTAAATTGAATAAAAAATAGTAAAAAAATGAGTGTTTGAAATTTTAAAAATTAAAAAATAATAATTTATTTTTGAGTAAAACCTTAAATGAAAGTAAATCCTGTGGCCATTTATATAAGTATCATTCACTTTGACCAATTAAATTAAAGAAAAGGAGAAGTCATTTTTCCTTGTTTTTCTTCTTTCTCTTCTCTTTATTTTTTCATAAATCCTTTTAATAATATTCAGTACCGTTATATTATTGCATATAATCACGGGGATATATAGAAATTAATCTCATTTCCTCATTCAATTTCTTAATTATTACACTAGTCACAAGCATTCTCGTTTGCAGGTCGTCCATGACCATCCAAAAGTTCGTTTCCATAAGCAACTATTGAGAGGCTTTTAGAAATTCTATACCGACTTTACATGAAGTTAAGAGTTCAAATTCTGTAACAAATCATCGGAGTCTTTCAAATTAAACTGGAAAATGATGATCAGCAGCTCCCTTGAAGCCTGCCATGTGCACTGGAACGGGGAGCATTTTCTCCAAAAATATTTATGTTTTAGTTCCGTGATTGGATTTTATGGAATCTTCATTATAATTTGGATGTGACCATTGAGTGATTTGACCCTTCAAAGACCTTTAATTTGGCTCATCCAGAAAATAAGTACACAACATGATGACATTAAAGAGATTTAAGAAAAGGGTGGCGATTAATTTTGTATTAATTATTGTAAAGCTTAGTTAAGTTTTATAATCTTTCAGAGGAATCGTTTTGTCCTATGCGGTTGGTCGTTTTATGATTTCCATAAAAAAAATCATGAACAGAAACTTTAAGAATGTCTTTGTTTGTTTTCCAGCTGCTTGTGACTTCATGTCAGATCAGAAAGGATCGATTTTCATATGTTCTTCTTGTCCTTTCCATTTGGTTGGTATCATTAAAGCAATTTAGATATATTGATACGCATTTTCTTTTATAATCTTGATCATATGGATCGTTCTCCTGAACTAAAGAAGAATAAATCACATGTCTTCATGTAAATAATCCTTCAAACCAGTGGCATTTTGATTGCTCTCCCGCAAGTTGCCTTGCAGGAAAATACAGATAACCAAGAACTTTGCAGAAACTTAACCAAATTTATGGTTCCTATATTCTTTATTTCTGCATGTAGCAACTTGAGCTTACAGTTTCATTGTGTCCCAACTGAAGCAATATCTTTGAGAATGATATTGTCTGCTTCGTTCGGTCTTCATATAAATTTGTTGCATGAATCTAGACAATGTTCATCACGAGAAAACGTTTTTCATTCCTGAAACACGAAATTGCATATGGTCACTGGCTTCTGCAGCTGTCTGATTTCTTTGAATGAACATGAAATCTTGTTTTGCGCACTAGATGAATAGTTCTCTTGGTTGCTTCAGTGTCACTCAAATGGGTATATTTCTTAAATCTTAGATAAAATCTCTGAAGATCATCATTGTCTTGTTAATGCAAATTCAGGACTACCTTCTATGAATCTGAAAGTTGAACAAACCAAAAAGTTTCCTTACGTCTCTTCTTATTATATGGCAATGTTCTTTTGCTTACAAGTGAGCGATATCTTTATGTGTTAAATTCTGCATAGTCAATCATCAGGTCTGCAATTGGAGTAACAACATACTCCACTTTTTTTTTTAATAATTTACAACAACGGAAGCTGCAAATTAATGAAAATTAGCAGCAGCTCCCGTAAAGCATGCCATGTTCCATGGACGGGAAGCACCAAGCCGAAAACCATTTCTCATATTTTAATATCCAGTTGGTTTATTATGGTATCTTTGTTTCAGTTATTTTTACCTTATTAATTTGACTAAGGAAAAGT